>LPNX010152375.1:596399-727291 GCA_001517045.1 Pseudotsuga menziesii | reverse complement strand
AAATACCTAAAAAATGTGATGATGATGTCATCATCACATTTTTTCAGGTATTTCTTGTTTTTGGGGTAGCGGGGTCCGTCAAAAGTATGCAGTGTGGGTACTTGTTGGATGCAAAATCAAATTCTGCATCCAACGAGCTCTCCCGATCGAAATTTGAGTAAAAACACAATGAGATATGTCGAAAATACGAACAAAAAAAGTAGTTTTTTTTAATGACAAATATGTCAATTCAACCATTATGGTTGACTTATTTTATTGAAATTCTATTGGTTCTTGAATTCCAACTCACAAAAACTTATTTTGGCACGTTTTCTTATAAGGCCCATTTTAGACCCCAAATTTCCTCTAATCCTACTTTTGACTATTTCGAATGGAATATTTATGCATTCGATTCTCTCATGTAAGTTATATATTACAACAGCTTATTACTTCATAAGGTTGGCTATTTTACACTTACTTAATACAGATTAGTGTTATGCTCCAATTTCAGTCTCCTTTGGTGTTAATTTTGCATGTTTGATTAGCAATTTTGTGAGTGTAATTGCTCTATCTCGGGTTCAATTTCCACAAAATGAAGCATCAAAAAAATTATTATAGCATGGGAATGAGAAAAAAATGAATACATTGGTATGATTCAGTTATGATCCCGTGGAGTCATATCTAGTGGCAACTGAAAGATGGAATTAAAATGAATTTCATACTTTGGCCCTAGTAGAGTTATCAAGACTCCTCGTCCTGGTTTCCCTACTCCCAAAAGAATGACGACAAATGTCATGCATGAAATTTATATCCCTAGGTAAGTTTGGCCTTTTAAAGAGTCTCGAGGAATAGATTGAGAAGTTTGTTGCATATCCAGAATCTAGTACCATGTACCATTTATGATTTTCAAAGATGGATTTTCCAGAGATATGTGTTCAGTAGCTAGTCGCCAATTGTTGCTGCTGCAACTGCTTCCTGTTACTTTGTTTAGAAGTATACTTAGATTATTTTTCTTACTCGAAGAAGTTCACCCTTGAACACTTAGTTTTTCTCAAGGATTGAGTAACGGAGGTTTTTCAACTAAGTAAAACTCAGAGTTTTGCTTCGATGTATGAAAGGAACTTGGTCAGTCGAGCCGATGTATAGGTGGAACTTGGAAATTTGAGCTAACACTATATTCAAGATCAAATTTAGTTCTCATCCCCTCATCGTTTCGAAGGAACTCGACGAATTGAATTGACGTGACCGAAAGAACTCGGCAAGTTGATCCGATTGGACAACAAGCGTCAAAATTTCGTAGCATTTGGGTGAATGCCACCGAAACGGTCGATGTTGAAGGACCAATTTTCCCATAAGTATGGAATCGACATGATTCATCCGGTGATGGAGAAATTTTTCGATGAAACTAAATGAGTTCGACCGAAATAGTTGCATGATGAAATGAAAAGAAACTTAAGAAAGGAGGTTGAAACAATATCGAAGAAACTTGGGCAAGGGTACCGACATGGTCGACGTCGTTGTTTCATTGGAAGTGATCGATACATAAAAATTTCACGCCAAAATGGTGTTTATGGTTCCAACAACCGCATTGATGACCCCACTAACCGCCTTTATGACTAGGTTTGTTTCATTTTATAAATATGACGTAGTTTTTTGGGGTTTTATTATTGCAAACACCATTTTCCACATCCATTAATTGTTAGAGGAAAATTCATGGCCCAATATGCTCAGTCTCTTAGCAACCAACAACCTCTCAGTAACCGAAAACCTCTCAGCAGCTGATAGGTAGGTTACCATGTGCCCATGGTTTTAAAAGTTTGTTTATTTTTGGTTTTGCAGTCATAACCTTTCCTTCTGAACTTACCCCCGTTCATCCTGGCTATCATAGTTAATTTGAAATTAAAGGATGTGAAGCACTTCCCTCCCTTTAGTCAGGCATACGTTTTGTTTCTTAAGTACTTCCTCTCCCTAACTGTGTACCTCACTCACACTCTCACAACGAGGTTTAGTTTTCACATACATAAAATCGCAATCTATAGAATGAAATCCGTGACTTGGCTGCCCCTGAAATGGCAGGAATTGACTCCATTTTTTGGTGTATAATATAAAATTAGAACAATCCTTCTCAAGCCACTGTGTTAGGTTGATATCCCAGCACTAGTCCGACTGTGAGGTGAAAGTCACACATTTCCATGGACCAATTGGCTTAATCATGATTTGAAGTAGATTTGACAACTAATATGCAAAGCCTCTTTCTTCAGAGAAGGAAGTTACAAGAAACGCCATATACTGGGGATGGGGGTGGGCAGGGCATCTTTTTTTCACTCCGCTCCACTAAATCGATTATTTTTTCCCACCCAAATTATTAAACACTCTATGTTTGGTAGTTACAAGGAGGTTTGACCCAAGAAGCGCATTTATGATGAGTTGCAGCGCATGGGAGTTACACTTACTGCTACATGGAGGAATATAGTCCCCAGTGATATGTATCTTTTAATTAGTAAAATATATGGAAGGGTTGGGGTCAGGAGTAATGGGATTTGTCGATAGGTAGCGTAGGTTGAAACCGAAGGACTGAGACTATTTTTAAATGGATTTCTTCAGCAAAGAGAAAGTAGAATTGTATTCCCGCATTGTGTATTTTCTTTTCTAGAATTAGCAGTTGCTTGTTCAACTTGAATTATAAACTGGCATCTCCAATATTGAGTAAAGAAACAGGTTTGGAATAATTATAAATTTTCAAAGAAACTTCGTAGCTTTTGCTTCAAACCCTTAATAAAAAAATCGATTTTTATTGCATGATTTGATAGTCCACTATCCATCTTTATTCATTCTAATCAGCTCGTCGAAGATATGAGTGAGTCATAACTTTTGCATAGACAAGCATAAAGAACCTATAAACGGTTGTTGTTCCTTCTTCCATGTGCTCATAAGACTAATCTATAAACCCTTGAATTATTGAATTATCAGCTTAATCTTTATCACGAACCACATTCTCTACAGATAATTGTTGTACCAAATGTTAGGAGGAATATTTTGAAGTGTTCTACCTTTCTCATTTTCATACGATGTCCCACACCCCTGCTCATTGTGAAACAAGGAATTGAAAGCATGTATGTTTCTCTCTTAGCACAGCCCAATGCTAAGAAAAATTTCTTCAACCAACTGTTTTAAATTAATTGTGCCATTTTCTGTTGGTCAACATGATTTCCAAAATGACTAAGATGTTAGATTTTTAATCATTATACAAGATATAAAAAACACTTAGCATAATAACATCATAACCATAAGCAAAGGATCACTAAAAGAAAGACAAATGCAGCAACACAAGAGAACACAAATATTTTCCTCAGGGAAACCACAAGGGAGAAAATCTCGAAAAAACTTCCACAGTATAGAATTAGAACAGGATAGTGTAAAACCCCATCAACAAGAATAGTTGCTCATCTTCTACAATAGACTCATTCTTTCTATCTCTATCCAACGCAATACTTGAGTGTAGAATGTGTGAGAATGAGAGAGGCACCTCACCTATTTATATTCATTAGGTGATTGCCTCAACTTGTTGAAATATTGTAACTTCGAAGAATATTCTATATGTATCTTTTGTGGTCCCCGATGGTCCTACCGGTAGAACCACTTGTATTTCTTTACACCCCGATGCTTCTAATCGGAAGAACTAATAAGAGTCATGAGGAAGTCCCCTCAAATTGTAGTGTGGGTCATTAGCACCCCAGTTGTGGTTACTCGAGCCTACATGATTAAATTAGGATTAATCGAGCCTACATGACTGAATTAATTATTAAGTGAATGAATGAATATAAATAGAGGTGTGGCACTCCTCATTTGGAACACACACACTCACTTTTGTAGCGCATGAGAGAGAGAGAGAGAGAAAGAGCTGTGGCTGGAGAAGAAGGAGGATCGGTCTTTTGGGTTTTACCTTTTAATCTTTTTGGGCATATATATTGAGGAAGCTTTTGCTGGGTTTTTCCCTTTAGGGTTTTCTCAGGATAAATCTTTGTGTTCTTTTTGTATGGTTGTGCTTGTCTATCTTTCAGTGATCTTTTGGCTAATGGTTATGCTGTTATGATGCTAAATGTTTTAAGATATGATATAACCATTAACAATTCAACATGGTATCAGAGCCACCCTGAAAGAAGACATTATGCAGATATAGGATCTAGGGCTTCTTACTTTTTGGGTCTCTCTCCACAATCCATCAGCAAAAGTATTCTAGGCTGACTCTCCATTGAAGGGCACATCTTTCTGTCGAAGTCGAATTCGATTTCGAGCATTTTCAATTTTCGGTGCAGGAAATTAGGTCTTTCTACAGAAGAGGAATTTTTGAGTGATCCTGGCATAGGAGTTCTCTCCTCATCAAATTCTAAGTTTAGAGACCTATTTCAATATTTTTGGTTGGGTGAAACTCCGGGAAAGTCAAACCCTAGTTTGACCCCGAGCTGGAAAAACCCTAAATACTAAAACTGTCAAGTTTTGGTACATTCGCTATATCTCAGGATTGGAAAAGGATCAGGAGCTGAAAATTGTAGAGGTTCCATATAACATTCTGATGTACACTGTGTCCAAAATTTAGCTTCATATTCTCTATATTATGAGAGATATGATCCCTCCAAGTTAGGGTTCCATCCTCTTCCAAGATTCATCCCTAAACATGACACCTGGGGAGCATTGCTATATCTTGGGCTACAAAGGTCCAAATGAAATTTTTGAAGATGTTCCAGAAAGGGCACAGATTTTAATTTCTATGGTCCAAGTTTTAGACCCAGAAGAGGAAACAGTGACAAGTGGTAGTCCGTACAAATTCGCTGTTCTAAAATGTCCTCTAACATGTCATCTTGGGAAAATGATCATAAGTCCCAATTCTGTTGAAACCAATTCTGTTGAAACCTATGGTGTTGGAATAGGGACAAGAGAGGATACCACAGTGTAAAGGTTTAGACACAAAGATGCATTAATTGCAGAGATATCACAGAAACAGTAGCAGGAATTTTTGTAGAAGAAGTTGGTAAACTACGGCTTCCTGTTCCGGGAGCTTCCCTCCACTATTTTCAGAAAAGGAGTACATTGGAAAACTCACCTTGAAGAGATGTATCTTTCTATCTAATAAGATCTGAAATATTCCAACTTTTGAAAATTAACGTTTCTCTGACAAACCCTAGATCAGCCAGCTCCGGAACCAGGACGGACACCTCAAATCGGTAACATATAATATTTTGCTATTTTCATTTGAGGTTCTCATTTCAAAGTGATCTAGCACCTCATCTTGATGCCAAGCTTGCTGAAGCTGGAAAATTCCAAGCATGGAAGCATAGGATTTTATTAGTTCTTGAAGAAAAATGAATTGGACACCTACATAAGTGGAGAGATTCTAGTTCCAAAGGGAAATGAGGCTAAATCTTGACACAAGAAGAAAATCAACTCATCATAAGAGAAGAGAAGATGGGAGCAACTAAAGATCAAGTGCTCACGATTCAAAGAATATCCCTCAAGCAATAGTAATATGAAGAACTCAATTCTTGAAAAACCCCTTATCGATCTTAGCATTTTGGATGAGAAATGACGATGTCATGAATGAAGAAGATGATGAAGTAGAAGGATCAAGACGGAGTCTACCCACTAAACAAATAAAATATAAGTATTCAATTATCATTTCATGATATTGTTTTGTTATGCATTTGATTATATTCAGTTGATGTGTTATGAATGATAGATTGTTTGCATTAATGACAGTATACTACTAATATGCATGTGATGGGTAAGTAGGTCATGGTGCTATACAATCTCCATTGCTACTTATCTAGAATGAAACCTCTTTGCTAACATATTGGATTAGTGCACAATCTCAATGATGTCATGGTAGAGATGGAAGGAATCTAGAAAGTTTTCGTGAGATATGGATGAATGTTGTATTTGCTAAACAGTTGCATGTTGCATAAGAATTTGTCATTATGCATATGTTTTATGAAATAGTTCTAACCATGCAACTGGTGCATTTGAATTGTAGGAAAGGTCCTGTACAACCTCCTACAAGAAAAAAAGGATGAGACTTGTTCCAAATAACAAGTGATTACAATTCAAGATTCACTCCAATAAACATGAATCTGAAGCTCTCAGGGTTAGAGACACCATGACGAAAGAAAGAGCTTCAGAGAACGGTAGATCCACCTTGAAGGATGAAGACCACCATGGGTACGAGATATAACTCAAGATGAAGAGAAGAATGGAAAGACTTCCAAATCAAGTTAAGAGGCCTCGAACACACTCTAGTTGTGTAACATAGTTAGGTGACATCATTGATGCTAACCTTTCCAACTATGAAAGAAGCTATGATCAAAGAGTAACAGTTGATCATGGGGAATGATGTATACGATATGGTTTCGAGACATAAAGGGAAGTACGCAGTATCTTCCATATGGATCTACAAGAACAAGCATACAAAGCAAGGTTCATGATTTGCCTTAGAAAGAATAGACTATGACATGAAATACTCTATTAACCAGACCTACTAGAAGTATATATCAAGCATAGAACCACCTGTATAGAATGAAAAGGGAAGATGATACTCCACTTTAGGGGAAGTGACTACAGAAGATATCTGAGTTCGACATGGTACGATATCATGGACAACTTCCTAATGGATCAAGACTTTACCAAGAGTAAAGTGGGTTCCAACCTTCAAGGTTGAATGCAGAAGACTAGGATATGTTGATGACCTGACAAGACGAACTCATGGAAGATGTTATGATGAAAGGATGCTAGAATAATGTTTGTGATATAGTACTCCAACCAGAAAGCAAGAATTTGGTATCTTCCAAATGGATTTGCAAGATAAAATATGTTACTGGTAGAAGTAAGGAAAGACTTGTGGCTAGAGGTTTCTATAAGAAAGAGGAAATTAATTTTGAAAAGACACTTACTCCAGGAAGCAAGGTACACTTCCTTCAGGACTATCATGGTATTTTCTTCCATGATGAAGTAAATACAAGCCTTCCTTAATGGTATGATTGAGGAAGAGTTTTACATCGAATAGTCACAAGGACTTGAAGTTGAAGACAGATGGACTCACGTATGCAAGTTGAAGAAGACCCTCTATGGCCTGAAGAAAGCTCCTAGAGCATGGTATGGAAGGATAGATAGTTTCCTGATGAAATCCAATCCTAACCTTTACTTCAAGGTTATAGAAGATGAATCAGTGATACTATTACTATATGTGGATCATCTATTCCTGACAGGGAATGAGAAACAGATTGTAGAACACGAGAAGAAGCTCGCTGAAGAATTTTAGATGAAATACCTTGGGTTAACGCATTATTTCCTAGGTCTGGAAGTATGGAAAAGTTCAAAAGGAATCTTTCTCAAATAGGGAAAGTATGCAGTAGAGATATTGAAAAGATTCGATATGTTGGAATGCAAAGCCATGGCCACACCCATGGATTCCAACTTGAAGTTGTTAGCTGATGACTCATCAGAGTTAGTGGATGTGACTCAATAAAGACATATTATTGGGTCATTAATGTATCTAAAAAATACTAGACCAGGCATTTGTTTTGCTGTGAAAACCTTGAGTCAGTATCTAGTTCAACCTAGACGTGTTCACCTAATAGATGCAAAACATCTGATGAGATATATAAAAGGGACTATAGACTTTGATCTATACTATGATGGAAACCATGATTAGAAATTGTATGGCTATACAAAGATGCAAACTGGGTTGGAAGTGTCTCAAATAGAAGAAGCACATCAGGTGGATGTTATTGTCTGGGATCTACTATGAGTTCATGGTTTAGCAGGAAACAGTCCAGTGTTTCTCTTAGCACGGGTGAAGCAGAATACATAGCAGATTGCTCTGCTAAATTGTGAAGCCATATGGCTTCAGAAGCTGATGTTAGGTCTTTTTACCTGAATATGGATACTACAATGATTCTATGTGATAACCAGAGTTGTGATGACAGACAACCCTGTGTTTCGTTGTAACACATAGAAATCTGGTATTTCTTTATGCTATAGATGCAGATGATGGTGATTCAGTATTTCTATACTGAATATAGAGATGATGATGCTTTCAGTATTTCTATACTGAAGATATAGATGATGATGCTTTCAGTACTCACATATTGGAGATACAGATGGTGATAGTTCAGTATTCACATACTGAAGATGTAGATGATGATGTGTTGACGAAGCCTTTGTCCCGAGTAAAGTTCAAACACTTTCGAGACAAGCTTGGTGTTGTTCAGAAAGACCTTCCTCGAAAGGGGGAGTAGTGATGTTGCAGTGGGATTGTATCATCCCTGGGCACTTGTCCTAAAGTGATCCAGTGGCCTCGGTCCTTGAGAATGAAGAGGGATTGTATTATCCCAGGAAATTTGTCTAGAAGTGATCCGGTGACCTCGGTCCTTGAGAATGAAGAGGGATTGTATCATCCCGGGACATTTGTCCATAAGTGATCCGGTGACCTCGGTCCTTGAGAATGAAGAGGGATTGTATCATCCTGGGACATCTGTCCAGAATAGATCTGGTGACTTCAGTCCTTGAGAATGTAGTGGGATTGCATCATCCTTGAACTTCGGTTCAGAAAGGTATCCAGAGGCTTCGGTCCCCGAGAATGTGGCAGGATTGCATCATCCTTGAACTTTGGTTCAGAAAGGTATCCGAAGACTTTGGTCCCCAAGAACGTGGTAGGATTGCATCATCCTTGGACCTAGTCCTAAAGTGATAGGGACTGATGATCCTATAATCAATCTGGTGACTTCGGTTGTCGAGAATGTGGCACGATTGTATCATCCCTGGACTTAGGTCCAAAAGTGATCCAAAGACTTTTGTCTTCGTGTTGTGGATTGCAGGTTGTTGCTGATGATGACGTACTGATTGAAAGATCAGAGTATGATGATGATGTTTCTAAACTCAAAGTATGATGATGATGTTGCTGAAGATGTTGTTGTTGATCGAAAGGTCAAAGTGTTGATGTTGATGTTGCTGATCGAAAAGTCAAAGTGATGATGTTGATGTTGTTGATCAAAAGTTCAAAGTATTGATGATGATGTTATCAATCAAGCAGTCAAAGTGTTGTTGCTGCTGAATATTGAAGATGAAGACTAAATATGATGTTGTCGGTCAAAGTGTTGCTGTCCTTGAAGATGAAGATGAAGACTACATGATGTTGAAGAGCTTCCAATGATTTATAGATGTGTTACCCTGATGATGTTGATGATGTCCTCTCTCTCTCTCCTACTATTGTTGTTGTTGATGTTGTTGTAGAATACCCTTCTCGTTAAGGGGGAGTGTTGAAATATTGTAACTTCGAAGAATATTCTATATGTATCTTTTGTGGTCCCCGATGGTCCTACCAGTAGAACCACTTGTATTTATTTATACCTCGATGCTTATAATCAGAAGAACTAATAAGAGTCACGAGGAAGTCCCCTCAAATTTTAATGTGGGTCATTAGCACCCCAGTTGTGGTTACTCGAGCCTACATGACTGAATTAATTATTAAGTGAGCGAACGAATATAAATAGAGGTGTGGCGTTCCTCATTTGGAACACACACATTCACTTGTGTAGCGCATGAGAGAGAGAGAGATAAAGAGTTGTGGCTGGAGAAGAAGGAGGATTAGTCTTTTGGGTTTTATCTTTTATCTTTTTGGGCATCTATATTGAGGAAGCTTTTGCTGGGTTTTTCCCTTTAGGGTTTTCCCAGGATAAATCTTTGTGTTCTTTTTGTATGGTTGTGCTTGTCTATCTTTCAGTGATCTTTTGGCTTATGGTTATTCTGTTATGATGCTAAATGTTTTAAGATTTGATATAACCATTAAAAATTCAACACAACTAACTAACTAGGTCGGACAGGTTCCCTAATTAGGGATGACCTACTTTGGGAGACTCAAAATACATTTTATATAATACTTCTATGGGTACTATTTCCCCAACTTACAACAGAGGTTTTACCTCATGACTTTTACATGACCAATTACATCAAGGACATATATGAATGGAGGAATAATATCTCCAAAGGAGATTACAACAAAATTACAATAGAATATCTTCCGAAGTTACAATATTTTAACACTCCCTCTTAACTAGGAAGGTATTCTACATCAACAACAACCATCATTACAACTGTACAATTTACTGGTGAATCTCTATTTGTCATAGGAAGTTTTGGAACATCATCATACATCTTGATCATTGATCTTAGCTGGATCATCTTCCATAATATTAGTATGTAAATACTAAATCATGTTTTGTATGTTCTAAACCATCTACTATCAATATCATATTCTAGATCATCTTCTGTAGTATCAATATGTGGATACTGAATCATCTGAATCATCTTATGTAGCATTAGTATGTAAATACTAAATCATCTTCTGTCACATCAATATATGAATACTGAATCATATTTTGAATAGCGAACCTTCTTTTGTAACATCAGTATGTGAATACTGAATCTTCTTCTTCCACATCAGTATGTGAATACTGAATCTTTTTCTGAAACATTAGTATGTGAATATTGAATCATCTTTTGTCACATTAGTATGTGAATACTGAATCATCTTTTGTCACATCAGTATGTGAATACTGAATCTTATTTTGAATCTTCTACTTCCCAGCATTAGTGTGTAAACACCGAACCATCGTCTTTAACATCAACATCTTCTCAATCATCTAATTGCCAATTCATCAGTGTTGAATCCTCATCTTGTAACATCATCATTTGAACCATTATCATTTGCATCTTCAGTATGTGAATACTGAACTATCATCATCTGTATCTCCAGTATGTGAATACTAGAGGCATCATCATCGGTATCATAAGTATCATCATCTGAATCTTCAGTATGGGAATACTGAAATATCATCATCATCTGTATCTTCGATATAGAAACACTGAATCACCATCATCTGCATATTCAGTATGGGAATACTAAAACATCGTCATATGTATCTTCAGTATAGAAATATTGAATCACTATCATCTGCATATTCAATATGTAAATAATGAAACATTATCTATATCTTCAGTATGGTAATACTGAAACATCATCATCTATATCCTCAGTATATAAATACTGAAACATCATCATCTGCATCAACAGTAAATAAATACCGAAACAATAAAAAACTTCATTAGCATGTTAGTACTAAGAACCAAATCATCTATAATGCTAGATCATCATCTGCATTACCAGCATAGAGATGCTAGAACATCATCATGATCAACACAAAGTGTTGTGACTTCAACTACATCAACATTAATAGCACAGGGTGCTTAGACCACAATCATATCAAAAACAACACAAGGTGTTGGGACCATACCCACATCAACATCGTCAACACAAGGTGTTGTGAATTTAACCGTATCAACATTATTAGCATAGGGTGCTGATATCACAACATCAACACAAGGTGTTGGGACCATAACCACATCATCAACATCAATCATGCTGAAGCAACATGATTATCAACATGAGTATAGAAATACTGAAATTTCCTTGGCAATTGTTTCAATAATCAACAATCATCAGTGTAGTAACACTGAAACTTCAACAATCATCAGTGTAGTAACACTGAAACTTCAACAATCATCAATCATCAGTGTATCGACACTGCAACTAACTCAACAATCATTAGTATAGTAATACTGGAGCACACATCTGAACAATCAGTATAACAATACTGAAGCAATCATTTCATCAAGCATCTCAGCAAGCATCAGTATAACAATACTAAAACAATCGACTCAACCATCATCAACAATCATTGACAATAAAAAATATAACAATACTACAACAATCATCAAACATCTTAACAATCATCAACAATCAATAGTATATAAATATTGTAACAAACATCAAGCATCTTAGCAGTCCTCATCAAACAACAGTATAACAATACAATGACAACCATCAAGCATCTTAGCAGTCATCATCAATCAACAGTATAGCAATACTGTGACAACCATCAACAATCAACAATATAGAAATACTGTGACAACCATCAACAATCAATAGTATAGCAATATTGAGGATACATCTTTCCCTTCATCTTCTTCAGAGGAGCATCACGATGAGTTATCTGGTAGATCCATCTGGGCATTTTGTCTAACTTACTAACTCTTTTGAGCCAAACAAGCCTAGTTAGACAGATGGATCTCCCTGGGTACCAAACAAGCCTTGTCTGGCTTACTAACCCTTTTGGGCCAAACAAGCCTTGCTAGACATACTAATCCCCCTAGGATCGACAAGCCTTTAGTCTGGCTTACTAACCATTTCTGGCCAAACAAGCCTAGCCAGACGCACCCTCCTCTAGACTGACCTACTCACAACTTCATTCAACATTTGTTGTCACTCCCTCTTTTGAGAGAGGTCCTTTCGGACTACACCAAGCTTGTCTTGAAAGTATTCAAACTTTACATGAGCCAGAGGCTTAGTCAATACATTTGCTACGTGTTCCTTGGTGGGTACATACTTGAGCTTTATAGCTCCCTTCCGCCACATTCTCTTCTTGTACATATGCAATTGCATCGTACATTTACAACTTGCATCATTCTTCTTTTGTGCATCTATAATTGCATCATTCTTCTCTTGTACATCCACAACTGTATCATACATCCATAACTTCATCATTTATTCTCTTGTAGGTGATTGCATACAATCCTTCCTACAAGTCAAATACAATTGTTATGATTAGAAACATTTCATAACATATTCAAAATGACAACTTTCTATGCATAAAGATATATATAATCATGCAACTATTTCTGATAATGCAAAAATCATCTAAGCCACTGACCCATCACCTGCATATTAGTAGCAAACTAAAAATATTCTACTATACATTTCCTAAATCTAGAAGTATATCATGTACACATATTTGAACAACTGAATATATAGAAATGACTATTCAAATACTTATCTTTCTTTGTTTGGTAGAATCCATCTTGATCTATTTCTTCTTGAATTATTGGAGTCTCTGCCAAATGTGTTCAACTTCATCGTCCGATTCTAAGGACCAGTTCCTATCTTGCTCATGATTGAAAATATTGATCAAGTCTTCTTACACCATAGATCACATAGAACTGTGTATGTGTGTCTTACCAGTGCATCTCCTCTTATCCAATGTTGAAATGGATACGAGTATAATCTTCATCTTCATTGGTATAATTCTTCTAGATCATATTCCTCATTACTTGAAGAATATTTACTTGCTTTCTTATATTCATCCTTGGTTGTATTTAGAGAAACACATTTTTTTCTGCAATATGTTGGAGTACATAGTACTAGAAACTCAATCAAAGTCATCATACCTTTGTAGTACCCTTTAGGTACCACACCATTTACTTGGATAAGTAAAATGTATTATGGATTTCATCATGCTTCTAATCTCAAGAATCATGTCAAGATGCTCGAACTTTTGAGATCTAACGTAGTCACTCCCTATTAGGTGGAGAACCATCCTCCCTCTGCATCTGTATTGGGACATTGGGGTGACAAGTAGTATCCTCTATTGTTAGTCTTATTTGTATCTATGTCACTAGAAATCAAGATCCTTCATCTCAAAATTTGTTGCAAATTTTCTCTTGTCCTTTATAGGATTCTATCTTTAACCTTGTAGTAAAGGTTGGGATCTCCATCATTTGAGTTGATCCTCAAGTTTCTCAAGTGACTGTATGTGTTATCCCATGGGTTCCTACCAAGTTTGTACAAATCCTTTTGTACATAGGTGGTTCTCTGTAGAGAGCCTCAAACTATATAGTTTGCTTGATCTGTTATTTTACTTTGATTACACCAATTGTCTAGTGTAATATCCATTACTGAAGAGGTGTGTCGAGCACCTAGAGCAATGTCTTTCCGAAATTGAATCTCTATTTTGATAGAACCGATGAACCTTGCTTCGTATCTTTTGATACTTTGATCGGCGGTATAGTTAGTTTTGTAGATTTACTTGGAAGAATTTATAAAACTTCCCTTCAAGTTTCAAACTCATATCCAGACATCATTATGTATGATCGACTAGTACTTCTTAGATCATATCATCCTGTTATTCTTCCTTCTTGGGACATTCTTTCGCAAGGTGTCCTTTCTCATCACAACTGAACTATTGAGTTGTAAGATGCCCTTCTATTCTTGGAAAGAATGTTATTACTTCTTCTTCTTGGCCTGAGTTGTTAGGGATTGATTGTCATCTATTCTTCAATCAATCGTGCATTTATTCATATGTGATCTTCCTACTAGGATAACTCTCTCGACTGAATTTTGAAGACCGTTCAAAGTTGTAATTTATGCTTCTGCTTATTTGTCATTGTCTTCAATGGCTTCTAATTGCTCCTTGGGATGAGGTCTTCTTGTGAAGTAATCATTGAATGTTTTCTTTACATTCTTTGAGTTGAGTTTTCAAGGCCATCTTCATGCATACTGTTCATTGCAACGATCATATCATTGGGAGTATTCAAGGATGATACCTGTGAGATCTAATGGAGGCAAAAATAATCATCTTTGTTTTGACTAGGTCCTTCTTGGCTTCGACTTCATCTTGATCTAGATCTGTAGCTTCTTCTTTGACATAGTTCTTCATGGCATGCTTCTTCAAGTATGATAAGCACTCTATAATTCCGTGCTTATAAGTTCTCGACTCTTTCAAGCTTGTCCTCAAGATTGGTAATGTTTGTTATTATGATAAAAATGAGAACCTCAAATGGAAATAGAGAGGATGAAACTTACCAGTGAGAATGCTTCAACTTGATGTTTGCTTGAAGGATCTTTTAAAAGACTGCATCTAGTGGACCTAGGGTTTGATAGAGAAACACTAATTTTTCAAATTAGGTATCTTTCATATATTATTGGATAGAAATATGTGCCTCCTCGAGACAAGCTGGGAAGTATACTTATTTTCCTAAAACTGTGGAAAGAACTGCAAAATATTTGATGCCCTAGTTTTCTCCAACAGCAGTGTTAGGTCAAAAAATGAAAGTTCACAGAATGAGAAAATTCTTCCATAGAGAGATTCAACTTCCTAGGGCTAATTTTATGGACCTTCTTCTTCAACTGATTGGTAGATGGAAGTGCCCGGAACAAGAAGCCCTAGTTCTTTTTTCTGGTTTCTTCTATAGAAATGGCTGGTCTTGTTTCTGCGATATCTCCAAAATTAATATTCCTCTATGTCTGAAAATTTGCACTGCAGTAGCGTCGCCCATCCTATTTCCATCACTAAAGATTAGAGAAGAATTGGTTTCACCAATTGTGACTTATGATAATTTTCCCAAGGTGAATTATTTCAGGACTTTTCATCATAGAAAACTTATACGTGCTTCCATGTGTCACTTGCTTATCTTCGGGGTCTAAAATTTTTACCACTGAAACTAAAGTATGTTCCCTTTTTGGAAAATCTTACGAATTGTCATTTGGAATTTCCTATCCTGAGATATAGTGATTATCCCTAGGTCACCTGTTTAAGGTTGAAATATGGGAGAGGATGGAACCCTTAGTTGGAGGAATCATATCTCCTAAATTATAGAGATTCTGAGGCTGAAACTTTTACATAGGGTACATCAGGAATTCATCTTTTGCCTATAAAACTTTCAGCTCCTCAGAATTCTCCAATCTCGATATATGGAGAAAGTCCCAAACTTACTAGTTTTTTTCTTTTAGGGTTTTCAAGCTTGAAACCCTAATCTTCAATAGTTGTAGCTGTAGCACTGTTTCAGCTGCACAAAGACTTCTTTTAGGGTAGTCTGATACCATGTTATATTTTTAATGGTTATACAAGATCTAAAAAATACTTATAATAATAACATCATAACCATAAGAAAAATATCACTGAAAGAAAGACAAATGCAGCAACACAAGAGAAAACAAACATTTTCCTCAAGGAAACCACAAGGGAGAAAACCCTGCAAAAATTCCTCAGTATAGAATTCGGAAAAGACAATGTAAAACCCCATCAACAAGAATAGTTGTGCATCTTCTATAGTAGACTCTTTCTCTCTCTCTCTCTCTAGTGCAATACTTGAGTATGGAATGTGTGAGAATGAGAGAGGTGCCTCACCCATTTATATTCATTAGGTGAGTAACTCAACTAACTAACTAGGTAGGTCAGCCAGGTTCCCTAAGTAGGGTTGACCTACCTTGGGATACTCAAAATACTTTTTATATAATACTTCTGTGGGTACTATTTCCTCAACTTACAACATAGGGTTTACCTCATGACTTTTACATGACCAATTACATCAAGAACATCTCTCAATGGAGGAAGAACATCTCCAAAGGAGAATACAACAAAAGTACAATAAAATATCTTCCGAAGTTACAATATTTTAACATAAGAAATGTACCAAGAATAAGCCTAAGGAAAGAAGAGCATATTAGGACATGGAAATTATTTTAGGCACCAAGACGAGAACCATATTTGAAGACACACAAGAAATAACAGGAATTGGCCCTGAATTCAAGTGGCAGGAATTGTATCAAATGATCTGAGACCAGGACATCCCTGATGCAGGTCTCGAAGAGATGGTTTTGTATCAGAATATCAGAAGGTAGGGAATTACCAAAGAATCCACACGCCTATAACTCTTTCCTTGTTTAGAGGTTATTGGGTGGATTCTACCACAAGCTTATCCCACCTTGAGAATTATTTTTGAAATCAAAGGGGAAGTGTTTCCCTCATTCCATCCAGTGCATATAGTAGAAGCATATAAGTTACCTCCAGCCCAGGTCATGATGACTAAAGACTAGATCAAAAGTATAAACATAGACCCCTTGGAATACGCTAAGAAAATGGTGGTACCAGGAAAGCAGTTGAGATAGAAGGCGAGCGCGGAATATGAATCTCAAAGCTTAAGGACCCCTTTTAGAGTTATAGCTTTACTGCTAAGAAGGATTTTTGGCAAAGCCAATAGGACTATTTATAAGATAAATTGGGTGCCTTTCATTTACTACATATCTTTTTAGGGAATGGTCTTTAATAGGGCAGAAATAATCTTGGATATCCTGTCATCATGTGTCGCAGCTGCACAGGTAGGTTTAACCCAAAAGAAGGCAAAATTCTATATGTCTCCATACCTCATCGACTGCATATTAGGTAGGCACCCATTTCCTAAGTTAGGGTACATATGGAGTAGAGATGAAACTCCAATATACGTGGATTATCAAATCCTATGGGCCCATCGATATGCAAGAGACTATTATAAACTCATATGTGAGGAGTTCCTCATGCACCTCTACTGGATAATTTTCCTTAAGGAACCAAACTGCTTATCTGAAAATGCAATGGTAGTCATAAATGAGTATGGGGACTACTAATTCTCACGGGAGGCCACATACATCAGAATGTATGGATGTTCCCAAGCTCCATCCCTTTTTCCCAGATACACAACAGAATTTGTAGTTCACAAGGAAGCTGTGAGGCAGGTATTCATAAATGAGATTGGCAGCTACTTGCGTGATATGAAAAAATCCACTTTTCCTTCCTTTCCTTTCTGTATCGGAGCCTATAAATTTTCAAAAGTAAAAGGGGAATAATATTTTGTGAAGGATATAGAAACGTTCCATTTTGGATAGAAGAGTTTTGCAAGAAATGATAGCATAGTAAGGCCATTGAACATTGCACAATGATTAAAGTACATTTTGAATACGCAGACTTCTTCGACAAGGAGGAAGAAGTGTTCAGAAGGGAAAATAATATGACTGATCTAAACAAACGCTTTGCTTGGAATAGTAGTGCCAGCAATAGAAAAGCTGGCAGCACTGCAATGGAGGAAAAGCTTTAGAAACAAAAGGAAGAAGCTATATAGTTTCAAATGGTAGAAGCAGAGAAAAGGATGATAGAAGAAGATGATAAGAAGCAAGCAGAGGAGGCCCAAAGGCAACAAGACGAAGAAGATAAGATCAGGGAAGCTATAGAAAAAGAGGAAACCCAGAATGAGCCCATTAGTCCACAAGACATGGACATGGACCCTCCTGTCACAACAAGTGAAACACTTACCGGTGGCCACATTCCTTTTAAGGAACTCAAGATCACCCTGTTCACCTCGTCAAAGCAACATACTATGGCTTGCTTGGACACCATTATTTTTGACAAAACAAGAAAGATCATCATGAGGAGGTTTTAAAAAAGATTAAAAATGGTTACTCAAGATGATGTGGTTACTGTCACAGAGAACACTATTATGGAAGGTACCCATAAGGACCGAAAATTCACCGCTTCGGTAAACATAGCAGCTTCCTAGACCAATGCTCATAATGTTTCTAGATTAATAAATGGCATAGAGCGAAATAAAGAGAAGATTCTCAAATTAAAAGATAATCTGGTAAAGATGCGAGGAGAAGGGACAGAATTAAAGAGGAAACATGATGTCATTCTCTCTGAAAAGGAGAGATTACTGAATAAATACCAGATTATGGAAACATAAAAGGATGCACTAATGTATAGTTAGTGATTATGGAAGGGGAAAAGAGTGACTTTGAAGCTCAAATCTCTTAGTTAGAGTCAATGGAGTCGGTTGCAAACCAATATGTTGAAGAATTGAAAGATCGAGTGGAAGAGTTGGATAAACAAGAGGAATCTTTGGCAGAGCAACTAGAGTTGGAAAACAAGAAAAAACAAGACACTATCCCATTTTGTGATCAATCTTTCAAGATTCAGGAACATGTACATCATTCTTAGGTAATCCTCATAGGCGAAATCTATAAAGTGAGGCTAATGATGGAAAGAATGAAGGTGATAGCTACGGAGTCACTGTCATTCAGTAAAATGTTGTTGGATATAGCAGAGAAAGTTAAGATCTAGATGACCTAGAGGGAAACTAATTCAAGGTTCCCTGATCATCTTCCTGAGAAGAGAATAGAGGACCTGAAATTGGAGATGACACTTCTGGAATTTTGTAGGAAAGTGTCTAGGGGAATTAATAATGAGATTCCTAAAACCATATAAAAATGCCATGACTTTTACAAGAAGATCCATCAAGTCCATGAGAAGTGTCACATCCCTTTGGTTCAGAAGATAACTGAGCTTCCAAACAAGGACCAATGCATGCAACAGCTACAGAATAGGTTGCAAGAAGACCTAGAGTATATCAGAAATGTGGATTCTTTCACATAAGAAGACATTCATCACTTTGCACGACATGATTCTATCAATGCATATCTCCTAGAGGAAATTTGTAAGGCTGCAACTGAAGGGGTAGCACATATAGAGACATAATTATCTATCCATGAAGTAAATTTGCAGGTGATGGAGCCTATAAAATATACGGCCATAGCTGAAGAAGCTAACGCATGGGAAGCATATATTTCCAGCATGGCGAGATCCACCCAATTTCTTTTTTTTTAACAAAATCTTTTTACATTTTCCTATTTAAGCACTAAATGACAAATTTTGGGATCCCTAGGGTTAGGGTGAATGAAGAGCACTATAAGAAAAATATTATTGTAATATAAATAGAGGTATAAAGTAAAGGAGGAGTACTTTTTCTAGTGTAATAGAGGTTGGACCATTTTTGTAAGAGAACTATTTTTCTGCTAATAAGAAAGATCTGTTTGTTGGGAAAATCCCGCACAGAGACTTTTCCTAGAATGTGTGGAACATTTAATGTGGAACTACTTCTTCTTGCATTCGTAACACATACAGTGAGATCATTCTAAATTTCTTGAATTATTTCAATTGGTGATGAATGATTTTACTTTCTATGCAAATGTTTATGTGTGAAATGAGTAATAAATAGTTTTACTATGTCAAAGCTATCTTGGTATTCTTTCTACTATAAATGTGAATATTGTGTTGAAACAAATATATATTGGACTTGTATGAACATTTCCAATATATTACTCTTAATTCGAATTTGCTACCTGCATGGATAGGATAAGATAATATAGGATAGAATAGTCATCTTAGTTTAAGAATAATTAGGAAATTGATAAGGCAGAAGCAGTAAGATGAGAGGTAAGAACTTGTGCATCGCTAGTGTGGTTTATTTCTGTCAATTATATGCATTTAATTAGGCACTTGCATTTCATATTTTAACTAAACAATCACATAAACGGTGAACTAGGACGCAACCAGTAAAGAACTTAAACAAATCAATCTATCGTAGTTGGACCATTAACTGGACGGATTCGCCACACCAAATAGTGGACGATCTAATTGGGATCGCTTACCAGGGAGAATCCCTCATGTCGATGCTTGGGAATTTCTAGGCATCAACACTACCTAATGGGAATTGTTACCTCCCAAACTAACGTGTGTGTTTAAAGTCCCAAAAACAATGATACTCATCTATATTTATACTTTCTCATGAGTATTCCTAGGAGGTTCTATGCAAACTACCCCTTATTATTATGTTATCAAGAGGGTCTATAGTAAGCATATTAATGCAATAAAAAAAATTACATACATTAAATATTTCTCATGAAGAAATTATTTACCATGGAAAATCAAATGCAAAACTCAAATGTGAAAACCAACACTCAATGGGTTCAATCTGGTTGTTATTTCTTGTCAATAGGCAAGTTTGAGACACCTTTGGCTTTATGGTTCATCTACACTTTTTCTCATGGGAACTTGGTCGATAGAATCACTCCCATTCTCATCCAAATAAATATTCTCTTCATTAGGAAATGGTAAATAGGAGGGATCAACTAGATTCCCAAGCATCCCCAACCCTTCATCTTCCCTAAGTCCTTGATATTCTCCTCTTTATATTTTCTCCTTTCATGCATTTGAGGAGGAATTTCATATTGTTATGTTTTTTAAATACATAATATATTTTCTTCACATTACGTATATATTTTTCTCATTCTTATTGTATTTCATTAACCTAAAAATTGAATCACAACAATTATATAGAATCCTTAAACTTTATAAATACCCAAAAGGCATTCACCACAAGAATAACCCCAAGATACAGAGATAACCATTAAGTATGGTAACACCATAAATTACTCGAAGGAAGGAATCACTCAACAATTCATGCTTGTTACAATAACATTCATCCAACGTATCTCATCCAATGAGACTCATGTATATTCATACTTTTTTCATGTTTATTCCTAGGGGCTTTCTGCCAACTAGCCCTTATTATTATATTATTTCTTCTAACTACCTAGTGGGCCTTGTTACCTCCCAAACTAGCATGTGTGATTAAAGTCCCAAATACAATGATACTCATGTATATTTATAATTTCTTATGACTATTCCTAAGAGAGTTAATGCCAACTAACCATTATTATTATGTTATTTCTTCTAACTACCTAGTGGGCCTTTTTACCTCGTGAACTAGCATGTTTGTTCAAAGTCTTGAAGAAGCAAGTTATTCAAGGAGAACTATAAGGGAAATTTCCAATGTGACCACACCAGTACCCTTCACACTTACATTTGTCTCTTTTCCAACTCAAGGGGAGATTCTTTAAGCTAGGATTACTAGATGCAACAAACAATGAGTGCAATGTGAAATGAAGAGTAGCTCTAGAAAAATGTGTGTCTTATGTAGCATAGAAAAAATAAGTGATGGTTGGAATTTTGGATTCCCCTCTATATTGATCTCAATCAATATATATTATCTTGGAGAAAATTTTGTTGTAAGGATTCCCTTCTTCCTCATGTATGGCACACTTATCTTGCTTGGAGCTTTATGGTTGTAATTTTATTAGGTGTGTTTACATTGTAATTTCTAAGCTTCTTGTTTGGGCCATTGGGAAAGGTGTTACCAACTCATTGGATAAATATGTATTAAGTTAATATCTATTTCATTCTATCTTTCATATTTATTTATATGATATTTATGTGTCACTTATCTTTACCTTTCATTCATATTGTGCATCCATAAACCCTTATTTAAGGTGCACCCCAAGAGCTAGAAAGGAAGTGGATACTTTATTTGAACCCTTCTCTTTTTAACCCTAGTTCTCTCTAAGAAGTGAGCACCAACTTACTAGGACACCAATCCCACAAACAAGCACCAACTTGTTGATTACATTCACCAATCTATGAGGACCCCTATCCTCTGCATAAGAACCAACCTGTTGACTTCAGGTACCAACCTGAGATGACATCAATCCTTTTGTACAAGCTCCTACTTGTTGTGTTCAAGCACCAACTTGAGATGAGACTCCAATATCCTACATTGCCATGTACTGCCACCTGAACAAGGATATGTTGTTGCAAAACTACAACTTATGTGATCTACAATATGTGCTCTCTTCAATCTGCATCATCAACAATCTACGATTTCCTGTGACTTATGTGATCTACGCTTTCTTCAGTCTGAAATATCCAAGATCTATGATTTGCGACTTCCTTGTTCTACAATCTACGAACTATGACTTTCACGATCTGCTATATTGTTGATCTGAAAACTACGGCTTAATGATCTGCAATTTCAGCGGCTCAAATTGTTTTTACTGTATATCTCCTTCACACATATCAATGATGTAGACCCCTATAATTTGTGCACTGTCTACTACTCTGCTTTATCGCTTTGTGCCTTTTGGCCCTCTATTGTATATTTCTTCGGGATCAACGAGCCATTGATACCCCCATAATTTGAAGCTTGTAAATTTAGAATATTACATCTTTTTCATCTTCAATCTTACCTCATCATTTCCACCTCTTGATTATTTACATTCTTCCTTTACTCTTCCTTATATTATTGTTCAATTATTTTGTCCACACATTGTGGTTCCTCTAAGTCAGTGACACCCCTCCTTCCTTATTTTTTGGTCAAGCTTCTTATTCTTTCGTTGATGTGGGATTTTGTATCATTTTAGACTTCAAGGGAATTACACACTATAGGGACACTAATTAGTGGATCTTGTGCACTTCTAAGACCTGGTTGCATATTTTATATACTTCTTCAAACTGACTTCAAGTATTCATCAAACTGACTTCAAGTATTCATACTTCTTGTTTAACATCAACATACTTCTTGTTTGTTTGTAATCTACAAGGATCATCTCAAATTCAATCAAAGGCAATGTCTTCAAACAAAGAAATAAATCTTATCAGGATAAAGAGCTCGTCGTCGGATTTCTGTTAATGTTTGTTTCGTGTGAAACAACCTCAAGATGAAGAAGTTGTCAGCAGTTGAAGTTTCAACAAGAATAATTAAAAATGGTTAAAAGTAGTAAAACAAAATGGTTTATAAGTTAGATGGTTAAAAAGTTTATTATTGTAAAATAAGGAGGGGAAAGGACATAGCCCTCAACCCCGTGCCAACACCGAGGCCCCATTCGAAGTTATATTATATAGCATCAAGTTATATAATTTAAACCATATGGTAAACCAAGTAATGGAACCCTATCCATATCAACATAACGTGGATCCAAGTTATACCACCGAACCATAACATATATCCAATTCAACCCATATCATAACCACATATCGAAACCATACAAAAAACTATATATTAAATGCCACATATTAAACCATATTATAACGTGATTATATGTAAATGCGCCACATTCCAAAAGCACAAAAAACTATATATCAAATGCCACATGTTAAACCATATTATAATGTGGTTATATGTAAATGCACCATATTCCAAAAGCGCATGGAGGGAGGAGAGGTCCGCAGATTCGACCCCGAAACCTCTCCCCACACAGCGTTGTACTTTACAATTGGGGCACAGCCCCACCGTCGCAAGGTAATCGAGAAATAAATCTTTAATTTGGCAGCGCTGAAACTATTATAAAGCCACAAAAATGACAAGCCATGGGGAGAAAGTTCGGAGTTCAAAACAACATGCATATTTGCAGAGTCCGATACAGGGTACATGCATAGAATCTGAGTTTCACATGCCATTAATGGACACGGATATTGAGGATGAATACGTACAGGTTGTATTATTTTGTTTTATTTGCAGGAAGATTGTCTAGTTTCGCATGTCAAGGAGGCCTTAGGCATATATAGTCAACTTTATACTCATTTTTCTCAGAATTTCGCAAGGAGTTCAATGGTGTTGCTTATTTTTGTTTCTAACTGACAAAAAATGTATGTGTTTCCAGAACACTCATTTTGTAAGCTTTGAAGACTTAATAGATCGGCCTTCCCATTGGAAGTGGCTTGGAGACATAACCTAGAAGGGGTGAACTCCGTTATCAGTTGTTGTATTCATTTTCTAGTTTGCGTATCTTCTTCTTTTTTTCTTATGTGATTGATTTTAAGTATTAAAAATTCATATTTTAAGCATGTTTATAAGTATTTTAACATGAAATTCACATGCAAATTTATGGTTAAAAAAATCCTGATATTTTAGATCAGTTTAGCATTAGTATGTATCTTGTTTGACATCAATGACAACACCGAAGTTCAACAATATCCCCTTTTGAAAGTCATGTCAACACCAATCAAAATTGAGATCCCCTGAGTATAAGCTCTTCTTCTCTATACCCATCATGATCCCCTTGTGTTCATGCTATATGATCCTTTTCTCTTCTCATTTGTGCAAACCTTGCTTTTTCCCTCTATCTCTCCTCTTTATCATTTCTCACCCTTTAATATCAATTGAAAAGGAACGTTCCTCCTAATTATTAGATTCAAGCTTCTCACTTCATCTTCCTCATCACTTCTAGAGTTGCATTGTTCCAAATCTGTGCCATGTCACAGATGTTTTACTAAATACACCTTCATTATTGATGACAAGAATCTTCTTCTATTACTACTTTTGACTGCGCATATCTTGTTATGGATTTCAAGTTCTTCTTTATCGCGTACCATACCGATTATACATACTTGGTGTGGAAACCACATGTATTTGACATATCATTTAAGATTTATGAATGTGAGAGTCATTGCAATTCAATGCTCGATATTTTTTCCTGGTGTGTAATCTTTTGAATTTAACTCGATGAAGGTTTTCATTTCATTTGCTTCGTCACACTTGAATGGAATGTATTTTCAATTTATTTCAGTGTACACAGGCCGATGATTTCCATAATTATTTATGAGCCCTTCGCCATGTTTGGCAAACGCAAGTATTTTCAACATCTGTTGCAAAAGACTTTAATACATATGTCGCAATGGTCGACTCCCAGTTTAGTGCATCCATAGCTGTCTTTTCAGTGGCAGTTGACTCTCAACAACAATAATTTGCAGAATTCAAATCAAAGAAGCCGGTATGCAAGAATGGTATGTCCAATCACTAATGAATCAAATGCATGCAGAATGGTATGTCCAATCACTAATGAATCAAATGCATGCAAATGAGATTGTGACACTGAACTATCGTATGAATCAACTTGAGAAATGGAAGAAGGACATATTGGCTTTTCTGCAACATCTTCAAGGAATTCCCAGTGGAACTGTTTCTATTAGGCAGTCTTCTCCTGACACTAAATTGCGTCTGTCATTGCCAAGTTTGGATCGATAGTTTCTTTGCAAGCCACAATTTTGTAATCGATGCCTCCAAAGACTATCGTTGAATAATGTATTTCTGTTTCTATAGGGTTTTTGCGACAATGATTCCTATGTATATATGTACTTGTCACTGTATTGAAATTCTACGTCAAGGATACTTTTAAACATATGTATCTAATGCCAGTCGTTTTTAAGATAACACATGAATGTACTCTATGTTCTGCACAAATGGTGTTCTGAATATGATTCTGAAACGAAGATTTAATGTTTATGTCAATGTTGGACATACTTGCTTTACTTTTCATTCCTTCAATCATTGTCCAATTTTGTGTGCTGCACAATTAATACTTATGCGTAGATAATACCAAGGCTCGTCCTTTGTACTTGTCTTGATGTTTAGAATTAAACTTGAGTTGTATGGAACAATGTTTCTTTCTTATGTAACATCTCCACTTTTGTATAAATATTGATTGAATATATTTGCATTTTATGCACACCATAACTGCAATTCTCTTTAATTCATGATAGCATACATTTTTAAATTCAAGGGTTTTGTTTATAATCCCAAGGATAGCAAAGTATGCAACATTTTTTTGTTGCTTGGAAATTTGTTTCAATTGCACATATATGTGGAATTTTTTGTATCCATTTTTTAGTGTACAAGTGTCCTTTATGAAAATGTGCAAGATTGCTTTCCATTTTTATCCATGGTTTACTATTAATGTCGTATGAAACATTTATTTCTGAATGTTTTACTGTCGTTCGATAGTTTTGTGCTTTATGCCTAGATCCATCACATGTGTAACATCTAATGGTATGAAATTACTTTGAAATATGACCAAAATAATTGCACCTTTAACATTTCAATGTATTAAATCTACTTTTATAAGGAATTTCTAGACATGTATTGAACTTGTTTTGAAGACACATTTCTTATTTTCTCAGACTACTTCTCAATTGTATCTTATTGACTCGGAACTGAAATGTGATTTTTGTCACAAACCTTTTCAACTGTATTATCATATACAATTTACCATTTTTATCTTCTGGTGACCTGTGGCTACTCAATATTTTATCCAAGATTGATGTGGTGTTATTAAATTTGGCTTCAATTTCTGTGTCCGAACAAACCTTATCACGTTTTGGACTTGGGCAATCGAGGATTTCATCCTTGAATTGTCTTTGATTTTTCAAAGATTGATTTTCTTTTCTCATTACATCCAGTTCTCCTTTAAGTGAAGATCTATGTATCCTTATGCTCAAGATATTTGGTTAGTAACTCATTTTCCCTTTTTGTTTCTTCCAGTGATGCTTCCAGCACATAGTTTTTTTCTTCGATCCTTTTACCTTTATTTTGTGCACATTCTAATTGTATTTCAAGAAATTTTCCCTTTTACTCATCTTATTTATTAATGTTTCTTGAATAGCCTTTGCCTCGTTAACTTTTTCTTCACATTTTAACAGTTGTTCGTTTAAGTAATTATTCTTTTTTCTTGATTTCTTCAGTTCTTCCAAAGAACTAATCAATTCATCTTCCCAGACAAAGTCTGCAATTTTCCTCATCTTCATACTTGAATATTTCTTCTTCATTGTTACTCATATCAAGCAGACTTCCTTATCCAATTTCTGCATTGGGATTTGAAGGTGAAATATAGATCCCATTGTATAAATAATTACTCAATGTTTCAGTAGTATAATATGGTAATTTCATGTGTCTTTTCATTAAATGATTCTTCCTTGATAAAAGAACAACGATTTTATTTTTATTCCAACTATTCATCCTCTCATTAGAGGAAATTTCAACTGAAAATGGGCCTCCTAAAATAAACTAATAAAATAATAGTTGAAATAATAAAATAATATTTGTTAATTTTGGAGGAAGAAAAGAAAAAAATTACNTTTGACATATCTCCCCGTGTTTTTACTCAAATTTCGATTGGGAGAGCTCGTTGGATGCGGAATTAAATTCCGCATCCAACGAGTACCCACTCGGCATACTTTCAAAAACAAGAAATACCTGAAAAAATGAAATGATGATGTTACTCGTTGGATGCGGAATTTAATTCCGCATCCAACGAGCTCTCCTGATCGAAATTTGACTAAAAACATAGGGAGATATGTCAAAAATACAAAAAAAAAGTAGTTTTTTTTATGATACCTATCCCCAAATTTATATTAAAAAAGTGTTTGAGACCTATACGGTATTTCAAATTTAAATCAATTTCATTAGCTAACACATGATGACATGGAATTTGAATAAAAGTTAAAAGGCCCATTTTGAGTTGAAATTTTCTCTAATGAAAATTTCCTAAAAAACTACTTCTCTTGGACTGCCATCACTATCTTCTTCAGATGAACTATTGTTTTCTTTAGAATGCAAACACTTTTTATGTTTAGGGAACTTATTCATATTTTTAGATATGCTATGTTGGTATGCCTTCCTTTTCTCTTTGTGATTGAATTCTTCTTCACTGTCGCTATCTCTAATTTCACTCTAATTTCTTTGTAAGGACATTTTGAAGCAAAGTAACCTACTCTACCAGATTCAAAAAATTTGAAGGGTATATTACCTTTGTATTTGCCACGACCCCTTTTTAGTTTTCTCACAATTTTTGTTTTGTCTTCATCTAATCCATCAAATTATTTCTTGTTATGCTCATGCTTGCTGCGATTTGTTTTATTGGTGGATTTGAAGGATGCTTCTTTCCTAGATTCTCCTTTTCGGTCCTCATCTCGTATGCAGTACGATCCCATGAAGTTTATTCTTTATCAACTTATCCAAATAAATTATTGATTATAGGATTTTTACTTTGGATTCAAATACCGATGGAAGAGTTTTCAGCACCTTTTGTACAATTGCTTCTTTAGCAATTTGCACTCCAAGACCTTTGATAGTGTTAAAAATTTCATCAATTCGGAGAATATATATATGATGAAATGTTTTATTCTTCTTTCATATTTAGAGTTTCAAACTGTCCTAAATATGTTTGCAATTTTTCATCTCCTTCACAGATGTTTTTGAGCTTATCTCACACTAATTTGGTTGATGTGCACTACATATGATCCAGGTTCCCAGATGCACAATGGAGAAAAAAGTTCAATTGAATGAACCAAGTATTGTTATGTCGGAATCATATTAAGAATGAGCGAAGCAGGAAATACACTACACACAAAAATATATACACAGAGACAAAATGCAAGAGTTCAAACCAATCTCATTTATTTCATTACTGTTGTATGATGCACATAACTCTGCCTTTCTATTACAATAATGTACATGCTTTTATAGAGTGTTGAGAATGCTTGGATTGTCTACTCGTTACGTTCAGTTACAAAGAAGTTGGAATGGTTCAAAATTTCAACCGTTATAGATGACTGGAAGACAAAGAGATAATCTGTCGTAGTTGTGTCGATCTCTGGTTTCCACGATGTATGTCGATATGTTGAACCTGTCGAGGTTATGTTGAGGTTCAGACTTGTCAAAGTCGATGTTAAACCTATCAAAGTTGAAAAACAATGCCAATATTTGGGTGGATCAATCCTCCTTCCTTAAGAAACAATTGTCCCCAGTGTTTGCTTGTTCAGATGAGGAAACTTGTTGGTGAGTTCAGTAGAAGAGTACCACTTTCCTTATTTTGGGAGATGTCTGGATTTATCCACCTCAAATAAGGGAATTGTGTTTTTCCTTGTATGGAGTATGCATTGTCCCATAATGGTGTTGCAAGGGAGAGTCTCTTGAACATCTGGATGGATGTCTTCGAGTTCTGTTGTATGCAAGTCATTCTGTTCCAACAGTGGTGCATGATACAATTGAAGTAGATCCACATTAAATATTGGATATAGACCCAAGCATGAAGGAATGTCAAGAAGGAAATCATTTTCTCCAATTTGTTTGAGGATATTGTATGGATCATATCACAAAGGCTTCAACTTTCTGTATGGACCAGTGAAGCGTTCCTTCTTGAGATGTAACCAGACTTGATCCCCAATTTGAAATGAATGAGGAATATGATGCTCATCGTGTCTAGCATTAGCTTTCTCATTAGCTCATTGCAATATTTCCCGTTCTTGTTTCTCGATGTTGTAGATTTGATATCGAAACATCAATTCTTTTTCAACTTCTCGTCGATAAGAGTAGGTGTCATTCGACAGTTTCGATGAACTAATCAAATCGATGGGCTATGAGGGTTGAAATACATAACAGATCTTGGATGGACTCTTTCCATAGATTTGTGTTGAGCATGATTGTAATTGTGTTGTATATATGGGAGACTTTGATCCCATGTTCAATGATGCTTTGGTTGTACATGTGGATCGGTTGTACTACCAAGTGATTCACAAATTTTGTATGCCCTTCTGTCTGAGGATGGAAATTTTTTGACAAAGAGAGTCTCATTTCAATATGTTTCCAGAGAGTATTACAAAAGATGCTGACAAATATGGAATCTCTGTCAGAAATGATGGTCGTCGGAAGGCCATAATGTTTCCAAACATGTTCAAAGAAGAACTGAACAGTTTGTTGTGTTGTCATAGTCTTCTTGCATGGAATGAGAATAGCATTGTGGAAAATATGTCAACTACTACTAAGATCATGTCATGTTGATGTTTGGTAGTAAGATATCTCATCAAGTAGTTCAAAGAAATATATTCCCATGGTCGACTAGGAATAAACACAGGTGTGTACAATCCTTGTCATCGATTCAACGACTTAGAAATGGCACAAACCACACATGATTGAATGTACCTGTTGACATCAAATTTAAGTGAAGGCCAATAAAAATAATTTTAGAGGATAACAAGAGTATTTTCTACTCCAAAGTGACATCCATTCTTATTGCAGTGCGTGTCCCAAATGAGCTTCTGTTGGTGCTCACCTGTCGGTGCACAAATATTTCCAAGTTTGTATATGCAAGGTATCTTTCAGGAAGCAGTTGGTAGTGGACGACAGGTTGACTTGAAGTTCTTGATAAATTGCAGAAAATTCATAGTCTACCGAATACAATTAAGGCCAAGTAGTGGTGTCATAACCCTACATACTCATCACTATGAAAAGTAGAGTAATGGGTGGTCGACTTAGACAATCATTTGCGGTATTGGATTTCCCTTTACACTACTTACTTACCAACTAAAATTGTTGCAGGTAATTAATCTACTTGAGTTATCCAGTTGTTTGTAATTTCGACTGGGACGGGGAAAACTATAAGGGATTTTCTTCAGTAAGGATGTTCATTTCCTTCCCAAGTATGTAGTGTCTCCATTTCTTAAGGGATTGAACAATGTCATACAGTTGCTTTTCATATGTCGAATACCTTCTGACGGTGTCGAAGGTTTCGGGATGAAAAGAAATCGGGTGACCAAACTGAGTGATCACTACACCCAAATCATAGTCTGATGTGTCCATCTCAATCTCAAAAGGTCAATGCAAATTAGGTAACACAAGTACTGGTGAAGTACAAAGATTGTGTTTGAGCTGCTCAAAATCTTGTTGTTGTGTTGATGTCCATTTGAAGGTAGTTTTCCCATTTCCCTTAGTCAATTGATTCAAAGGCCGGGCTATATCACTGAAGTCAAGTATGAATCATCGATAAAAATTTACCAAACCAAGAAATCTTCTTAGTTCATGAATGTTTTGAGGAATCGGCCAATATTTGAAGATTTGTACCTTGTAGGGATTGACGTGATTTCCTGCATATTCAATTACATACCCTAAATATTTGGTGTTGTTCATCGCAAATGAGAATTTTTCCATATTCAGATAGATTTGATGTTGTCGAAGAGTGTCGAGGACTTGTCGAAACTGTCAGACATGTTCATCCCATGATTGAATTAAAATCAAGATATCGTCTAGATAGACAATGACACACTTTTCGATGAAAGGTCAAAGAATGCCATCCATATATCGCAAGAAGGTCACAGGTGCATTGGTTAAGTCGAAAGGCATGACTTACCATTCAAACAATCCTTCCTTGGTTTTGAAAGAAGTGTTCCATACATCAGTGGGATCGATTGAAATTTAATGATAACCTGACTTGAGGTCAAGCTTAGTAAAGAACTTAAAACCTTTCAAACATTCAACGAGTTCAGTTATCCTTGGAAGACGGTATTTGTTCTTCATCGAAATCTTATTGAGTGACCGATAATAGATACACATGCGCCAAGTCTCGTCTTACTTTGAAACGAGGATGACTTGAATTCCACAAGGACATGAGTTGGGTCAGATGTGACCTTTGTTGATCAAATATTGAATCTTCCTACAAATCTATTCATTCTCGACAATGGATCTTCTATAAACAGATGTGTTAGGTAATGAAGAACTAGGAACAAGTTCAATGGAGTGTTTTACCTAAAAATGTAGAGGTATTATGTTTGGCTCTTGAAATACGTTTCGATATTACTTAAGAATGTTGTCGATCTGTTGTTGTTGTCGAAAGTTGTAATCGGTTGGTGAGTCGATTAGTTGTTGCGGTACTCCTAGGATGTTGAGGCTTAATCATGATCAATACAAATTTATGAGAATGATTGATGAGCTTCTTTGTATGTTTGGCAGATACCATCGTAACCGTTAGTGTAGGTCGTCGCTCAGGTATGCCATACCATTGGTTCTGTAATTTGAAAATAACCTTCTGAGGTTGTGACTACTAACTTCCATGTCGATCACATAAGTAAGGTTTCCCAAACAAGGAATCATCTACAGAAAGCAGTGCCACATCACAGAGTACTTCATCTTCAAAAATATTAATGAAGTAGGTGAGTCTGCATTGTCGGGTTACTCTCACTTCATGTCCATCCTTCATCCAACCGATATTATAAGGATGGGGATGTGGAGTGGTGACAAGACCTAGTTTTTTCATGAGATCTTTAGAAACAAACTTCTTTTGGATACCATTATCCACAATCAGATGCAATGGATTGTTTTGAACGCATATCTATGTATGCAATAGGAGCTCTCATTCCTCCTCATCGAAAATAGTCGCAGTTGTCGTAGTGGTCGATATTGATGTCAAAAGGATTGATTCTTTTAGTTCAGATTCTACCATATATTTTTTTGAACAAGTCAAATGCAGAAAATTTTTCCAAAAATTTCTTCTGAGCCTTGCATTCAGATGTATCATGCCATGGAGAATTGTGGTAATCACACCATTTCTCGGTAGGGGATTGTTTTCTATGTTCCCTTTTGTCTTTCTAAGAGTGATGTTTTCCATGGTCTAGCTTTGGTAGGGTTGGTTGATAAGGGTGTCTTGACTTGTCAAAGTCTATTGGTAACTTCTTGTCGAATGTTTGACCCGTTGGCTTGGTCGTGAAGCATGCTTTTCCTTTCTTCTTAGCTTCAAACTTACCGGCATAGTGGAATGCATCTACAAGCCTACAAATAGTCAAAAAATCAATATATTGCTGAATTTATGGGTACAATCCACTGACATACTTCAAAACAAGAAATTTCTCTTCTTCTTGGACACCAAGTATCGCCATGAGTTGATAGAACTCGTCGGTGTAACTCTGTATGGATTGGTCTTTCCATTTTATTAGTTGATGCCACTTCTTATACTGTTGTTCAACGTACTTGGGAAAGTAGAACTCCTTTCAGACATATTCAACAAATTTATCCCATGTGTCTTTGGGGTCTCCTTCTTTCTCCATTTTTGTTGATAGATTCTCCCACTAGCAATTCATATAATTCGACATATTTAAGGATGCAATGGTGATATTTTCAGCTTTTGAGAATTTATTCAAAGAGTAATAGTATTCTAGTTGTTGTACCCAATTGTATAATAATTATGCTTCAATATTACCTTCAAGATTATGTATGTCCAAAATCATTTGCACTTTGAATGGAATGATTTTTTTGGATATGCTTCTCGTCAAGGATCCTCCTAAGGTCGAGTCAAATTGCATGAGAATATCAATGAATTGGGAGACCATTTTGGTTCACTATCAAGCCAGTTCTTTCTCTATGAGTTGCTCTGTCTTGTCAGCTGCATGTCTATTGTTTGTTTCTTCATCGATCTTCAATATAGTGGCGCAAGAGATAAAAACATTGAAGTCAAAGGTAGTGTATGCTTGGATTGTTGGATTTATGAGCGTATTTGAACAAGAATATGTTAGGTAACCTCAATATAAATGTCTACACACAACTTAAGCATGAACAAGCTCTGAATCTACTCTAATACCAATGATCTGGGTGCCCAGGTGCATGACAAGGACAACAGTTCGATTAAATGAATTTATTACTATTATGGTGGAAGCATATTAAGAATGAGAAAAGTAGTAAAAATGTTGCACACACATAAATATATACACATAGAGAAAATGAAAGAGTTCGAACCAATCTATGTTATTTCATTATTGTTGTATGATTCACATTACTCTACTTGTATATTACAATAGTGTACATGCTTATATAGAGTACTGAGAATGCTTGGGTTGTCAGACTGTTACGTTCAGTTACAAATAAGTTTGAACGATTTGGAAGTTCAATCGTTACAAAAGACTGGAAGATCAAGAGACAATCTGTCATAGATGTGTCGATTGTTGGTGTCGACGATGTATGTCGAGATGTTGAACCAGTCAAGGTTCAGCCTTGTTGAAGTATATGTTGAACCTATCAAAGTCGACAAAAAATTCCAAGTGTTGGGTGGATTAACATAAATTTGGTAAAATTAGAGTCTTCTAAAACACATAGTATTGCAATCCTAGCCCTTGCATTATATTCATATTGCCTTCAGTCAACTGCATCAAATAGACCAGTTTTAGGAACATTTTAACCATTTTCAATAGATTTCCAGACATCAACTCTAAGAGACTGCAGATATACTTCCATTCTTATTCTCGAGAAAGTATAGTCTGATCCATTAAGCCCTGGTGCTATGTTTGTAGAGATTCCTTCCTATTTATCCATTTATGCACAAAGATCTATCTTCCAAATATTATATTGTTCTGAAGACACATGCTCTGATACCAACTATTGGAATTCTTATTTATACTAAGAGGGGGGTGAATCAGTATCAAGTACATATTATATACAATTTTTTACTTAACACACTATGCTCCATTTTGTATTTCAGCCAAAATAATAAAAGACAATAGTGAACAAAGAATTTCTAAATTAACTGCATATGTATATATATAATTTTCTATGTCATTGAAAGATGGGGGACATCAATCTCCAATATGTGAGCACCAAATCACATAGACACCAATCCCAAAAACAAGCACCAACTTGATGATTATAAGCACCAACCTATGAGGACTCCTATCCTCTACGCAAGAACCAACTTGCTGACTTCAGGAACCAACCTAAGAGGACACCAATCCTTTTGTGCAAGATTCTACTTGTTGTGGTCAGGAACCAACCTGAGAGGAAACTGCAATATCTTATCCTTTCCCCATCTTTCCACCCAAAAAAAGGATACGTTGTTACAAAACTATGACTTATGTTATCTATGCTCTGCGCTCTCTATAATGTGCAATATCGCTATATGTAATTTCCTATGACTTCTATGATCTTTCTTCAGTCTGCAATCTCCAAGATCTCTGATTTGTGACTTCCTTGTTTAGTGATATATGAACTATGAATTTTACGATTTGTTATATCCATGATATGCAAACTACAACTTAATGATTTGTGATTTCATCTCAAATTGCTTTTACTTCATATCTCCTTCGCACATCTCAGTGATATACACCACTATAATTTGTTAATTGTTTTCTACTCTTCTTTATCACTTTATGCATTCTGGATCTATGTTGTATATTTATTTTGGACCGACGAGCCATTGATACCCTAATAATTCAAAGCTTGCAAATTCAGAATATTACTGCATCTTGTTCATCTTCAATCTTACCTCATCATTTCCATCTCTTGCTTATTTATACTCATCCTTCTATTCTTTTTCAATTACTTTGTCCACGCGTTGGTTTTCCTCTAATTCGGTGACACCCTGTCTTCATTTCTTTCCGTTCAAGATTCTATTATTTCTTCTATGCAGTGTTTTGTATCATTTTAGACTTTCAAGGAAGTGCGCACTATAGGGACACTACTTAATGGATCTTTCCCAATTCTAATACTTGTATGCATATTTTATATACTTCTTCAAATTAGCTTTAAGTCTTCATGCTTCTTGTCTGATTGATATCAGCATGTATCTTGTTTGACACCAATGACAACACCCAAGTTCAACATTCACAAGGCATAAATGAGTTTTGAGGGCTTCGATTTAATAAATGAGTAAAAAAAACGAATTTTCATTGTCACTTTTGGCCAAAAAGTGTTACTCATCTTCATGGATTCACCATGTATTAGGTTTTTCAAAAGCTAGTACCCCTAGGGAATTGTAATAGTTATATTTACATAGATATATTGACATCCAATCCCTAGATATTAGGTATATAGTAGAAGCAATGATGTGAACGTGAAAGGTTATGTGAATACTTATATGTAGGGATTGTTTCGGTCTATTTTTCCAAACTTGATTCCATGTTCTAGGACCCGGTGTGTCCTTAATTCAGTCTCCATAATTTGAATCCCATGGAAACTTGTAGGTTTTTGAGTTTTGAATCCTTTTATCCTCTTATAGGAGTCAACCACTCACCAGAATAGAGGTAATAGAAGCATGGGGACTAAATTTCATGTGCCCAACCTTATAGGGAAGTATGTGGCCATGCACCATATTGTCCTAACAAGTGTGTAGGGTGTGCAAAGGTGGAATTTTTGTCCTTTATTTCCCCTGTTTCTTCCTTATTGTTCTTGGGTTGAGTTTTCTGAGTGTGCTTGGAAGTTTATAGCCAAATTATAGGGTTTTTAATTGCTTAAAACATTTATTTTTTTCTTTGAATTGGTTCCTTTTAGAAAAGAAAGAAAGACCTAGTTATTGAGAATTATGTTTTGGGTTGTTTTCATATCATGGTTAGTAGAGAAGAAGAATCTTTATTTTTAGGTGTTTTTTGCATCTGATTGTTTTGCATTATAAATCATCTTAGATTTCCCTTGTTTCCTCCATTTCATTGTTGTGTAGGTAAAGAAGATAAATACTTTCATTTTCCAGTACCTTTTTTCCTTGTTTAAGTTCGTTGTGGGTGAGTTTGTTGTTACATTTTTTATGCTTTAGTGAGTCTTAGGTGCATGTTTCTTTACTTCTTTTTTTGAAAGTAAATTTAATTAGTGAGATTGATTGATTGTACTTAGATTTCATAAAGTTGAATTGGATATCATTATAGTGAAGAATGAAAAAATAGTGTTAGCTTAGTGTTCTTAATATCTTGAAGACATTTTCATCTTGTGAACATTTTTCTTACCTCATTATTATTATATTTAAATTTAAAGATATTTGAATAACAATTCCAATAAAAAGAACTAGGTTCATTTTATTTTGCAGAAACCAACAATAGCCTAGGTCCAATTCCATTGGTTATATGATTGAAAAGTAAATCTTCCAAAGCCACATAAAACTAGACTAGGATCTGACTAGAGAGTGTTTAACCCATTAGTAATGAAAAACATTTGTTGGGAAAACACACCTAACATGCATGTCAAGAATGAGGTGAATATGAGAAATCAATTTTTATTTACCCTCATTTAGTTGATCAATGGGATATGAGAGTTTTGGATATCTAGGTGAAGCGATAAGTCCTCAGAGTGATACTACTTTTCATTGGAGTTTAAGGTTTGGGACTTAATTTCTACATTATCCACCCATTCGCAGGAACCCATCTAGTGATTTTTTTCCCAAATGTCAATCACAAAGTGGTAGCTTTATTTACCTATATTAGGTTCCTCCTAGGATACAGTAAGTGGGAAGTTCTTGTGTTATTTGAGACAAATGCATAATCTCTACCTTAGCTCCCTTAGAGGGTGTCCATATCCATGAGGGCACTTGCATCTTGGGTGATTGTTGAGTGAATTTTACCATAAATATCCCCCACTCCTTCGTTGGTTGATTTGGGCCCTGATAATCCTAGTATTACCTCTAGAAGGCCCTACTCCAACTCTTCACTAACTTTTCTTTGGTAGAACAATTTTGCATGGATTGCATTTTTAGGAATTATTTTTTCAGTGGTTTGTGGTTTGGTTAATTATTACATTGAAAGTTTATTCCATTCTAATTCAAGTTGACTAATCAAACTATTAACTTATCCAAATGGAATATAGTAATATAGGCCTCTTATGAAAGAGAGCGGAGTTTCCTCCAAAAGTCACATGATGGATAATTCAAATCCCACTCCACAAGAGCCTAATGGAGAAAATCCATCAATTTCAAAAATATCACATGAGAGGAAAGAGAGGAAGGAATTAGTAATTATGATGAACCATTATAGGGAGGGTCTCCAAGAGATTCTAAGGATCATATTAAGATACATACTGGGAATCCATACCCTCTCACCTCTAAGAACCTTGGTCTAATTGAGATCGAGGACTTGACCAATTATCCAAGTGTAGTGTATTTTAATGAACCACCACTAGTTACAAAACTCCTTAATTATTATAAACTCATATATTTTATAGTTGAATCCATGTTTCATAATCTTCTTCTTTATTCCAAGTGGAAAATATAGGTGGTTCTAGTGGAAATTCAAGGGTTTGGGGTACCTCATCCCCTACTTCAAACACTCCCATAGGAGGAGTGAAACCCATAGTATTGAGTATTCTATCTCACAATATTCTTCCACCTATATTAGGAGTATATTTTGGAGGACCAATATTCTCATCATTAGCTCTTGGTAGTGGTTTATAAACCTCAACATATGTGCCTTAGGGTAGGAACCCATTTTATTTTGGGATTCCTTTAGTTGGAATTCCCAAAATGGATACTAATAATCAATTTGGTTTATGTTATAACACTTTGGTATGAATCACATACATGCCCTTCAATTCATTTCCATTTGGAGGTAGACCTATTGCAATATTTGTGCCCTCCATAGGAGTTGGAGCTTACATGAGTTTTATCATTTCTTAAGGGAGCATGCCATTCCTTGAAATGGGGGGAATGATAAGTGGATATTTCTCACTATATGTCCAAGTTTCACTCATCTACACTCATGTGCATTGATACCAAACCAATTTATTATTTATGCCTAGTAGTGCCTATGTGCCAAGTAACTCTTTTGTAATACAATGCTCATGGCACACTCCTGTATGTTGGAACTCTCTAGCTCAAAAAAAATACATTCTTGGTGATGCTTAATCTCTCAAATATTACTAATAAGACTAACAATACAATCATAAGTAATCCACTTTGGCCTCTTGCTCCAACAAATTTATGCTCAAACATTCCTTAATTCAAGGGAAAATATGAGAATATCATGCATGTTGGCCCTAGGAAAAGCAGAATTCAAACGCAATTATGTTTGGAAAGTGAAATATTATGGTCGCAAAAAGAGATGTGAAGAAATAAGAGTCTGCAATGGAAGTGAATTTGTGATATAAATAGTCGTGGTGAAATGATCGATGACAAGAGCAGCCACGAAGAAAGGAACCACGACAGAAGAAGAGTAGTGCAGTTGAAAAGGATAGTTCGGTTGATTGTGGGTAAGTAGTTAGTTAGAATAAATCACACTTTTGGTAATAAATCATAATTGTATTTTCGGGTTGATAGTGCCTATTGTCAGTTGTAACTTAATGTATGAAAATAGAAATGGCAGCATGTCGTCTAACAGAAAAGTGTCAGTTGATTAAGACAAGTAGAAGCTTATAAACGGGCCAACCCAAGTTGTGTATGCAGTTGGTTGGTTAGGTTTTGGTTGGTTGGTTTCTTGTTGTTCAACATAGGGGTTAAGTCACTGTGTAGGTTGAGAAGGGAAGAAGAGCGTTGTTTAGCTAGAGAATCGATCATGGCTATGTGCAGATAGACACTAGAGTGAAGGAGAGAAGAAATACATATCCCCAAAGCCAGAGAGGATGACAAAAGAGAAGTATATATAAGTTTTAAAGAATATATAGAGAGGAGATTACAAGTTGAGTGTGCATACAAAAGGTTCTAACATATTTCTCATGCCAGATGAAGACCACCTTTGTTTTTTTTCTTGGATGGGTTTCCATGTTAAATATTGTCTCTATATGTCTTGGATTAAGATGTTTATGTAGAATGCATGCATGTTGTGAATAAGTATATCTGAATATGTCACATCACGTCTATTTATGAATAATCCCATACATATATTTGTCGCATCGCTTATAGAATGAATCTGTGATAAGGATTTTATGTTGAATACTACAATATGTGTCGACTAGTAAATAGAATGTTATCTTGAATGAATATACCATGAATAATAAGTATAATCTCTGGAATCAATTGATCAACCTGATAAAGTACCACATGAGTAGAGATCCATACATAATTGTAGAAACCTAGTTCTGGAGGTTCCCAATAAGATATCTCGGATGAGACTGCATCTGTGTCGTAGTTGTTGTCGACGAGGTCCTCCTTAATTGGGTCGATATATTGGGTTTTGTTTCTGACTAAGGATATGAACTTGGTTCGATGGGAAGAACACCAACAAATGGTTTTGTTGTCAAGACCATGAATCATTTTGGTGGGGATATGTTGTGGCACCCTATTAAGATTTTAAAAGTTGTTATACCAAAACAAGAGGATGCCTGAAATAATAACAAGAACATCAAAACAAAAGAGAAATCAAATATTTATCCTGGGAAACCCTCATGGGGAAGAAAACCAAAAAAAACTTCCTCTTTATAGACTTCAACCAAGTACAATGTAAGACTCAAAGAATAAGACTAGATTGCTTCCTCTCCTCCAGATGGATTGTTTCCTCTCTTTCTAGCGCAATTGATTGAGTGTTCTACTTCTTCAAATGAGGGAGGAACCTCTCCTAATTATACTAATAAGATGCGAGGCCTAATAACCCAACATGGCTGACTTCTCCTTTATTAAAGGGCTGAAATGCCTTGTGAGACTCAAAAATACATTTAAATAATACTTTTGTGGGTACTAATGACCCGACTTACAACAAAGGTTTTACCTCAATAATTTACATGAACAAATACAACAATGACATCCCTAATTGGAGGAACAACATCTCCAAAAGGGGTAATAATAATAATAATACAAAATAGAATATATTCTACAGTTACATTTCTTTGACATTCCGTCTTAACAAGGAAGGTATTCTACAACAGTACATACGTATAACTGACTAGTGAATCTATATGTCATAGGAAGTTTTCACAACTACATCAACATCATCATCACAGAAATATCTATCATATGGTATCATATCGAGCGTCATCATCTCTGGAATCATCTCGAGCATCATCATCTCTGGAATTATCTCAAGCATCATCATCTCTGGCATCATCTCGAGCATCATATTTGGAATCATCTCAAGCATGATATATAGAATAATATTGAGCATCATCATCTCTAGAATCATCTCGAGCATCATCTCGAGCATCATCTCTGGCGTCATATCGAGAATCATCATCTCTTGAATAATCCTGAGCATCATCTTCCATCATCTAGAGTTTCACATGCACTATTGGTATATAAATACTGAGCTAAATCACCCACATCATAACTAAATGCTAGAACATAATCATCTTCAACTAAATGTAGGATCCACAAGTGAATGCAATACCACTCTCGATAAGAGAGTACTATGATCTGGAGGACCATTCTCAGTCGGTAAGTTCTAGGACGACTCTCAACAAGAGAGTGTTCTTGTCTACAGGACCATCCTCAAAGAGGATACTATCATCTGCAACTGAATGCAAATCTAGTCTGCAACTAAATGCAGATCTAGTCTGCAACTAAATGCAGGACCACTCAACATATGAGAGTACTATAATTTGCAGGACCATCCTCAGTCGATAATAGCTAGGACCACTCTCATCAAGAGAGTGTTCTTATCTGCAAGACCATCCTACAAGTGATTGTAGGATCACTCTCCATAAGATATAATTATCATCTACAAGACCATCCTCTATCGGTAAGGGCTAGGACCACTCTCATCAAGAGAGTGTTCTTGTCCACAACACCATCCTACAAGTGAATGCAGAATCACTCTACAGAATATATTACTATCGTCTATAGGACCATGCTCAGTCGGTAAGGGCTAGGACCACTCTCATCAGGAGAGTGTTCTCGTCTGTAATACCATCGTACAAGTAAATGTTAGATCACTCTCTAGAAGAGAGTGCTATCATCTCCAAAACCATCCTCAGCCGGTAAGGGATAGGAACACTCTCATCAAGAGAGTGTTCTTGTCTACAATACCATCCTACAAGTGAATGAAATATCACTCTCCATAAGAGAGTACTATCATCTGCAGTACCATCCTCAGTCAGTAAGGGCTAGGACCATTCTCATCAAGAGAGTGTTCTTTTCCACAATACCATCCTCAAAGAGGATACTATCATCTGCAAATTAATTACAGACCTCATCAACATCTGTAGGAATACTGGTAAACTCAACTAACCTTTTGTGCACTGGAACATCACTGCCATGTCATCCTCGATAATAATCTCATCATCACTCCCTCTTTCCAGGGAGGTCCTTTTGGACTACACCAAGATTGTATCGAAAGTGTTCAAACTTTACACGAGACAGAGGCTTCGTCAACACATCAACAACTTGTTCCTCTCTAGGAACATACTAGAGCTTCATGACTCCTCTTTGCACCATATCCTGGATGTAATGATAATTTATCTCTATATTCTTTGAATTATCATGAAACATCACGTTCTCTGTTAACTTGATGCAAATCTATTTATCACAATAGATCTTAGTTGCATCCATCTCGGTATCAAACAATCCTTCCAACAGTCTACGAAGCCATACTGCTTCGCTACAGGATGAACATGTTGCAATGTACTTAGCCTTAGTTGTATTGAGGGACACACCTTTTTTCTTTCTGCTAAGCCATGAGATCACACCTGATCCGAAATTGAAACAGCATCTTGAAGTGCTCTTTCTATCTTCAACACTTCCTGTCTAATCCGAATCAATATAGTTACACAATCTGAACTCACTGTTAGCTATATATCTGAGGCCACAATCCAATGTACCTTTTAGGTACCTCATCACATGTTTTGTTGCAACTAGATTATGTTCAAAGCAAAACATATATCTAGTCTTGTATTTTTCAAATACATAAGTGATCCAACAATTTGTTTGTATAGTGTGACATCTATTCTTTCTGAAGAAATGCCATTTAGTAGCTTCAAGTTTGTCACCATCAAAGTGTTAATTGCCTTGCAATATAACATCCCAAATCTCTTCAAAATCTCTTCTATGTATTTTACTTGGTTTAGGAAAATCTCATCAAGAAACTGCCATACTTCAAGACCTAGGAAATAGTGCATTGAGCCAAGGTATTTTATCTCAAACTCTACTGCAAGTTTCTTCTTAAATTTACTAATGAGCTTCTCCTTTACTACAAAAAATAGATCATCTACATACAACAGTAATATAATGATACCATCATTCTCAACCTTATAGTAAAGGTTGGAATCATCTTTGCTTTTGGTAAATCCCAAATTCATCAGGAATCCATCCATTTTTCCATACCATGCTCTAGGTGCTTGTTTTAACCCATATAGAGCTTTCTTTAGTCTGCATACATGCATTTCGTTGTCATGGGTTTCAAATCGTGGTGGTTGTTCAATATATACTTCTTATTCTATGACACCATTTAGGAAAGTTTTTTTACATCCATTTGACGTAGCTTCCATTTCATCTTGGCTTCCAAGGAAAGGACAATTCTGATAGAAGTATATCTTGCTACTGGTGCAAAAGTTTCTTCAAAATCAATTCCTTCCTTTTGTGAAAATCCTTGTGCAACAAATATTTCTTTAAACTTTTCAATACTACCAACTGCAAAATGCTTGTCTTGAAAATACATTTTGAAGAAATTATTGACTTGTCCTTTGGTCTTGGCACCACATCCCAAAAATCATTCTTTATTATTGAATGGTACTCTTTGATAATGTCATGCATACATTCCTTCTTCTTTGAAGCTTCTTCAAAACAGTGGGTTCTTCATCAAAAAGATTGCTCATTAATGCCACATAGTTTGAATATATTATTTGTATCTTGCTTCCTTCTGGTGCATTGTATCTTTTTGCTTCTCTGATTACACCATGAGCCTAAGTTGGTCTTCTTTTTATTGAGATCATCTCCTGTGGTTTTTCCATGAGACCTATGGATTCTGCTAGGTCATGATATTCTTGTATAGGTTCATCTTCATTGTCTCCAACTAGTGGTTCAGTACCTTTTGTGGTTCTAGGAGCCTCCTCATCTTCTTCATGTCTTCATCTGCAAAGATATTTCTGGATTTGGTGAAGGATGCACCTTCATAAAACGTAACATCTCTATTGATCTAGATTTGGTGGAATCCTGGAATATAGATTCTATAAGCTTTTGACCATTCATTGTATTCAACAAATATTCCCTTATTTCTCGAAGATTCCAATTTTGATCTCTTCTCCTTTGGTACATGTAAGTATATGAGACAACTGAATATCTTTAGGTGGCTTACTTCAGGCTTTTCACCAGTGAAAATTTCTTCTGGGGTTTTTTTTCCAAGAGCATCGTGAGATGTTCTATTCTAAACATAGACTGTGGTTCTTGCTACTTCATCCCATAAGTGCATAGGTATATCTTGATCATGGATCATTTCTCTCACTGCTTCCATGATGGATCTATTCTTTCTTTCTGCTACTCCATTTTGTTGTGGATTATAGGGTGTGGTAAGCTCCCTCTTAGTCTCGAATTCCTTACAGAAGTCCTTGAATTCATTTGAAGTGAATTCTTCTCCATTTTATGATCTTAAAGTCTTGATATTATTTTCGGATAGATTTTCCACAAGAGCCTTAAATTCCTTGAATTTTCCAAATACTTCATCTTTTCCTTTCAAGAAATATATCCAGGTCTTATGAGATTAATCATCAACAAAGGATACATAATATACATACCTTCTTAAGGAAGTGGCTGACATTGGTCTGCACACATTTGAGTGTACAATGTCCAAGATCCCTTTTGCTTTGTTGTTACTCTTAGAAATGCATTATTGGTGTTCTTTCCTCAAGCACATCCTTTACATACTCCTTCATGATTGATTTGGATCTCTGGTAGACCTGTGACAACCTTGCTCACAATTGGAAATGATTTGTAGTTTACATGAGCAAGTCATTTGTGCCATAATTCAAATGGACTAATAGTACTTGTTGTAATGGATAAATCTATGTGCCCTAATTTCAATTTCTAGAGTCATCCTTCTTCAACACCAATTACATTATCATCATCTATTGTTTTCCCTTTCATCCACAGAAGAAATTCACCATCTACAAAGTCAACTCTAAAACCTTTCTTATCTAGAGATGAGATGGAAAAAATATTCTTGTTTAAACATGGAACATATAAGACTTCTTTCATATTCATGAACTTTCTACTTTTTAATTTGTAAGAGGCTTCTCACATTCCTTTGATGGGGTATTGGTAATTATCTCCAAGTTGTACCTTGTGTAGATATTATTTTTTGGTAAGACAAGAGAGTGAGTCCTTATGTCCTTTCATATGTTTGGAATAAAAACTATCTATGGGCCAAGTGTCACTTCCATGATTGATTGACCCTGTGAGAGCTGAAAGTAGGACATACTCTTCACTAGAGTCTTCTTTTTTCGTGGTCCTTTCCTTGTCTTATTCATTTTCTTCAACTGCATGGGCATGGTACTTTCAGTTCTTCTTCTTGAACTGATCTTTCTTAAGAGGACAATGTCTAGAAATGTGTCCCATCTTATGACATGAGTAACATTCAAAGGATGAATAATCCCTTCTAGGTTTCTTATTCTTCTTGAAGTCTAGTGATCTTCTGGGAGATAAACCTTGACTCTTCCTTTTGTTTCTTCCATTCTTTGTGTGAGTAGATAGAGGTTGATATTCATTATCATTTAGTCTCTCTTCTCTATTTACTATCCTTACTTCTTCTTGTACGCATTCTTCCCATAGCTTGTTGAACTTGGTTAACTTTCTTCTAGCACATATTCCTATAATGAAGGAATCTCATTCTCTAGGGAGACCATTCAGGGTGGTCATCACCGCTTCTTCTTCTTCCACCATATCGCCAATGGATTCTAACTGTTATTTGATGATATGATCTTGAGAAATATGATTGTATGGTCTCTATCTTCTGTATCTTCACACCCTTGAGTTGTTTTCTCAAGGTCATTCTTATGTTGATGTTCCTACCTTCAAACATACTGGTTAATGCATCAAACATTTATTTTGGATTATTCTTTGAATATACCTAGGAGGTCAACTGATCCTTGATGGAAATAGCTATGATCCCTTTTACTTTGATCATATCCTTTTTTGTGTTTTTCCTTTGCCTCTTCCTTGATAAATCCATCTAGGTCATGTTCTTCAAGGATGAGCATGATTATGTACTTCCATGGTATCAAGTTCTTCTCTCCCTCAAATGTTTCATCAAGATTGGTGTTGTTTTTCATCTTTAATGAATGAGAACTTCAAATGGAAATATAGGGGATAAAACTTACTAGTATGAGGACTACTTTTGGAATCTTCTTCAGGGTGACTTAGGGTTTGACTAGAAAACCCTAATTTTCCAACTAGGATCACTTGTAGATCTAATTGGAGGAAAAAATTTGCCTCCCTAAGGCGATATAGAATCTATCTTTCTTTTTTGGAATTTGAGGATGGAACCTTAAAAAATATGATGCCCTAGTTTCTCCCGGCAGTAGTGGTAGGTCAAAAAGTGAAAATCCTCGTAATGAAAAATTGCTTCGATAGAAAGATGTGCCCTCCTAGGCTGAGTTGAATGGACCTTCTTTTCCAACTGATCTATGGAGGGAGTTATCCAGAATAGTAAACCCTAGCTAGTCGTATTGCAAACTGAGTTGTTGCACAATGTTTTCTCTCTGGTTGGATTTGATACCATGTCAAGATTTTAAAAGTTGTTATACCAAAACAAGAGGATATTTGAAATAATAACAAGCACGGCAGAACAAAAGAGACACAAAGGTTTATCCTAGGAAACCCTTGTGGGAAGAAAATACACCAAAACTCCTCTATATAGACTTCAACCAAGTACAATGTAAGACCCAAAGAATAAGTCTAGACTGCTTCCTCTCCTCCAAATGGATTGTTTCTTCTCTCTCTAGCACAACTACTTGAGTCTTGTACTTGTCCAAATGAGGGAGGTGCCTCTCCTATTTATACTAATCAGCTGAGTGGCCTAATAACCCAACATGACCGACTTCTCCTTGCTTCCAGGGCCAACATGTCTTGGGAGACTCAAAGATACATTTTAATAATACTTTTATGGGTACTACTAACCTGACTTACAACGGAGTTTACCTTGATACTTTACATGACCAAATAAATCAATGACATCCCTAATCGAAGGAATAACATCTCTGGAAGGGGTAATAACACTAATAATACAAAATAGAATATATTATGTAGCTACATTTATTTAACACACCTGACGAAGCTGGAAATTCATGATTGGGTGTATTTTAAAGCACTAGATTTTGAATGGGAAGAAAGTGAAGGATATTGGTTGAACCCAACATATTGGTTGGAGAAATACCTCTATACAGATATTCATGGTATTTTCTTTTTCAAAATTCTTGTTTTGTTTCATGAGTGGTTGTTGAGGCTAGAAACCCAACGAAGAAACTTTCAATAGGGATAACCGATAGAGTGGAACCCTCCGCTGATTCAACGTATGAAAAGTATTAGAAACACTATATCTAGGGTTTTTTATTTATGGTTTGACAATATTTTGGAAGGATACATCACTAAAATCGTATTCGACATGATAAAATCATACAATCAGACAGAAAGAGAATTTTTCCAAGGACCTAGAGGACATTACTTAACATCTTTAAAGATTTGGATCAAGATGCTCGTATATGAGAAAGGGATCTTGAGAATGGAATAGATTATGCACAAATACCTGGGATATGTCACAAGTAAAGTGTGAGAAAAATGGAACATAGTAAGTTGAGACATTTCCTGGTGATGGTGAGGCTAAGATAAAAAGTGGGAGCCTAAGGAGTGGAATAATATTTCGGGTGGGAAAGAGAAGAAGGATTGAGACGAGAAGAGGAAGTCGCAGCATGATTGGAGGAGAGGACTACACATTGGTGGCACACTTCGATAAAGGTTCTTGTGACAAGGAAGAGGAATACCAGCATATATCCGAAAATGAAAAAGAAGAAGAAGAAGCTCTAGATCTAGAGTACAAATATGACATACCCACGACCTCACGTACATATTCAAAGGTAAGATATATAAACTCATCACCCACTAGCCAAAAATTTAATACATTAGTACCAAGAAAAATATAATGGTCGGGAATGATATAAAGTTGCCAATATTTAATGGAAATGGGTTAGAAGGCCCTGAGCAACATTGGTTTCTATGTGAAGCTGTGTGGACCATGCGATAGGTCCAAGATGAATCCATCAAGAAGGATCAGATGATCACAACCCTTAGGGGTCATGCATTGGATTGGTACATGAAATTATCTATGGTTTTGATAGAATCCCATAGAAAACATTAGATCAAATATGGGTAGGATTAATAAATGAGTTCAAAAATCCCAAATCTGAGTCGCAAGGTATTACGAACATAAAATAAATTAAGAAATTGCCTACAGAGTCTATTTGGGACATCAACCAAATATTTAAGATGTTGATGGCCAAATTAAGCTTCAATATGTTAGACGTTCAACACAAATAATGGTTTATTACAGTGTTGTTACCACACATCTAGATTCCTTGGATGCAGAAAAAGATTGTGTCGTAAACCAAGGCTATGGAATTGGATATGAAGTTGGAATCCTCACCGATCGAAGAAAATGGTGCAGGAATGATGCAAATCTAGTTGCAACTAGCCAACCTTACACTACCACTTCAAGATATTAAGAAAGTGAAGGAAGTACAAGAATAACTCTAGTGTACCAAATGCAGAACCGAGGGACACTACAAAGACAACTTCCTAGCCTATATGTTTTTTTTCATAGGGAGCACTGAGTCCGATAAATACACATGGAATTTCTTGGTGTAGAATATGTCAGACTAGAGCCCATCGGTCGGAAGAATGTTTATAGTTACAGAATATTGTAAGTGTGCTGACCATTTTATACTCAAATTTTTGTCTACCAGTAGGCCATGATGAGAAATATTGCATAGCATATCAATTGCTGAGAAAATAGTTGATACCTATTTAATAAATATTGATGAACAAATGTAGGATGAGAGAGCTCAAACTCAATATCCATAGGGTTAGTATCCTCAAGCCCAATATCCAGGAATTCAATACCTGTAAAAACAATACCCTCAACCCAAGGGAAGAAATTTTAGAGGTCGAGGACAAGGATGAGAATTTTGTTGCACAAGAGGCCAAATTATATGTTATAATTGTGTGAATCTTGGACACTTTGTCAAGGACTGCACGAGTCCTACTACAACATGTTTGTACTACAAATATTTTCATTATACTCTTAAGGAATGTCCTTATTTGATTACGAGATGGAAGAATTTGGGAAACCAAAATCCACCATAGAATCCCAATCCGAACCCTAATTAGAATATCTAGATATCTCGGTTGAACCAAGGGAGACACATATTGTTGTTATGACAAGAAGAGATGCTACAACTGGGGTAGATAAAGAAGCATTATATGTAAAACCACAGGTGCAACCAGTAGGACAAAAGAAAGCACCATTTGATTTCCAAAAAGAAAAGGAAGTATTCTTGGATGTTCGATGAGAATTCATTGACATAAATCATGCGTCGACTTTTGCTGTTATGCCACCTAAAGGACCAATATTGGGAATGCCTAAGAGATTTGACTAGTTGTTTCGAAAGAAACCAAAGGGAAGGTTAGTAAATCAGAAGAACTATTTCAAAGTTTCTTAGCACTAATACAAGATAAAGATGATGTCGTGGAATTGACTTCTCTAATAGAAGAACCTCAAGAATGTTAGATTTTTATCATTTAAGCTATATGATCTTAGGATATTATCTAAGAGAATAACAAGCAAAACAATCAATCACAATAGACAATGAACACAAAGATATTCCTCGGGGAAACCATAAAGGAGAAAACCCTGCAACTTCCTCAGAGATAGAATGAGCACCAAAAGTAAAACCCAAAGATACAAAGATGATCTCCCAACAGCAATTCTCTCTCTCTCTCTCTCTCTCTCTCTCTCTCTCTCTTATGCGCTACACAAGTGAGTGTGTGTGTATAAAATGAGGAGCACCTCCCTCTATTTATATTCTTTTGTTCACTTAATATTTGACTTAGTTATGTAGGTTCGAGTGATCCTAACTCAGTTATGTAGGCTTGAGTAACCACAACTAGGGTACTAATGACCCAAATTACAATGGAGGGGACATCCTCATGAATTTTAGTGATTCTCCCGATAGGAACATAGGGGTACAAATAAATACAAGTGATTCTCCTGATAGGAGCATCGGGGACCAATGAAATACAATATATACAAGTGAATACATTCCGAGGTTACAAATACATCAACAATCCCTCTTAACTAGGAAGGTATTCTCTTGACACAATTCATCAGCACAAGTCTTCTTCTCTGGATCATCATCAAAGTTGTATTATCACTAGATCATCATCAAAGCTATATCATCACTGGATCATCATCAAATCTAGATCTTCACTGGATCATCATTAAAGCTAGATAATCATTGGATCATCATCAAAGCTGGATCATCACTAGATCATCATCATCACTGCTTTCGCTAAATCGATCAAATGGTGTTATCTCTCAATTCTACTCGTCATAGGAAGTTCTACAGAGCCAGCCCTTTTTCAAGCTAGTTGTAGGCCTAGCCTCTAGGTAGGTCTTCATCTTCTTCAGCACTTATATCTGACCTAGTCATAAAGGCCCGTCTTGCACTTACTTCTGACCATGGGAGGAACACATCCACCACCATGTCAGAAAGGCATGCCCAGCACTCACATCTAACCACGTCATGTTAGAAAGGCCCAGCACTCACATCTGACCTCATCATGTCAGAAAGGCCCAGCACTCACATCCAACCTCATCATGTCAAGAAGGCTCATCCAGCACTCACATCTGACCTCATCATGTCAGAAAGGATCAACACTCACATCTAACCTCATCATGTCAAAAAGGCTCATCCAATAGTCACATTTGACCTCATCATGTCATAAAGGCTCAGCACTCACATCTAACCCAGTCAGAAAGGATCTTCACTTACATCTGACCATGGGAGGCCCAGCCTACTAGCATGTCAAAATGGCTCTGCACTTACATCTGACCATGTCAAAAAGGATCTGCACTTACATCTGACCATGGGAGTCCCAGCCTACCACCATGTCAGAATGGCTCTGCACTTACATCTGACCATGTTAGAAAGGATCTACACTTACATCTAACCATGGGAGGCCCAGCCTACTACCATGTCAGAATGGATCTGCACTTACATCTGACCATGTCAAAAAGGCTCTGCACTTACATCTAACCATGGGAGGCCCAACCTACCACCATGTCAAAATGGAACACGGACTCATTACTTCCCCTAGGAAGGAACCTCGATTTGGAGAATACCAAGCTTATCCCTGGAGTACTCAAACTTCACTCTGGTCAATGGCTTGGTCAACACATCAGCTATCTTCTTGTCCGTCGAAACATAATGGAGCTTCACTACTCCTCTCTGCACCATATTCCTGATATAGTGATATTTGATCTCAATATGCTTTGATTTGTCATGGAACATCGGGTTCTCTGACAACTTCACACAACTCTAGTTGTCACAATATATACAAGTAGCATCCAACTAGAGATCAAACGAATTAGATAGTAGCTTCCTTAGCCACACTGCCTCACAACTAGCTGAACAAGCTAGAACATACTATGCTTCGGTTGTACTCAGTGCCACACAAGATTTCTTCCTGCTAAACCAAGAGATCACACCTAATCCCATACTGAAGCAGCACCCTGAAGTGCTCTTCCTATCAATGGCACTACCTTCCCAATATGAATCAACATAAACTTCCAGGTTAATCTTCTGATTCACCTCATACTTGAGCCCATAATCAACTATACCCTTCAGGTACCTCAAAATATGCTTTGCAACAATCAAGTGAACATGTCTAGGATCCGTCAAGAACTGGTTCAATGTGTTCACAGCAAAGCAAATATTTGGTCTCATATTCGTCAGGTACATCAAGGACCAATCATATGACGATACATTGTAGCATCAACTGACTCTAATGAAGCATCACTCAATAGCTTCAGCTTCGACGCCATAGGTGTGTTCATGGCCTTACAGTCCATCATTCCGAACCACTTCAAGATCTATACTACATACCTCCCTTGTCCCAGGGAGATTCCATCTTCATTCTACCACACCTCCATGCCTGGAAAATAGTGCATCATACCCAAGTCCTTCATCTTGAACTCGGCAGCAAGCCTCCTCTTTGTATCAGCAATCAGCCCATCATCGCCTGTTACAAACATTTCATCTACCTACAGTAGGAGTATCACTGGGTTCACTTCCTCAACCTTGTAGTAAAGGTTGGAATCCTCTTTACTCTTGGTAAATCCCAAAATAGTCAGGAAGCTATCAATTATGTCGTACCATGTCCTGGGTTCCTTTTTCAAACCGTACAGGGATTTCTTCAATTTACACACATGAGTTTCCCTATCATGTGTCTCAAAACCAAGTGGTTGCTCCACATACACTTCCTCTTCCACTACACCATTCAAGAAAGCAATCTTGACATCCATCTGGTGTATCTTCCATTTCATTACTACAGCTAGAGAAAGTACTGATCTGATGGAAGTGTATATGGCTACAGGTGAAAAGGTCTCTTCATAATCTATCCCTTCTTTCTGGGAGAATCCACAAGCCACAAATATTGCTTTATATTTCTCTATGCTACCATCTGTAGCATGCTTGATCTTGTAAATCCACTTGGAATTCACAACAGACTTCCCTTCTAGTCTTGGAACAACATCCCAGACATAATTCTTCATGATCGACTGATACTCCTCGATCATAGCATCCTTCCATTCTTTCTTCTCTACCGCTTCTTCATAGTTAGAAGGTTCTTTATCAATGATGTCACATAATAGGGCTACATATCCAGAGTAGGACCTAGTTCTCTTCCTTTCTCTGTGCATTTCTTCTGGACCCCCATATTTCTCTGCACCTTGTATAGCCTCTCGTACCCATGCAGGTTTCCTCTTATGAGGATTCTTCTCCTGAGGTGGATCTACAGGTTCTTGAGGTTCTTCCATTTCTCGATCTTCTTCTGGAATTGTTTCATCCATGATTGTATCTCGGATCCTAAGTATTTTAGTTTCGTTAGGATCTTCAACTGGTCTCTTCCTGGATTTGTTGTAAGCTGTATCTTTGTCAAATGTTACATCTCTGCTGATGTCGATCTTCTTGAATCCTAGAAGGTATATTTTGTAAGCCTTCGATCTTTCAAACTTTCCAACAAATATACCCTTCTTTCCTGAAGGATCTAACTTTGTCCTCTTTTCTTTAGGAATGTGTATGTATACTGGACAACCAAATATTCTAAGATGACTAACTTCTAGTTTCTTGCCAGAAAATACTTCTTCACATGTCTTGTTCTCGACTATTCTGTGTGGAGTACGGCTCTGTACATACACAGGTGTCCTAGGAGCTTCTGCCCATAGATGCATAAGAATATATTAATCATGAAGCATTGCCTTTGCTACTTCCATGATCATTCTACTCTTCCTTTCTGCAACCCCATTTTGTTGTGGATTATATGGAGTGTTCAACTCCCTCTTAATCCCTGAATCTCTACATAATTCCTTGAATTCATTTGAAGTGAATTCTCCGCCATTGTTTGATCAGAAAATATTGATCTTCTTCTCTGTGTGGTTCTCAATCAAGGCTTTGAATTCCTTGAACTTGTTGAATACTTCATCCTTGTTCTTCATGAAACATATCCATGTCTTCCTAGAAAAATCATCAATGAAAGAAACATAGTATACATACTCTCTTAATGAATTGAATGACATTGGACAGCATACATCGGAGTGAATGGTTTCCAAGGTTCATTTAGCCTTGCTTTCGCTACTTGGAAGTGTGTTCTTTGTGTTCTTTCCTTTCGCACATCCCTTGCAAACTCCTTCATGTTTTTCCTGCATTTATGGAAGACCTTCAAAAGTTTTTCTTGCAAGTTGTAGTGCCCTATAGTGCACATGTGCAAGTCTTCTATGCCAAAGTTCATTTGGCTCTACCGAGTCATGGACCAAAGCTTGTTCTAGTTGGCCCTTCAATTTGTATAGACCTCCCTCTTGCTCTCCAATTACTGCTGCATTGGAAATAGTCTTTCCTTTTGGCCACATGAGAACTTGGACATCTATAAATGCAACCCTCATGCCTTTTACATCCATTGCAAAGATGGACAGAAGTTTCTTCTTTAGTCCTAGTACAAATAGGACATCCTTCATTTTCATAGACTTTCCAAAGTCTAGTTTGTAGGAGGATTCACTACTACCTTTTATAGGACACTAGTAGTCATCCCCAAGTTTCACCTTGTGGGGTGATTCATGTTCAGATAGTTTTACAAAGGATTTCTTGAATCCCGTCATGTTTTTGGAAGCCCCACTGTCAATAAGCCAATCCTTACTTCCATGTGTGACAGATACCATGAGGGAAAAGATCAAAACATATTCTTCATCACTTGAAGAATCATCATTATCATGTTTAACTCTTTTCTTTGAAGGCTCATCATCCTATGCAACATGAGCATAATGTATTTTCTTGTTTCCCTTCTTCTTGTGGGATTTATCTTTGTTTCTAGGAAAATCTCTTGCAAAGTGTCCGCTTTCATCACATGTAAAGCATATGAACTTAGACAAATATTTGTTACATTTCCTAGGGTTATTTGTTTAGCGAGTGTGCTTACCTTTGTGACAGTTTGTTCTGCTTTTATTGGATTGTACTTTGAGAGCTTGATCTTCACTTCCCATATTTTCTTCTCGAGCTAAAAATCGAACTTCTTCTTGTGAGCATTCTTCCCACAGTCTGCTAAACTTGACTAGCTTCTTTCTGGCACAGATCCCTTGAATGAAAGAGTCCCATGCCCTAAGGAGACCATTCAAGGTGGTCATCACAATTTTTTCATTCTCTACCTCTTCATATACTGCTTCAAGTTGTTCCTTGATTTGAGAGACCCTTGTAAAGTAAGACTATATAGTCTTTGCATTCCGGATCTTTACGTTCTTCAATTGAATTCTCAGTCATCTTCCAATTTATGGTCTTCCCTTCAAATAGCTTGGTAAGGGCATCAAACATTGCTTTAGGTGTCTTTAGGAGGACACATGTGGTATGAGGTGATCCTTGATTGAATCAACAATAATCCTCTTAGCCATAACCAACTTCCTTTTGTGTAAGGCTTTAGCCTCATCTCCCTCTGGAATTGGAACCTCTTCACTAATGTAAGAGTCCAACTCATTTTCTTCCAGGACCAGGGAGATCCTATACTTCTAGGCTCGGAAGTTATCATCTCCCTCAAGATTTTCATCAAGCTTGGTGTGATGAGACATCTTAATTGAGAACCTCAAGTGGAAAAACAAAAAAATTTGATCTTATCAATTTGAGAAGATGAAAACTGGATCTGAAGTTGATCTTCTGCAGTGCTGGTTTTCTGGTTCTAGGGCAAAGTAGGGTTTGACTTTCCTGGAGTTTTGCTCAACCAAAAACCTCGAATTTTGTCTCTAAAATTCGATTTTGAGGAGAAAAATCATATCCTGGGATCAATCAAAAATTCTTCTTCAGTGACAATCCCTAATTTCCTGATGTAGTGGTAGGTCAAAAACTGAAAGTGCTCAGAATCAGGTTCTACTTCAACGAAAAGATGTGCCCTTCAGAGGAGATTCAGCCTAGCCTCCTTTTGTTGATGGATTGTGGAGAGAGACCCAAAAAATAAGAATCCCTAGCTTCCGCAGCTGCACAATGTCTTCTTCTCACGTTAGCTCTGATACCATGTTATATTTTTATCATTTAAGCTATATGATCTTAGGATCTTATCTGAGAGAATAACAAGCACATCAATCAATCACAATAGACAATGAACAAAAATATTTTCCTCGGGAAAACCATAAAGGAGAAAACCTCGCAACTTCCTCAAAGATAGAATTAGCACTAAAAGTAAAACCCAAATATACAAAGATGATCTCCCGACAACAGTTGTCTTTCTCTCTCTCTCTTGTCCCAGATTCTTCTCTCTCTCAGTTGTGCGCTACAACTGAGTGTGAGTGACTGTGATAAATAGAGAGGCTCACTTCTATTTATATTCCTTTGTTCACTTAATATTTGACTCTATTATGTAGGCTCGGGTAATCCTAACTTAGTTATGTAGGCTCGAGTAACCATAACTAGGGTACTAATGACCCGACTTACAATGGAGAGGACTTCTTCGTGAATTTTAGTGATTCTCCCGATAGGAACATCGGGGTACAAAGAAATACAAGTGATTCTCCCGATAGGAGCATCAGAGACCAATGAAATACAATGTATACAAGTGAATACTTTCCAAAGTTACAAATACATCAACAAAGAATAGGTGTGACTAGAAAGAAGGGTTAATCATGTGGGAAAAATATTGAAGGTTGGTCGTGAACTAAGAATGACTACACAAATAGGAGATTACAACATGGACTCTATTATTCTAGACTTGGGATTCGATGTCAAAATTCTGACTAAATAAACATGGGAGAGTATGGGGAAACCAAGACTCATATCGTCTCCTGTCCAGCTGCGATTAGCAAACCTATCTAAATTTCTAGCTATCGGTCAACTGAATTAGGTGCCTGTCGAGATAGAAGGCCTTAAAACTTATGTCATCTTCGAAGTGATTGACATTGTGGATGATAAAAATTCATATCTCACACTTCTATGGATCAATTGGCAAATTGATAATCATACTATTATCAATTTCAAGAAAAGAATCTTAACGCTTGAATATTCAAAGCTAAGGGTGTTCACACCAATTGATCCATAGGAAGGTCAGAGATATGTCGATCTAGTGAATAGTGAAGGACAAGGGGATTATCTAGACTGTATTTGTAACATTAGTTCTACAAAGCACAATTATATGAATCCAATGACCAACAGAAAGCTCAGTTGGTGCAACATTATTTATTGTACATCGAATTCTGGAGAAGCTTTGGAAAACTAGAAAAACCGATGCCAAGAAGATGCCAAGGAGAAGATGCCAAGAATTGCATTATCTGTGTGACAGCTAGATATCTAGGTAAGTGATCTACCTACATATGAATTTTTAGCTTACCTGGCATATTTCTAATAGAATTTGAAGAAAAAGTTACCGAACAACAGTGCTTGTCTGCCCTAGACTTTGCATTGAAAGCTATTCCTACGAGATGGTGGGTCACACATAAACAATATATCTCAAAATGGCCTCAATGTCGTATATTTATGGAGATACTATTTGGAGAGGAGATCAGCTATATTGATCAAAATTACACAGGATTGACTAATCTTATCAAGCACATCAAATATTGTCATGCAACATGGGGAGCATGTCTGCGACAGGAATGGGTTCATCAATTTATACATAATCTGGACATGATACTAAGGAACATGTATGCATCGATTGAGATGAAACATGGAACAGTTGAATGGGACAAAATGCTAGCTTCACACACATTTGATTTTTTTTATGATCATCCTTTGATTGATGTTGCTTTGCAAGTGATCAAGATGAAGATATTTGAAGATATCCCTATGTCAATGACAAACTTTAAATAGAGTAGTGCAACCATCCAACATTGGATGGAGTGCTATAATGTGAAGGGAGAACCTGACAAGGACGACCCACTCGACATAAACATCCTAGATTCTGAAGGTACTCGTACGGTGGAAGAATTTGGTATTTATAGTGACTAGTCTTTGAATCTGTTGAAGGCCAAGAAAGTAAATATTGGATCTCTAGAGAATTTAAATTTCTCCAATATTGCATATTATTGGGATGATGAATCTGTGGGGAATATCATGGACCTACTACATGAATTTCAGGATCTGTTCCCTACAAAATTTTCAAAGATGAAGGGGATTGTCGAAGACCTTGGAGAGATGAAGATACCATTAAATCCTAGTGCAAATCCTGTGAAGCAACGACCATATTGGTTGAATCCATTGTATACAGAAAAAGTTAAGATAGAGTTAGATCGAATTTTGGATGCGTGTATCATAGAACCAATTGAAGAATCTAAGTATATCAGATCGATATTAGTGCAAGATAAGAAGACTACCGGTGGAGTATGTATTTGCGTCGAACTAAGAAAGTTGAACGATGCTTGCTTACATGACCCATTTCTAACTCTATTTACAGATGAGGTATTAGAAAGTGTTGGGGGTCAAGAAGTTTATTCTTTCACTGATGGGTTCTTTGGATACCATAAGATCAAAATCCCGAAGGAAGATCGACACAAGACAACCATTGTGATGGAGTGGGGGTGTTCCCAAAATATTTCAATGCCCTTAGGAATCAAGAATGCTCCTGCTATATTCCCAATGATAGTAGTGGCTACTTTCAAAGTATTTATTCATAAATTTATTGAGTTCTACTTTGATGACCGGATGGTGTTTGGGCTCATAAAATTTCATATTAAGAGCCTCAAAATGATGTTGGAATGATGTCAACAGTATCATATTTCGTTGAATCTAAATAAATGTATCTTTTGTGCCCCATTTAGAATTATTTTAGGCCATGTGGTTTGTCACAAAATAATCTTGTTCAAACCTGCTAAAATTGTGATCATCATCGACCTACCACCCCCTGTGATAGTGAAGTAGCTGAGAACGACATTAGGACATATAAGATACTATCAAAAATTTATCAAAGGATATGCAAAGGTGACTTCTTCGATGGAGAAGTTGTTGAAGAAGGATGTTAAATTTCAATGGAGCAAACACTACCAAGAGATTCTGGACACCCTAAACAACAAGATGGTCACAACACCCATACTAATTTTTCTAGACTAGAAGAACGAAATTTCACATACATGTTGATGTGTCATCTATCGCACTTGGCATTGTACTCACACAGCCTAACAAAGGGTCGATTGATCATATTATTTCCTTCACTAGTAGGAAATTATCAACAAGAATGGAGGAATTACACTACAACTAAAAGAGAAGGCTTACCTATGGTGTATGTGCTTCAAAACTTTCAACACTATTTGTTAGGTGTACATTTCAAGATGTTCATAGACCATTCAATAATGAAATACATAGTGAACATGATAGTGTTGGGGGGGGGGGGGATTTTCTAGTGGCTTCCCCTTTTCTAGATATTTGACTTTGAATTTATTGTTAAGTCGGGTCGACTGAACTCAAGACTAGACCACTTGTCGAGGCTTGAAAGTGGAGAACCTGTGAAACTTGACAATAATCTTCCTGATGGGCAATTATTTGTGATCACGATGTTTGATGATCATTACAAAGATATTATACATTTATTGAGTACAAGATATGCACCAAAAGGATTTAGTACTGCGTAGAAAAAACAATTAGTTGTGTGAGCTGCTGATTTCAAATTGATAGTTGGGAAGCTATATAAAATGGGACTGGATGAAATTATTCATCGCTATGTATTGGAACACGAGTGACAAATGATATTGAATGAAGAACATGTTGGTGTCGCAGGAGGCCATTATTCTGGAAAAGCTATTGTGCGAAAGATATTACAAGCAAGATTGTGGTGGCCCACATTGCATGCGAATGCTAGAGAATAATGTCACAACTATGATATCTGTCAAAGAACCGAAATGTAATTGCGATGAGATGAAATTCTACTAATAACTCATATAAATTTATAGGAATTTGAAAAATGGGTTGTTTATTTTTTCAAACCTATTAATCCACTAGGGAATTGAACAGGTGCAAGATACATTATTACTATGATGGATTACCTGACTAGATGCGCTAAAGAAATGCCAGTAAAGGATTGCACTATTGTAAATGCTGCCAAATGTTTATTCATCAATGTTGTGACTAGATTTAGATGCCTAAATATTGAGGGCACACAATTTGTCAATCAATTGATCGAAGAATTGATTGAAGAATTCCAAATCCTACACAGGAAAACGACACCATATCACCCACAAGCGAATGTTTTTATTGAGGCATTCAATAAGATCCTAGAGAGTGCATTAAAAAATATTTGCAACATTCAAAGAGATGATTGGGACCATAAATTTTTTGTGGTATTGTGGGAATACCACATGACCTGTAATAAGTTGATAGGTCGAACTCCATTCCGACTAGTGTATGGACAAGAGTTTGTTATGCCGATGGAATACATCGTACCCAGTATAAGGATTGTTACAATTACTGAAATAATTGATGTTGGTGTTGTCAAAGAAAAATTTTTGCAACCTGTGTAGTTAGAGGAAGAATTTTTTTCCACAGGTTATCACCAAAATGTTGAGAAGGAATGACAGAAAGTATGGCATGACCAGTACATCAAGAATAATCATTTTCAGGTCGAAGGACTTGTCGTCCTATATGACAATATTTTTTTTAAGCACCCTGGTAAGCTGAAAATGCATTGGTTGGGGTTATATGTTGTCATTCAAATCACTAAATGAGGTGCAGTGAAACTACAAAAATTAGATGGAACACATTTCAAAGGATCAATGAATGGAAGTCAGCTAAAGCCTTACCAGGATATTCATGACCTAGTCAACTGAGAATTTGAAAAAAAAACACATAATTATAAGTGTTAATTTTGTAACAAAAATGGGTGTTTGGTCGCAAAAAAAAAAGTGTCAACCGAATATCTACCTATCGAAGATGAAAAATGGTAGCGAAGACTATATGTCTGTCACAAGGAAATAAATGTGTCGAAGATCGAGTCCTGGTTGCAGGAAGAGAAGAGTTGTCGCATGACGAAATTGGGTGGCAAAAATATAGTTGGATGTAGTTAATTTGAGGACGTTGGAGATTTTAGTGGCGTACATTTTGGTCATTTCCATCATTATTACACAATAACTACCATTGGAATGACATACGAACTAACGGTTGGATTAGCAGTTTCCTTGTAATGATTCGAACGATTACTCCATGTGACGAAAATCGTTGCCACCTTTCAATTTATTTCCCACTCATGTGAAGGAAAGATTGATTGAATAGGTGAATATATATCATCTCCACGTCGAAGTTTTATTCATTCTATTTGAACCCGAATGAGTAAGTTGAGTTATTTTGTCTACAATTGTAAGATCTAAGGCGATTCTTCACAAAGTATGTTCATCTCGATATCTAGTAAAAGCATCATTTCAGAATCATTCATCAAGATACCTTCACCTACACCCATAATGGAAGAGATTTCCGCATTTGTTCCACCGTCGACCATGGTTGCAGAAGAAATTGAACATGCACCATTCATCCTTGAAGTTAGGTTACGAACAGACCCACCTGGCACGTCAAAGAGGAAATAGTCTAGTAGACGCAGGAAATCAACACCACCACCACCAGAAGCTGAAGAAGCATGATCCATGACAATGCTACCAAACTATGTCCCACCTAGACCAACTAACGCGCCTAAGACCAGAATCGACAAAAATTCAAGGTACCCATTGGTAGCACCGACCATACTGAAAGGAGTCTCCCAAATCTGAAGAAGATGACCTTTGTCAACCATGACCTACAAAAATTTTCAGATTTGGAAATGGAAAAATACATGTTGTCTATCAGCGAGATAGAGGATGGCCCTATACACCTAGTTCCAATGGAATGGGAAAGAGGACTGGACAAAGCTGGTTTCCTATCACTAATGTACATGCAAAATTTGGTCGTACCGTAGAGGTGAATGCATGTGTTGAACAATTTCTTATGTGTATGTCAAGCTTATATAAGTGATTATGGGGATTCCATTTGCAAGCGTCAACCTAGTGCCATTTTTCACTAGAAAAGAATAAGACACTTTATTCACGAACAAGTTGAAAGAAAAGTATGGCCTGACCAGAGACTGTCGGCCTTACCAATGACCATTATATGGAACTGTCAGCCTTACCAACAACAATTATACACTTATGATGAAAGCAATGGTAGAAGTATCCAATCAAATCCTCAAGAAGATAGATGAGCATAAAATAGAGCTAAAAATAAGTATCATGGATTTACTACATAAGCTTTGTAAGGCAGTAAAAGAAGTAAGAGTGGGGGTCAACTACAAACCGCAATTGCATGAATTGCAGGACTTAGCTCACTCGTTTGAAGAGAAAACTAGTCAAGTGGAAACACCCTTTCCACCAATAAACACTCTAGTGTTGGGTGAAGCAATCGACTTAGAAACAAACAGAGCTAAATGCCATGGTAAAAAACTTGGGCCATGTCACCATAGATTTCTCTGCACTATTGATGTATGAAGTGTATACCATTCATAATGCTATAGCGACAGAAATGAAGGTCAGAGAGGGCGCATTGGTCAATCAGGTTAGAGCATCAAACAATATTTTTCATCATATGAATATAACAATCAAAGAAACAGAGCAAAAAACTAGGGCCTGGGAGGAGAACAGACATCATCTCGATGCAGCTGTAACACTCGCTTGCAACAGTTTTACTAATGAAGACATTACGAATGAGATGTTTGCAAAATACAAAGTGTTTCGACTTGGAAAATTTGTAGAGAAACTCTGCAAGAAGGTCGTGGAGTTGGAATTACAAGTGAAACCCAATACATCTCCAGAGGTATTGGAAGAGAGAAGAAAAGCAACAATTGAAGTTGTGAATAAAATAGAAGAGGTAGAGTAACTTTGTGTCAAAGCGGTCAAGCAAGTTTATCATATTTGGAAAGCTTTGGTCAACGATGAAGAGTTAGAGAAATTCACAGAGAATTTTTGCACTACCGAGATAGAGGTGAATCAGTTGAAGAATGAAATGAAGAAGCTACCATTAGTAGAGAAAATGTCTAAGGCTGCTGACATGAATAGGATACAACAATAGGTCACAACATTGCTGGAAAACCAACAAAATAGGACTAACAAGGTCGCAGAGTTACAAGAAGAGGTAGATAAAGTTACAAGTATCATTCAACATGTAGACAAAAAAGTGTGACAAGAAGTACATCAAACATGACTTACAACTTCAAAACGCATCAGTTCGAACTTGTGGAAATTTTGAAGAAGACGGAAGCATAAGTACAAGAGGAGACTGAGTAGATATTGAAAATATTTTAGGATTTTCAAAGTAAGGTCGTAACAATGGAGGTTTCAGACTAATGTGGCTCAAGAAAAGCCACAGGTGAGTGTTGGGGGCCTCTTGGCCCTAAGAAAAGTTAAGAAGAATTTAGACATAAATATGTTTGGAAAGATAAAGATTTTAGTCGCAAGAAGAGTTGCAATGGAAGAAGAGTATGTGATGGAAGAGAAGTTGTGACGAAAGCAACCATGATTGAAATATCAGTGATGCAGCCATGATGAAAGGAACCACGACAGAAGAAGGGTAGAGAAGTTGAAAAAGACAGTTCAGTTGATCATGGGTAAGGAGTTAGTTAGAATAAACCACACTTTTGGTAATAAAGCATGAATTTTTTGTTGGTCGATAGTGCCTATTGTCAGTTGTAACTGAATGTACGAAAATAGATATGACATTCTGTCAGCTAACATAAAAGATTCAGTTGATTAAGATAGGTAGAAGCTTATAAAAAGGTGAACCCAAGTTGTGTGTTGGGCTGGTTGGTTGCTTTATTTCTTGGTGTTCATCTTGGGGGTTAAGTCACTGTGTAGGTTGAGAAGAGAAGAAGAGATATGTTTTGCTAGAGAATCGATCCAAGTTGTGTGTGGATCAATAGTGGAGTGAAGGAGAGAAGAAATACATAGCCCCAAAATTAGAGAGCATGAGAGGGGAGAAGTTTGTATAAGTTTTAAAGAATATTTAGAGAGGGTTATGCAAGCTGAGTGTGCAAACAAAGGGTGCTCAGACATATTTCTCATTCCAGGTGAAGAGTGCCTTTGTGGTTTTTCCTGGATGGGTGTCCATGTTAAATATTGTCTATGTGTGTCTTTGGTTAGTATGTTTATGTCGAATGCATGCATGTTGTGAATAAGTATATATGAATATGTTGCACCGCATTTGTTTATGAACAATCCCATATATATCTATGTGTTACACCACTTATAGAATGAATATGTGATAAGGATTTTATGTTGAATATTGCAATATCTGTCGACTAGTAAATAGATTGTTATATTGAATGAATAGACCAAGAATAATAAGTGAAATCCCCAGCTTCGTTTGAGCAATATGATAAAGTATCACACAAGTAGAGATTCCCACCTAACTACAGAAACTTGGTTTTGGTGGTTCCCAATAAGATACCTCGAGTAATACTACATATGCGTCGCAAGTGCTGCCAACGGGGTCCTCCTCTGTCGAGCTAATAGCTTGGGTTTTTTTTATCGACTAAGGATATAAACCTGGGTCGACGGGAAGAACACCAACAATTCCACACAAGTAATCACATTCATTTTGTGGCATTCATTGAAATCATTGATGGACAACATTTTTAATTTGAGACTTTTCCAGAAAACTTTGACTAGAGTTGCGGTAAAGTGGTACATATAGATCCCACAATTATTTTTTAACTTCAAAGCATTGGCTATGAATTTAATAAACCACTTCCCATTGCTTATTTTCTTTGAGACAAGAACTGATTTATTAACACCATTTTGACAAGACAAGTCTACACGCATCTCTGATCATATTCATGAGTGGTGCAAGTGCCATCCTTTGGTTAAGGTTTATATTCTTAGCAAGTTTTTGTGGATTGGTTCATTGAGTAGCATATATATTGCAAACATATTTCTTTATTAGGAATCACAACTGAAGAGATATATATTATCAAGGCGCAATAATTGGATTGGATATATTCTTAATCTCATATGTTGTATAAGATCTTGCCTACATCTCCAAGGGAAGACTAATTCAACATGATACTTTCTAGGGACATACACTGATGGTGTGATTGGATTTGTGGAAAATTCCATGGATACTTAGGTTGTAGCTAGAATGGGACAAATGTCCTTATATACCAACACGCTTGTAGTCACATTTACTATTGCAAATTCCCCCAATAACAACCAATCCTATGATGTCCTATCAATTCAATAAACTAATAAAAAAGGGAAACAAAATCCTATAGGAAAAGGAAAGGAAAAAGCAAAAATAATGGCAATGGGAACAATAATTCCAATAACAATAAAGTTTGTGGGGTTAATAAGAAAATGAAGAAGATTAAATTTTCTTGTGAACTTTGTAGTGAAGACCATTTGACTCACCCCCCATTTGAATGCCACCCAACAATTATTGCCATAGCAAGAATCTCCTCAGCAACCTATTGTTCTTACTAATCCATTTCCTCCACAACACCATCAAATGGTTTTTGGAGTCCCACTAAACCTTGTACCTCTGCAAGTGAGAAATCATGGATCCTCCTCACAAGGGGGGGGGGCTATCAAATTATAAGATATATGTGTGTGTGAATGGGATATCAATGTCTAGTCCAGAGCCCATAATTATGAGGCACCTGCATCAATATCCAAAGGAAAATAAGTTTCCATTTCTGAAATGTTGAACCCTCTATGCATTGAGAAGTCGAAAAATGACACTTGCCATGCATATTGAAAGGTCTATTGAAAGAGTCTATACATAATCTCAATGTTTGATCTCCACAAAACTATAGCATTGTCGAATATATGGCTCAAGTACCTTGTATGATGTCCACCTTGGAGGTGCTTAAAAGCTACCCTATCTAGTGGAAGACATTATTTTCATATATTGTATCTCTATACCCTTTGGATTCTCAGTTAATAAGATTTGGTTGTGACAACTAGAAACCCAATATTCCCTACTTCTCTACCTTCTGGATCCAAGTTTTGACCAGAGGGTCAAACATCCTTAGGACTGTGGTGGATGAAGGGGGTTTTACCTATGTCATGTCATTGTCATGTTGACAAGCTATATGCTCACCCAATGTAGTACTATCATTGATGGTGCTAATAGCACTTGATGGTTATCTTTTCAGTCCTCTTGGAATTATCGGCGTGCTTCCAATAGAGCTAGGGGGGATATTGTCGTCATATAGGTAGAAGTGATTGATGCTCCTCTTGATTACAACCTCATCTTAGGTTGTAGTTGGACATATTCTATGTTGGTAGTTGTGTATTCAATATTCCATGTTATATGTTTTCTTCATGAAGGGAATATCGTCACTATATACCAATTTCCATACTATATAGTAGAATGAGTCTCCACTACAATACCCAATGTCCCATTGGTAGGCCATTGCATGAGAGCCCATGAAAATTTTAGAGTGGGGATGTACCTGACTTTGATGGGAAGTTTTAATCTTCCTCCACCCAACCTCCAAGACAACATTTCCCTAATACATGCAATCTCACCAATCACAACTAATCCCATGGTAAAGGTGTGCTACTTTAGAGTGCCTAATTTTGAAGATCCATGGATAGTGTCAGTCTCATCTATTTTTTCACAAGATACTAGATATAATGGTTCCCCAATGACTTTTTTTGTTTGTTAAGAAATTCTCATCACTCGGGGCCAGTGCATTTCCACCATTGGCTGAGAAACCGCAACCCAAGGGAATCTAAGTCGTCAAATCACTCGGGGATCGCACCCGTCCTAGGCCACACCAACCCTTAACATGGTTGCATTTTTGGGTGTCTCCTCCCAACTAGCTCACCCCTAAGGGGTTTGAACCAGGGTCGCCTTTCTAATGATACCCACTCCTTAACCGAATGAACTAGTGAGATTTGACATGGTGCCCCAATGACTTTGTCTATATATGAATTAATGTATTAGAATATTCAATCAACCACAACAAACAATTGCTTCTTTGTCTAGGGAGGGCATGATCATTACACAATGTCCATTTGGGACATCAACTCCTCACCTTCCCAAAATATCCTAGATTTGGTCCTACCCTCTGATGAAGCGATTTTAGAGGCCATATCTATGATTGAGAGACCATGAAAGGACATGAATCAATGATTATATTTTATACATGTGATGGATGTTCTAAGTATAGATGAGAAAGGGATAACCAGTTCTAGAAACATGGAATGGTATGGGATTCCCATCGTGACATGTGATGTGTATGTGTATATTACTAGGACTCCTTATTAATGGATTATTACCCTAAGGGATTTGATATCTATACTACATTGTTTAAAGAATATTGAGACATATTTTCCTAGTCATATGAGTAAATTATAGGAATTATCCCTAGAAGTTTGTTAAACATGAGATCAAGATATCCCAATGCCAAGCCTATTCGAAAAGGGTTTGACTAGTTAATCCACAGAAGGTAAAACATAGATGGAAAAACTACTTGATGTGGGATTCATCTACCCCATGCCCTTGATTGAATGTGTATCCAATTTGCTATCCATCAACAAGAAACAATTAAACATCAAATTTGTTCCAACTTCAGAGATATAAACTTAGCTTGTTTGGAAAACAACTGTCCTACCCACTTCATTGATCAGATTATTGATGAGTGTGCACAAAATAAGATCTTCTTGTTCATAGTTTGCTTCTTTGATTATAATCAAAATCATATCCGCCCTAAAGTCAACACAAAACAACTTTCATATGTCCTTGGGAAATGCTTACATATAGAAAAACACCTTTTAACCTAAAAATCGTAGGATTCACATTTTTCAACAGGCCATGTTGTACACATTTCATGACACAAAATGCATCGTTGAAGCATACATTCATGTACATTCATGATTTGATGGTTCAATCTACCGTGAAGAGATATTTACAAGCTATCTATTCGTTACAACATGTCAATGATGTACACAACCATACATTACTATTTTTTATTGAACCTTTTACACTCTTTCATGGAGTCATATCAACCAACCTAGAACCTGGAATTTCACATCCTACCAGCATTTTTATGAATAACATGTGTTTCTATAGTATCTACACTATATTATGTATAGGTGATCTTTCCAAAAAAATTATATTGAGATAATGTATATTTCTATTTCATAAAAAGTTCCAGAAAAACCGTTGTAGTCAGCCTAACCCATTTACATCCTAATCCCTGTTCTTTCAATTCATATTTATTTTGCCAAAAGTTGCTTGATGGACTATATGTTGGGAAGTGTGTGAAGAAAAAAGTTTTAAAAATTCTGAACTTCTTGGGTAAAAGGTTTAGAAAAAGTCCAAATTATTTAATCTTGTAACACACTTTTTTGAGCTATCAAATACTAGAACATGGTATAACTCCATATCAAGTTTCCTATAAATTTAATCTACAAACTAAAAATTTATTAAATTGAAAAAAAATGATATATATATATAATACTTTATCATAAAAATTCAAAACTATAAAATGAAAAAAAAATGATTGAAATATATATATATTAAAAATTCAAAACCACACTCTTTCTTGCAACCATGTTAAGAGCAAGTTTTAAATTGTTAAATTGAGATCCGAACTATTTTTTTGGTGCTTAATTTTTTGACACTTTTCTTAAACATTCCACTCTTAGTATTTTATAAAGTTTTTTAATAAATTAGAATAACAGAATTTATGAACTGTAGTGTTTATAGGTTATATGGTTACTTGTAATTAATAATAAATTGATTTAAAGACTCGAAATTTCAAAAATAATAAATCAATAATTTAAAATTAAAAAATAAAACTTCTTTTAAACATTCTACTTTAAAGATTTTTTTAGAAAGGTTTCTAATAAATTAGAATAAAGGAATTGATGAATTAGAATGTTCATAGGAGGTTACTAGTTTGGGATTTAAAGTTTTTTTAAAAAGGTTTCTAATAAATTAGAATAAAGGAATTGATGAATTAAAATGTTCATAGGTTATAAGGTTATTAGTTTGGGATTTAAAGATTTAGTAGTTAGTTGATTGATTTAAAGTTTTAATAATTTAAAGATAATAAAATAATTTAAAATTTAAAATTAATTTAATTAAAAAATAAAATTTAAGTAGAATGAAAAATTGGTAAACAAACATTTAAATTAATAATAAATCAATTTTATTTAAAATTTTTATTGATGTATAAATATTCTTAAACTATTAACTTGTATACATTCTCAAGTTATCAATTTATACAATTTTTTATTTATTGAAAGTATGAACTTATTCATTTTGATAACACTATAATAAAGTTAGTTTTTTATTATCATTATAGTTTTGTAATTTTTGGTAATTCTTTTTACAAGCAAATGAATTTGGAATAGATTATCTGTGAATATGATTGTTTTATTATATTATGATGATTATGATAATTAACATTTATTTAAACTATTTTTGGTATATCAAATTTTAAGATAAAAAGAAAGGCAATATTTGGTTTGATTTAAAGTTTTATTTCCATATTCTAAAAGCTTGGAGATTAGCCTTCCTAAATTACTATAATATTGATGACATAGAAGGTTGGGCAAGCTAGTATTGTAACATTTTTTTTTAAATTGAGATCTTATGTGATCGTACAAAGGGTAATGTGAGCAGAGTGATTTTCATCCTCAACATTCATAATGACTTCAACCAATAGAGTTTTAGGAAAGGTCAAACCCCCTATTTCATTGTAGCTCATGAGAGTTTGTTCTTATTTTAGCTATATGGATCTTTTTCTTTACCCGCTTAAAATAAATAGATAAATTTGGTCTTCACGATTAGGATTAATGGCATCCTTGTAATATCTTAAATTCCTTTTATCCTCTAAATTTTCTTCACACATCTTCTTCTGTTTGAACTTAGAACTAATAATATTTGTAATATCATCTATATTTTGCAAAGATGGTTTTGATTAGAATTTATAGCAATTTTTGGAAATCTCTAGTATTTCAAGTTATTTAATGTTTTCTTGTATATTAAGTAATTAGTCATAAATATATTCTTAATGGAAGAAATACCTACTTCAACTACTAAAACAAGTGGAAAAAGCAACAAAGTTGCTTAGTACCTGCCTCTTAAAAAAGGTTTGATAAAAAAATGTCTTAATGTATTAAAAGTGTATGTTAAAAGTAAGGAAAAAACCATGTCTAATCATTGGTACTCCCATGTCTTTAAAATTTGAACTAGAATTGGAAAGATATGAGAGTTAACAATAAAATCTTGAACTTATTACAAATGCATATTCAAATATTTATAAGGTTTATGAAACAAATTGGTATTAAAAAAATAACAATATAAATGTTTTTGGAAAGCTTGGCCACATATTCAAAACAAATGATTGTTAGAATATTAACAACAATTTCCATTTTGGTAGACATCCATAAACCAATAACAATACATATAATAAAATATTTTGCATCAATAATAATAATAAATATTAAAAAAACAATAAAATAGATAGATGCATTGAATTGATCCACACTTATATGTCTTTAATTGTTTAATAGTGTTCTTAATAAGAGCCACGAGGGGGCAATGTTCCCGACATTGTATTTATGTTGTTGGTGGTTTGCATGTTTGCGGTTGCTTAAAAGAAATTAAACTCAAGAAAAATAGAGTGAAATTTGTTATAGGAGACGACCTAGAACTACCTCAATTAGAGGCTATATATTCAATTTAAATTGATAAAGAAATATGGCAAGAGTTAATGAAAAGAAAATGCAAAATTAATACATGTGTGTTGAATGTCTATTGTGATAAAGAGGATTGATGGTTAGATTTCAAAGCTTTATCTAATGACAAATTCATATCATTGCTCCTATTTGATGATCAAATCATCAAATTGTTATTCGTTTAAATTGTTATATTATATACTTTATACACGGATACAAGTTATTAGAATTATCACTTAAAATTTTTATTCTTAATACTTAATTTTAAATGCATAAGTTACTAAAATTATTATTTAATTTTTAATTTTTAATTTTTATAGTTAATTTGATTTTGTTGGTAGTTAGAATGTTTATAAATAATTGTATGATGGTTATTACATAACTTTACACTGGTATATCTTAATTTATAATAATATAAATTATTTCTCAATTTATTTTTATATTAATTCCAAAAAAACAAAGAGCTTATGTAATGTTTTATTTTGGATAGTTTGTTTTATGACTCTTTGAAAGGGTAATTTTAATGAATCAATGTATAGGTTATATGTGTCCACATGGTCTTCAATTAGTAAAACCATGTCATAGTGTTTTCATTCATGGGATACTAAAGAATACCCTTAATTTTACTAGATATTGATAATTACTTACAAAAACCAGTTTGTTTCAGGCACCCTTCCCAATACATATTTCAAATTAAAAAACCCCTATTTTTACAATATATCCATATACCCTATTCCGTGCCTCCCAATACTTACAATATATTGACCTTATTTTTCACAATTAAAACCCCCCATTATGAATGAATGTGATAAGATATTGTTCAACAAAGTGAAACCCCGTATATGTGTCACACTTGTGTATAGGCCTATATTTTACAGCCCTTGTTTGGGTCATATGAATGGTAAATGTGTGTGTGTATCAAATTGATATTAATTATGTACATGTTATATGGATGTTTTTATTTTTGCATTTGGTTAATGACACAGGTTATTATATATGATTGTGACATATGGATGATCATTACCATGTGAAATTGATAGTTCATTTGATCTTGTTGACGAAACATGATTTACATGATTATGTATACTTAACCTTATAACAAATAGGATTTGGCAAAAAAAATCGATATTTGTGGTCTCAATAATGTGCTATGTTTATACATTTCTAAAAAAAACATTCCTATTAAGCTCACAAAAACTCATTGCTATGTTTATACATTTCTAAAAAAAACATTCCTATTAAGCTCACAAAAACTCACCTAGATAGTTAAAATTTAAAACTATATAGCTCTTTGAAACTTCAAAATACTTTCTGTCTATTTTATAACCTCATTAATAAGATCCCACGATGACGAATTTCATATATTTTTGTTGTAATTATAAATAACCCATATATTTTTTTTCTTGTAAATGATATACAACTCTTAAACCTTATTTGATATTTGAAAATTATTTTAAAACAGATAAAACAAATAAAATTTATTATGAATATCCTTACAATGATGGTAATGCCTTGCCCAAATAATACAATATCAAACCTTGAATGAGAAACTTTGTTACAATCTGAGTAACCACCATATTTTAATGAAGTTGAGAAAACCTCTACACCCCACTATACCATTTCTTTTCCACGTCAAAAATAAATCATTTTAAATTCTATGCCTCCATTCTATCTATGGCTTGCAATCAGTGCGTGTTATACCAATGTTGTGTTCTCTCAGTTAAAGTTATTAACACAAACATAAATATTGACACGGTGTCACACAAACATAAATATTCTCTTAAACTCCCCATTCTATCTATGCCTTACAATCAACAGGTGTTGTATCAAATGTCGTGTTCTCTCATTTAAATTTATTAAAGAAAATCAAGTCATTAACAGAGCTGTCAAAATTAGGAGTGATAAAATATAACTAATATAAACTCAGTCACCTCTTATGCGTTTGTAAAACAAATACGTCCTTTTCGCTTAGTTTCCTTGGCATATCTGGATGGAGAAATCAACGGGGAAGCATTTGGAAATGATAAACAGAGAATGAAGGAATTTTGAAAGAAAAAAGCATTTGTTTTGTTTTTTTTCTGTTAAAGTTTGAACATTGAACTAACCAAGAAAATGTGAATAGTGTTAACAGGTTTGACAATAAGTTTTGTATACAAAACAAATAAAAATTACAGAAATAATCAGCAATTGAAATATAGAAATTACAGAAAATAATAAGTTACGTCCATTGGATGGACCATATGATTTCTCTGGCGTTTATTGAGTTATGCCCATGCCATTTACACAATGTTTTTTTGGAAATCAATATGGCCCATTACATAAATGTGGAAATTTGGCATTTAACGTGCAAATATTATTCTAATATATATATATATATATTGCTAACCTGTTTCTTTTATTTAAAATATGCTATAAAGCTATCCACAAGCTCAAAGTACTTCCTCGCCAGCCGCCTGCTCAGAGCTAACGCTCCGATGACAATTCCAAACCCTATTCCCCATCCAAATCCCAGTCCAGCTTCCCACAATTCCCACCAATGCAGCACAGTCTTCTCACTACCGTCGCCATCCTGATCTTCATTGTTTTCGCTACAGTTTGTTGCAAGGGGAGACCCACACAGCTCTGGATTACCAGAGAACGAAGTTGCTTCAAATGTGTCAAAGTGCGGCCCATTTGGAATCCTCCTTGATAGCTTGTTATCCGACAGGTTTAACCAGCCTAGGAAGTTCAGATTTCCAAGTGTTATAGGTATTTTCCCCTCTAACTGGTTGCATGACAAATCTAATTCTTCTAACTCGACCATGTTGCCAAATTGTTGAGGAATCTGTCCAGTAAGATTATTATGTGATAGATTCAAAGTCCTCAAACCCTTTAGATCTGAAATCTTGTAGGGGATGTCACCGGTGAGGCTGTTTCCTGAGAGATCCATAAATGTATTACTCCAGAGATCTTTGAAAATATACTCCACTTCACGACCCCTGTCCATCAAATCAACTACCTCTATATGGTACTGTCCATATCTCAGATCGATGGACGAAGAGCTTGACCTTGTGAATTCTTCATTCGCCATTATTGATAGGTTTGAAAGCTGTAGTGGTATTGAACCTGATAGATGGTTCATTCCCAGGTCAAGAATTTGGAGTTTCTGAAGGTAGCTAATTTGGATTGGTATATCACCTTTTAAATTATTTGATCTCAGATCGAGTATGCAGAGCTTTGAAAGATCCCCAATCCATTCAGGCAGTTTCCCTGACAGATTGTTTCTACTTAAATCTAGAATTTCTAAGTTTTTGCAATTTTGCAGAGACATGGGAATATTTCCACTCAATATGTTGCGACTGATTTGCAATACTTTAAGTTTGTTCAGTTGTCCTAGTTCCACTGGTATCTGCCCTTCAAAACCATTATTTGCTAGATTCAATACATTGAGAGAAGAACAGTTCCCTAACTGTGAAGGCAGTTCGCCAGAAAGGTTATTATCTAAAAGATCCAGCGCCTCTAGATACTCTGTTTGCTCACAAATGCAAGGAGGAATCTGCCCGTCCAATTTATTCGATGCTAGGAACAAAGAACTCGAAGACTTCAACACCGTGCACAATTCAAAGGGGAGTGGACTTGTAATATTATTTGTTGACAGATCAAGTTCCGAAGGGAAACCTGCGGAAAAACTTCGTGGAAGGGGAAAGCTGCCATAGAAATGATTCGCTCGTAACTCCACCTACTTCAAAGATTTGGGCAAGTTATACAGATGAGCTGTTATTGGCCCTTCCAACAGATTGTACCATAGGACTAGGCTCTCCATCTTGGGAAGACTCCACAGCCATGAAGGAATATCTCCCTTGATACTATTATTGGACAGAACCAGCGTGGTAATAGAATGTTGATTCTTCAGAAAAACAGGAAACCTCTCTATGTTACAAACAGATAATCTCAACACATCTAAAGCAAATGGCGGACTCCACAAGGAGTAGATATTGAAGACTAATTTGTTATTCGACGGGTCAAGATTTTTTAGACTGTTGAGATCGTGGAAGTGTGACTCTGAGATTTCACCCGTCAAAGCGTTGTGAGTAAGACTAATGTTGGTCAGTTTAGACAACGATCCTAGGGATAATGGGATAGGTCCGGTCAAAGCGTTGTAGCCCAGGTTTAGCATAGTAACAATGGGATATAATTTTTATTTTTTTAATTTTATTATTATGACGTCATGTTGCCACATGTCAACTCAAATCCAGATACCAAATTCCAAAGCTTACATCATCTTCTATCCACCAATCAGCTATTTACAAAATAGTTTTTTTAACAAAATTAAAAAAAGAAATTTACAAATCCCTAAGTTATACTTTACAAAACAGATTTTAATTTTTTAAACCTGCATCGAAATAGAGCAAGTCAAAAGAGTTTGACTTGCAATCGATTACAATATACCTGCTGAGGCAGGTATAATAAGATACAGTATATTGTTTTTAATTTTATTATTATTGGCTATAAAAAACACCTAATAACTAGAATTTTAAAAAAACTTCAATTTATCCCTTATCATAAAATATATTTAATATTTTCCATAACAGATGGTTATATATTTAATTTAAATATATAGTCCTAATACGTTATTATATATTTAATTTGTCTAGATCGTATTTAATTGTCAGATTGAGTCAGCCACACAATTTAACCTTCGAATTTCATCACGTGATGTGCATCAAGATGAGCTCATGCACTCGATTGAATAGATAAATATAATTAAAAAAATGAAAATGCAACTGATCACTAAACCCATAAGTAAAATTTAAAAATTACAATTTATAAATGGATTGGCTGATACATTAAATTAATGAGCTGGATCTTATTAAAAGAACACCTTTAAAACAAAGTGATATATAATTAATAAGGAAAATTACAATTTATAAACAGAGTGGTTGATGCATTAAATTGACGAGCTGAACCTCTTTTTTCTTTTCTATTTTTGAAACAAAGTGACCTCTAAGTGACACGTATATTCAAATCAAACTCTTTTATACAATCTATTTTATAAAAAACACTATTTTATAAAAAACACAAGTAGCTGATAAAATATTTTATCACATACAAAGAGACGCTAATAACAATAAAACAAACTTAGCTGCCAACAATGAAAGGCTAAATTGAATATATATTCAATGATAAATTTCAATATCATAACTCAAACATCCATCGAGCTTCTTATTAAATTATTAAAAAATAATGCATTTTATTATCAAATCCAATCATAGATAATGTAACTTGTTGGATGGAATTGTCATTGATGTCAAAAGAGTTCGGTAATGACAAAGGAATAAGTGATGGCAGGGCAAGTGATGACATATGTGATAAGGATGGAAAGACACATGAGAGGATCCAACGAGGGGATCAAGTCAGGCGAACTCCGAGTGAGCTTAGTTGATCAATCCTCTGCTCAATCAACACAAAGTCGTGGAGTTGCAGTGATCTTATTTAGCAGAGGTTGGAGGGCTAAGATCATATCAAGAAAATAGATTGACGACAGGGAAAGAATCTGCAAAGTAAATGTGCGTGAAAGATAACATTTCAGAGCGCCAAAGTGAAGTTATGTGTTTGATAACTGATCAACGGACAAGGAAGATGTTGCAAAGCGATCGATGGCTCACGGAAGTTGCGGAATGAGATTTGCGGAAGCCCATTTCAAAAATGTTGGGAGACACATCCGCAATCCGCAATGCGTCGAGGAAGCCGCAATATGCAATCCGCAAATTGTGGAAGAAGTCTTGTAGAAGACGGATTGTGGAAGCTATTTTCAAGAAAAGTCAAAATGCATACCCGCAATCTGCAATCCACAATTGCGGAAGGAAGAAATTTCTGATTACGGAAAGATAATTGTAGAAGAAATTTTCGAGAAAAGTCAAAATGCATACCCGCAATCCACAATCCGTAATTGTGGAAGAAAGAAGTTTCTGATTGTTGAAAGGTAGTTGCGGAAAGGTAATTGCAGAAACAATTTTTTAGAAAATTCAAAATGCACATCCGCAATCTACAACCCGCAATTACAGAAGGAATGAGTTTCCGCAAATTGCGGAAAGGTCATTGCGAAAAGACAATTGCGGAAAGGTAATTGTCCACAATTCGCAATTCATGATTTCAAAAAGTTAATTGCAGAAAGGTAAATGCTGAAAAGATCTGTTGCAGAGAGTTTGTTGCAGAAAGAAAGTTGTGGAAAAGGCACTGCGGAAGGTCGCGACTGATAAATTAAACAGAGTTAAAAACGACAAACGGAAAAGTAATTTCGGATTAGTTTATTTATATGTGAAGAGTCGTGATGAAGATATGTGCCAGCTAAATGAAGAGATATGTTTGAGGGTATATAAACAATTCTTTAAACCTCCAAATAAGTGTCTTTGGACATTCAATTGACAGATCGATTGAGGTAGAATAGTCAGAGATCAAATTATCAGACAAGGGAGGTTGGGAGGCTCTAGGGCAGGAAACATGCCTGAAAGGGGGTCATAGCCTCCTTCCAGTGGTAGTTGGTAAAGCAGACATTAGAAGACTTACTTGTAAAATATGAAGACCCCATTATTATACACTGTGACAATACAAGTGCTATAAACATATCCAAAAATCTTGTTATGCACTCTAAAACAAAACATATCCCGATCAAGTATCATTTTTTAAGAGAGAAAGTATCACAAAAAATGGTCAAAATGGAGTATATTGATACAAAGGAACAAATTGCAGACATTTTTACTAAACCACTACCCAAAGAAGCGTTTGAGCATCTTAGACATAAGTTGGGAGTTATCTTCTTACCATGAATAAAAGGGAGAAACGACAACATATCAGGAGAAGATATGTTTCTAAGGGGAGCTGTCAGAAGAGAACCTTTGTCATTGTTGTCAAAGGGAGAGAATGTTTTAATGTTTTAACGTTGCCATCAATGCCAAAGGGGGATAATGTTGAATGGAATTGTCATTGATGTCAAAATTGTTTGGTAATGACAAAGGAATACGTGATGGCAGGGCAAGTGATGTCATATGTGATCAGGTTGGAAATACAAATGAAAGGATCCAGCAAGGGGATCAAGTCAGGTGAATCCCGATTGAGCTTAATCGATCAATCCTCTGATCAATCAATGCAGAGTCCTGGAGTTGTAGTCATCTTATTTAGTAGAGGTTTGAAAGCTAAGATCATATCAAGCGAATATATCGGCGGCAGGGAAAGAATATGCAAAGTAAATGTGCATGGGAGATAACATTCTGGAGCACCAAAGTGAAGTTCTGTGTTTGATAACTGATCAACGGAGGAGGAGGATTCTGCAAAGTGATCAACGGTTCACAGAAGTTGTGGAAAGAAATTTGTAGAAGCCCATTTTGAAAAAGTTGGGAGGCACATCCGCAATCTGTAATGCGGAAGGAAGCCGCAATATGCAAATTGTGGAAGAAGTCTTGCGGAAGATGAATTATGGAAGCTAGTTTCGAGAAAAGTCGAAATGCATACCCACAATCCACAATCCGCAATTGCGGAAGGAATAATTTTTCAATTACGGAAAGGTTGTTGTGGAAAGATAATCGCGGAAGCAATTTTTAAGAAAATTCGAAATGCATACCTGCAATCCGCAATCCGCAATTACGGAAAAAAGGAGTTTTCTATTGCGGAAAGGTAGTTGCAGAAAGGTAATTGCAGAAGCAATTTTTGAGCAAATTCAAAATACACATCCACAACCTGCAACCCGTAATTGCGGAAAGAATGAGTTCTCACAAATTGTTGAAAGGTCATTGTAAAAAGACAATTGCGGAAAGGTAATTGTCCACAATTCGCAATTCGTAGTTTCGAAAAGTTAATTATGGAAGGCGATTGTGGAAAGATGATTGCGGAAAGGTAAATGTGGAAAAGTCAATGCGGAAAAGATCTGTTGCAGAGAGTTTGTTGCGGAAAGGGCGTTGCAGAAAAGAAACTACGAAAGGTCGCGACTAATAAATTAAACAGAGTTAAAAACAACAAACAGAGAAGTAATTTCAAATTAGTTTATTTGTCTATGAAGGGTCATGGTGAAGATATGTGACTGCTGAATGAAGATATATGTTTGAGGGTATATAAACAATGTTTTAAACCTTCAAATAAGTGTCTTTGGAAATTCAATTGACAGATCGATTGATGTAGAATAGTCAGAGATCAGTTTATCATATAAGGGAGGTTGAGAGGCGTTAGGGAAGGCAACAGGCCTGAAAGGGGGTCATGGCCTCCTTCCACTGGTAGTTGGTAAACAGGGTGTCGTAGCATCTTCTAAGTAGCAGTTGGTAAAACTAGGGGGTTGTAGCCTCCTTCCAGTAATCGCTGGTAAATAGGGTGTAGTACCATCATTTTTGTAGTAGAAGGAAAAAACTATTTATAAATGTAATTTTGCAGTAATAGGAAGTATTGGTGGTTTACCCAATTGGGCTTCCATGATAAATTTTTCTTCTATATGTTTTTGTTGATCATGTGTGTTAATAAGTAAATTGAAATTGGTTTTAATTATTAAAAACTATCAATATTGATTCACACCCCCTCCCCTCCACCCCCTTCCCCCTCTCAGTATTGTCCAATATTCCAATATAACTAATTAGTATGTCCTCTACATAGAGTATTAGAGGGAATTAATTCAATATTTAGGTGATTAATTTTTTGGTGGACTTAGTTTTAACTTTGTTGTTTAGAGTTTATATTAAAAACAAATTTAAAAAGCATATTTATTTAAACTGCTATTGACTGCCAAAGGCTGACCTCTCGCTCTTTTTGTGTTGCCCACCCCTGGCAAAAGGAAGACATCATTTTGAATTGTCCAGTGGCAGGTATAAATCCACGGATTTAATTGCAAACTTATCTTTCACATTATTCCACATCTTGTGCAGTGAACGATTCCTTTTCTTCAAGCCTTAACTATCCCCCTACATATTTTTTTTTTAAACTATGCATACACTGATCATCTAGAAATCTTTCCCTCCACTATCCATGGAAATGAGGAACTCTCAATAAATAATCTTTCCATCCTTTAAAGACGTAGGGTCCACTGCTCAAATATAGTTTGAAGAAGGTTCCATCATGTGTTGAAATTGCAAAGAACTCACAGAGGTAAGCAAGATGTTTTACAAATGGGTGCAAAAAAGTAGATGGTTTCCAAAGCTTACCGGTACAGAATCGAAGACTTAGAACGCAAGTTTCTTCACCTTCTATGAAGCTGATCATTTTTAGCCACTAAAAACATCCAAAGTGGATTAAAGAAATAAGGCCTTCGGTCAAGAAATTGAATAATCCCTCTATTTCCAATAGTGATATGGGTTTTTCTTATCAACATTGCTCAATACTTCACAAGATTAAAATGGGACCAATATTTGGTTAAACACACCAGTCGCTTATGCTCGGTTAACTTAATCAATAACTTCCAAATTGACATGTTTTTATGAGGCTTCGTATCTGCAATTTCATACGAGTAAATGCAAAATTAAAATTGGGCGATCATTGCTAGCCATATGAAGTAGCGTTGGCAACAAAACAAAATACAAAGACATTACCCAGCTGAAACCAATGGGTATTGAGAAATTTTCCTTTTGGTCTGTATTTGAAGCAAATCAGAGTGACAGACTCCATAGTATGTGACCTAAGTTATATCATGGGATCCAGTATTCCTATCAAAATAAATGAAAATTGTCAATGAATTGAAACTGAATTTTCATCTCTTACAAATGAAAAAGGTTAACAACAAGCATTGTTTTCCCTGTAACCTATGAGCAAAGTTGAAGTTGTAAGCCCATCCTTCAACCCGACCTGTTTCTTCTTGCTCAACCATCTACTCTTCGTAGAAAAAAAATCTCAAATTGTATATCCATTCAATACAACTCACAACAGCCAAATAAAGGAGAGTGCATCAGAACACAGTGGAATAGCAATAAAAAGTAATGGGAAGACTCGCAATCGTATTATATTATAATGTAATCACTTTTTGCATAGACTTGAAAGTTATTTCTCCATTACAAGTCACATATAATTGTACTTGTACTTGATAGTATCCTATAAATATTCATATTTTATCAATTCATATTAAGATCATCAATGGATAGTATGGTGGAGCTTTACTCTTTTTGTATTTTCTTATTGTTGGTTGAACATGGATGGTTCTAGAGAAAATTCATCTCGGGTGTGGTCTGATATCATGCTTCATAATTGATTCCTCGTCATGTTCCCATATGTGCCATATCCCCTCACCTATATAGAGTCCTTCTTTGGACATTTTGTCTGCCTTTACATTCCTTTCTCTAAAAACATGTTTGAAGGAGATCCTCCTGCTAAAATAACAATTTCATCAAATATGAGTGTTAGTAGATAATTCTTGGTGGCCTTCTCAAACGTAACTAATCCACCACTAGCTTCGAATCACCAAATATATGAATCTTGTCGATCACTTTTGAAATAGAAAGGATTAAAACAAGTTTTAATGACATTAATTATGCTCTATTATTCATACTACTTCCCAACCCTGCTAATAAGTTGTACCAATGAGTGTCAAATAACAATATAATCCCACCTTCCCCTTAAGTAGTTGATTGTCCCTGTGAGGTTCCATCAAATAAATCCGAGTTGTAAGATTTATCTATGAATCCTATGTAAATCCTTCTAACATTGTTGGGAGTTGGTCGCTGCAGGAAAACTTTGAGGATGGATAAACCATTGGTGACCATTGTGACTGGTGCAATGAATTTATCTTGAAATACAACCATGTTCTTGGATAACTATATGCCATAAATGAATATAAGAGTAAAATATGTGTATCTTGCAAATGTATGGTTCGATAAATTGTGCAGTTCTTCGTCAAGGCTTGAAACATCCCAAGTGAATGGTGATCCTTCAATCATGGAGGATAAATACCACATTTTTTTAGAAAAGGGAAAAATATGAAAAGGTGTGAGATGGTTTCATTGTGAATTTTGCATAATGGACACCTACATGGGCCAATCAAATGCCTCATATTAAGAGTATCCCGCACTGATACTTTGTCCATTAAGGCCAACCGTATATAAATAATAATAATGGAAAAATTATATTCCAAATCTTCGATGCCCACCAAGGGGCATGTGGTCTGTCTTCTTCTTCTCTAAGTAGTTTGTAACCCAATCTAGGCATATATTCTCTGCTATCCAAATTCCTAAACCAAATTAACTTACCTAGATAGTTTCTGAGGCGCACATGAATGGAGTGTATATCGGTGGTATATTTTTTCCATATCTTGGAATTGTTCCCTTCCACAACCAAATTAGTAGCATGTTTCCAAGCATGTCTAAATGGAGTTGTATTTGTTGCATCTTCAATTTGATATAAAAATTAATTCCCTATTAAAATAAATCAGTAACTAATCATTCAGGAAGTCTATAATATATGGAGCATCCCACCCATGTGTCTCGGTCGATTTGCATATTATGACAATCACCATGCATGATGTTAATTGATCTCCAATGACTTGAAAATCCTATAGAAAATATGTCCAAATCATTGAGACATTTCTGCAATATTTTTTAGGGGTTATTATCCAATCCTGAATAGATAGTGGGTGAATATATTTCTAAGTGACAGTCTGAGCCCAAAGACTGCTACCTTTAATGAGTCTCCATATACCTTTAACTGCCAAGTACTTTGCTAATAAATCCAATGTTTTCAATCCTCATCCTCCCATATCCTTGGGAATGACAATCTTATCCCATCAAACCCAATAAAAAGAGTGCCCAGGAGAGGTTTCTTTCCATAAGAATGGTAGAAAATCTACCTAATCTAATCTAGGGTACCACCAAGGATGTGATCAATCGAAATCCAGTATACAGGAGTGGATTTGAGCACTTCCTTCATCATGATGAGCCTTCCACCTCTAAAAATCCAATGGTTGCACCATAGATTTATTATAATTCCGATCTTACCCACCATCCTTGGCCAATCTTTTTTAGATGGTCTGAAACCCACTTATTTTGATCCCAATTCACAATTAAATTTGAACCCAAAATCTGATGGCATATTTGTCTGCATTTTGACAAGACTTTGTCTAACATCCGACAAATGGTTTATCTTTAAACATTGGTAGAATTGCATCGAATATATGATGGTTACAAAAATCCTTCGTAAATATGACAATCGATAGTCGCATGACCGACAAGTAAATCTAATGATATTCCATCGAATTTTTGACACCGAGTACAACAATTAATCTACTGATACATGTCATCAAATTTTAACACACAGTTCATCGATTAAACGATATAATTTTCCACCAACTATGTCAAAAATGTGATGGAACCCTGATTGATTAATCGACAATATAATCCAACCATGGTGTCAGATAACCGACATAATTTTCATCCCATTGTGTCAAATAACCGACACCTAGTAGTCGAAAATGCAACGGAATCCTTGTCAATTAATAGAAAATATAATCCAACCATGGTGTCAGTTAACCGATATTTAATCATAAAAAATGCGACGGATATCCGACAAAAGACTACACAAATATATGATTTCTTTATCGTCAGTTGTATGGAAACCTCGTCAGATATATTATTTTTTTTGTCAGAAATGGGACGCTCGTGAGTAATTCAAAAAAAAACTATGTCCATCTTGAAATGTTAGGAGAATCAAAGTGTACATACATATAAGGTAGACCCATGTGTGATAAAATATCATGAAAACTAATACTCATGTATCAAACATGCATCAGTATGTATCAATGATGAAAAAACACAACATTGAATTATTTGGCACACCATTGAATTATACTATCTCCTAAAAATACTTTATTATTGTTGCATATGCCATAAAAAAATTTAGCCATTACAATACAAGATATCCAGTTTTATTTCATACATGCCATGCAACAATTAGACATTTAATGAACAAGAATGATATTGATGGAAGGATAACTAGATGGTTATTACTACTAAAAGGATTTGATTTGACAATACTTGACAAGCCAGGGAAACATAATGTTGTTGCAAATTTCCTATCTATTCTAATAAACATTACAAGTCACAATGTTATTGATGACAATTTTCTAAATGGTAACCTCTTTTAAATATCCATAAAGACTCCATGTTTTGATAATGTAGAAAACTACTTAGCTATAAGAATATTTTCTTAACACTTTCCTTATAAATAACGCTGCAAAATTGTTAAAAACATTTCCACGTATAATTGGATCAAGGGGTACCTATTTTGATGTGTACTAGATCAGATGCTCAAAATATGAACTAGACAATATGATGTACTTGATATTTTACATGAATTTCATGATGATCCTTGTAGAGTCCAATATGTTGAAAAAATAACAACCTACAAAGTTCTGCAAGTATGATACCATTGTCGTACATTTCACATGGATACTAAACAATATGTCTCTCACTATGATGAATGTTAAAGAATTGCTAAACCCACAAAATAATTGATATGCCATTGCAACTTCAAGTGTCATTTGAACCATTTGAAAAATAGGGACTTCATGGGACCCAATGACCCTAGCGGGAATGATCCCTAGTGTATTTAGGTTAACCACCGACAAAGAGGGAAGATGACAATAGTGAATTTCCCTATATCATAAATTTATATAAGTATAACTACCTAAAATAATGAGTGAGGAAGAAACATGTATCTAGTTGATTTTCTTGCAAGTGTTCATTGTAAGCTAATCCGATCCAACTCTTCACTAATTCAAGTGATAGTGGTATAACCTACACACAAATAAAACAAAACCTTCCTCAAGTTTTTATCATTATGACAATAAATATCTAAATATTGATCTTAATAACCCAACTAGGAAGATGATTCTTATCCCAAACAAACATTTATATTTATATCTATGTGGAAGGGGAGAAGAAATATCATCATATTTACTAACGAAAAACAACAGGAATATGGTTACTTGATTGTCTTGCTATCAATACCTTCATCACCTAGTTCTGGGTTCCTCCATCTTAGACCACTTATCATATAGTAATATGATACATGATCCTTTGCTATTCTATAATGGGGGGCTATTTGAATAGACAACTCTTAATCCTTGAAATATTGATCACAAACATTGGAATTAGGGTTCCTTAGGCACCCAATGATAAAAATACTCACGAATATCTCTAAAATTATCCATCATTAAGATGATCATTTAATCTCTCTTCCCATTCCCCAACCGATGGCTCTCATTTAAACCTAGAAAAACTAGTTTAAAGAGTTGAGTAAGGAAGTTAGGGATTGTGTAGATGTATAGTTCCTATACCTCCCACTCATTTTCACAAATGTAATGCACATTTATATTTGTTTCCCTTTTAACAACACATGCATTCCTTTCATGAAGTAAAAATGCATATGTATGGATGCTTTCTTTGATAAGGGTGTTTATTTGCATTCCTTTCCTTTATAGAAAGCATGCATGCATGGTCCTTCTCTTTTGATACCTATTGTATGTAGATCATTCAGAATGTTTTCCACAAATTCACTACTTTCTTTAGTAGGATTTTTGTCATCAAAAGAATATTATCAAGATCCCTTTGTAAATCTAAGCAAAGTATTAGTTTAAAAGAGAATATTTTGGATGCCCAATATGGGGATAACCACTAGGCTAGGGATGGAAACATGTACACACTTTTCCAATTTCAGCATATGGCAGGTCAATGTAAAACAAACCATCTACTTTTTTTTCATTATTTTCACCTCTGAACTCAGTACCATCATTCTCTTTCCTATTCACCAACCCTGTATTTCCAATTCCTCATCTTCCTACATACTTTTGAATCACTTCACTCAACATTCAATATTCTAAAAATATTGAATTGAACCACCAAACTAGATTCTAAACAATCTTTGCCCAGTGCCTATAAAAAGAGAAGTCAAAAGTTTATCATGTTTATATTATTTCATAGTTTCTAGTAGAAAAAATAAAAGAACCTATAGATACCTCTCAATTTTGCATGCAAGTGAAATGTATAGGTGATTATGGAAGGGATTATAACCTGGTGGAAATGCAAATGCATGCACAGATCATGATGTAGGCATAGACCTACAACTCAAGAATTGAATCAAAACCCACATAACAATAGGTGATTATTCAATGTTGATGCAGTAGTATATCAAATGCCATTTTTATTTATAATTTTAATGAATAAAAATTAAATCATGGCCATAGAAATATCCAATGACATTTGATCTTGAAAAAATCATATCATAGGTAAGAAGTTAATAAAGCAAATGAACACAATTCAATTGAATGCACTAGAAAGAAACAATCAAATTAAAGAAATATGTTCCACAAATTTAACAAATAATGTCAAAACATTAGACACATGCATATATTATTACATATAAATTGCACCTACGAATCCATTTTAATTTGCATTCATACTACTGGAAGTGACCTCGAAAGAAGGAGGGAAGAATATTGGCAGTGACCTCGAAGGAAGCTTGGTATCATCGTTTATTGATGTAGCCAATATAATCTAGCTTAAAGGAAAATTATTCTACTATAGATGATTCGCACAAAGGAAAAGTAAAATTATGCATAGAAAAAATACCGCTTACATAATATCGAGTAACAAGACCTTGGAGAAAAATATGAACCAAGCAATTTGTACTAAAAAGTAGGCAATGAGAGAACAACTTATTTATATGGATTTTCCACAGTTGGAACCTTGAATGCAACACCAAACAATTGTACAATTAGACATATATAACAATTTGTGATCACATACAAACAACACTATAGTGATATATAATTCCGAAGGAATGGTACCCTATCAAATAATAAGTATATTGAAACTCTTACATAAAATTAGAATGTCCATATATGGTTCACAACTCCAAAGGTTAGTAATAATCAAGAAGTCTAAATAAAAATGACTAGCAGGAAACAAAAATTTCACATAGCAGTATGACTCACACTTCCATAGACTTGGCATCAAGAAAAGGAACATTTTCTTGTAGGTTAAGGTAATCCAATCCTTCATGAGCTATAGCATCTATGGATGTCTTTACCTAACCATCAAAATTATCAGTCACAACTTTCTCATAGTCCTCACGTTTGCGCTTCTTAGCATTATTTGTAGGGATTGTAACAATGACCTGATGTTGAAATCCATCAACAACAAGATGGGAATCTTTAAAATAATCATCAATGATAGAAACATAATTTAAAAAAAAACTTGTTGCCAATGATAGAAACATACAACTAATTATTGAAAATTGTTGTCAATTTATTCCAGTGCTAAAGACATGTGTAAAGTTCTTGCAATAAGACTAAAGTTCTTGTAATTTTTTTTTTAATTCTATGCCTATATTGAAATGAAAGGAGAATCAATGTGTACATACATATAAGGCATACCCATGTGTGATAAAATATCATGAAAACTGATACTTATGTATCAAACAAGCATGGGTGTGTATCAGTGATTAAAAAGCATCGATGCATACACATGGTAAAATGTATTAGTTTCTTTTAATGGGAGATTTCCCCATGTGTTATTTAATATTTTTGTAGGTATTCAAATGAATGCTCAACAGATGTCTCTTTTACATAGAAATGTGGCATGCATGTGGTCTCAATGTCGCTTAAGAGACTATATTCATGTGGCCTAAATGATGCATAAGATATGTCAACCATGTATCCTAAACATCACTTAGGAGATGTCATTCATGTGCCCTGCATATCCTTCACGTGGCTTAAACAAGGAAATAACATCAATTAAGAATAATAGTGGCAAATGACAAAGATGAGGAAAGAAAAGAATCATACATGGATATGAGCAATCAGAGGGGGATATGAAGCAATAGGAAAGAAGGTAGAGAGTCTGTGAGAAGCTACATAATAAACCAATAAAGAATAAAAAGGGTTGTAGACATTAAACTCAATCAACCAATGGAGTAGGGTATTAGAGTGAGTAAGAAGTTCATAAAGAACACTTTTGTGATTTGGACCAAGCTGTAAAATATCCTCATTTCTTATTAAAACCAAATGGTTGTCATTATGAAGACTGGACCTGGTTATACAAAAAAGTAGAAGCTAGAATTTGTATTTTTTGTTGGAGATGGTTATCTTGAAGAGGTTGCTTATAATTAGTTAAGGTAGTTTTGGAAATTATTCCTATGTATGGACGTCAATATCTGAGATACCTAAGGGAATTCCCAATAAAATTATTGATGGCAGGTATAAATACCACATTGAGATCCTCCTTGTTTCGAAATAAATTAATATTATCTATTGAACAAGGCCAACCATGTGATGATGGAATCTCTTATGGCCCCTCACCCCCCTCATATCACTCTCAATTCCCCATACCCAATGCATGTACTTTAAAAAATATTAAATTTATATGCAAAAATGTGGATTTAATTTATTATAAAAAAGAATTATAGATAGTGTTTATTCAGTCACTCCTTTCTAGGTTTTTTTCTTTTTACAAAATCAGCAAGCAACTCATCTTCTACAACTTTTCATTATGTTCTCGTCGCATCTACAACTTGTCGTACTATCTGCCTAGTAGAGTACTCGTGACGTGGATGTTGTTGCAAGGGGTCGGTATTTGCTACAATAATGTAAAAATGTTAAATTTATATCTTATGTTATTATAATGAAAAAAAATTGATTAAAAAAATACTAAAAATGTGTGTTTTGCCTGATGTGGTCACATCATGTATTTTATGTTCCTGGCTAGGATCATCTTGTATAGTAGGAGCCTCTACATTCTCTGCAATTGAAAAATGAAAAAGTACAATTAATATTCACCATTTGCATGAAATATTTTAAATTGTAGCATATGAATTCACTCATTACGAGGATTCAAAGCATGACATTTGATAGGTTCTTCTCTGTCCTCGACATTAGGTGGATCGTTGATTTCCATCTCAAAATTGAGTCAATATTTTCTTCCAAATATTTATAATGAATATACTGCACAAGTAATCAATCTTAAATAAACTTCATTGATTTTATATACTTTTGTGCAAGATGGATCACCAGAAGATGTGTTGGTAGTCAAGCTTCAAGCCTTCTTCTATGGGAACTTCATTGAATTGATTGGCCTACATATTTGCATAATGTCATGAATTTAACTTTTACATTTCAATAAAACAAAAAATAATTTGCAATTTATTATTTGGATCTAATATTGGTTTTTTGATACTTACAATTCGTGCTTCCAAATTCGAATAGCCACTAGGCCCGAGCTTTTGTTGTCCAATTTTTTTTGTCTTGCCATTGTGGCCTTTGATGTGTTTGATAGCTTATGAAAATGTTGAAATACAATAGATGTTTCAAATTTGATCTAAAAATTAATAATAATGATAAGGTTTATAATTACATTGTTGAAAGTATTACATGCCTTCCTATGCCTGGCGGTAGCTTTTCTTCTTTTCTCAAATCCCTCTAATTTCCATATTCCACTAGGAATTTCCACTCTCTTCCTGAAATCATTGGAGGGCGCTCATACCTAGGGTTCATTTCTAGATGAACCCTAAATTGGTCCCTCGCAATCTCCATATGTTTTCCATCATTCCTTATGACCTCTGCTCGATTGAAGGTCTCGCTACTGAATAGGCCAATCAAGTGATTAGTAGCTCATATTTTAAATTTTTTTTGTTTATCCCACCTTGTGTGGATGGTGGGCCCAAATATATCCAATGAAATATCATTTAGATGTTTTTAAAAAAACATCATTTCTTGCAAGACGATCATGTCATCATTAGTTGAAAAATAGTGTTTCTGGTTATATTACAATCAAATTATAAACAATAAGTTAAGCAATGTATAAATACCTGATATCTTATCTATATTTATGGGAACAAGATTTTCGTCCACCAAAAAAAAAAATTGTATTGTACCTGTTCTAGTGACAGGGGAAGATACAGGAAATGTTGCTTGATCATTATCATTACTAATCTCTGCATCGACCCCTTGTTTTATATGATCTGGGGTGCGTCGGTCACTAGCGAGTGAAATCTCATCTGACTTCAGGGGTGTCATGGAATGTGTCTTCAATTGTTCAATCGATGAAAATGGAACATGAGATGAAAGTGGCGTCATATGTACATGTGATAACTCTCCACGAGCATCAGTGGTACCAACACTGCCCTCACCACTAGTGTGTGGCCACAAAACAAATTGTTAGTTCATGATAATATACAAGTAAAAATTATAAAATCATAAATGAATTTATCTTCTAATTCAATATCCTATAAATTACTTTCAAGGCCTTAGATCTCTTCACTAAAACATCAACCTTTGTTGTAATCATGTTTGTCTACAGTTTAATGAATAGAAGATGAATGATATCCTCGTTAATTTTTCTTAAGGTATTCTATATCATTTTAATTGGTTCTAGTGAAGCTCCAATGTCAATATCACGGATGATATCATCCACGTTAATATCGATTAAATTATTTGATGATAGATCAAATGATAAATCAGTAGACTACAACAAGAATATATAAAACATTGCTAAAATGAAAGAAATATATTGAGGAAAACAACATAATAATAAAAACATATTTCTCATGTTCGATTTCAAAAATTACAATTAGGTATATATGTTTCCTTGAGGATGGTGTCATCTGACCCACAATTGGGTCCTTGCCCCGATCATCACCATGCAACAAGAATGTAGAAATGTTATATTTTTATCATTTAATCAAGATGATCTAGGATCTTATCTGAGAGAATATCATGTACAACAATAATCACAAGAGACAATAGACACAAAGAGTTTTCCTCGGGGAAACCATAAAGGAGAAAACGCTACAACTTCCTCAGAGATAGAATGAGTGCCAATAGCAAAATTAAAACCCAAAAACACAAAGATGATCTCCAACAGTTGTTCTCTCTCTCACTTGTGTGAGCTCCTCTTCTCTCACTCATGTGCTACAGTTGAGTGAGTGTGTGTTTCAAATAGAGAGTCTCACTCTCCATTTATACTAGTTTTCCACTTGACAATTACTTACCAGGGCCGACCTCACTAGGAGAGTCTAATAACCCTAGTACCCCTCAACTATGGGGACTATTGCCCCGACTTACAAACAAGGGTTAACCTCTATGACTTTACATGACTTTATTATATTAATGATTATCCCGATAGGAACATCGAGGTACAATGAAATACAATATAATATATACAAGTGAATGCATTCCGAAGTTACAAATACATTAACACTCCCTGTTAACTAGGAAGGTATTCTCTTGACACAATTCATCAGTACAAGTCTTCATCACTGGATCATTCATCAAAGCTGGATCATCATCAAAGTTGTATCATCATCATCATCGGATCGTCATCAAAGATGGATCATCATCATCATCATTGCTTCCGTTATCTTGAGAAAATGGTGCTATCTCTCAATTCTACTCGTCATAGGAAGTTCTACAGAGCCAACCCTTTTTCATGCTAGATGTAGTCCTAGCCTCCATGTAGGTATCTATCAATAGAGCCAGCCCTTTTTCATGCTGGATGCACCAAAATTCCCTTGCAAGGATTTCCCCTACAGAACCAACCCTTTTTCATGCTGGATGCAGCACCTTGCCTCTGCAAGGATTTCTACTACAGAGCCAGCCCTTTTTCATGTTGGATGCAGTACCTTGCCTCTGCAAGGATTTACACTACAAAGCTATCCCTTTTTCATGTTGGATATAGTACCTTGCCTCTGAAAGTATTTCCACTACAGAGCCAACCCTTTTTCATGTTGGATGCAGTACCTTGCCTCTATAAGGATTTCCACTACATAACTAGCCCTTTTTCATGCCGGATGCAGCACCTTTCCTCTGCAATGATTTTCGCTACAAAGCCAACCATTTTTCATGTTGGATGAAGTACCTTACCTCTGCAAGGATTTCCACTACAGATTCATCCCTTTTTCATGCTAGATGCAAAACCTTGCCTCTGTAAGTATTTCCACTGTAGAGCCAACCCTTTTTCATGTTGGATGCAGTACCTTGCCTCTGCAAGGATTTCCACTGCAGAGCTAGCCATTTTTCATGTTGTATGTAGTACCTTGTCTCTGCAAGGATTTCCACTACAGATCCATCCCTTTTTCATGTTGGTTGTAGGTCTCAGCACTTACATCTGACCATGGGAGGAACCAATCCTACCACCATGTCAGAAAGGCACAGCATTTACATTTGACCATGGGAGGAACCAATCCTACCAACATGTCAGAAAGGCACAACACTTACATCTGACCATGGGAGGAACCAATCCTACCACCATGTTAGAAGGGAACAACACTTACATCTGACCATGGGAGGAACCAATCCTGCCACCATGTCAGAAAGGCTCTCGGACTCATCACTTCTCCTTGGAAGGAACCTCGATCTAGAGAACACCAAGCTTCCCCCTAAAGTACTCAAACTTCACTCTGTCCATTTCTAGCATAGAATCACATCAGGGCTGATTACGTCCAAGGATAACCTACGAGCTTTTCCAGTACTGATTACATCCAAGGACAACCTATAGGATCATTTACGTCTGAGCAACCTACGAGCTTCGCCAAGATTTTATGCTTAGACAACCTGTCTCACCGGCTATGCTATAGCTCCCTCTTTCGAGAGATATCGATTTGGATCACATACTGGATCTTCACTGCTCCTCTCTACATCATACAAATATGCAAGTTAGATTAATCAAATCAAATAGTAGTTTTCAAAAGAAACATACTACCTCCCAAATAGTTGAGCTAGTGGCAATGATATTTTTCCTCGGTTGTACTCAGCGCCATGCAGGACTGCTTCCTGATATCATATTGAAGCAGCACATTGAAGTGCTCTTCCTATCAATGGAACTACCTACTCAATCGAAATATACATAACCCTCCAGGTTAATTTTTTGATTTGCTTCATACTTGAGCCCATAATCAATTGTACCCTTCAGGTACCTCAGAATATGCTTTCCAGCAATCAGTCGGGAACTGGCTCAATGTGTACATAGCAAAGCAAATATCTGGTCTCGTATTCATCAAGTACATCAAGGAACAAATCATATGACGATACATCATGGCATCAACCGTCTCTGATGAAACATCACTCAATAGCTTCAGGTTTGATGCCATAGGTGTGGTCATGGCCTTCCAGTCCATCATCCCGAACCTCTTTAGGATCTCCACTGCATACTTCCCTTATCCAAGGGAGATTATGTCCGCACTTTTCCACACCTCCATGCCTAGAAAGTAATGCATCATACCCAATTCCTTCATCTCGAACTCAACAACAAGACTCCTTCTTGCATATTTAATGAGTTCCTCTTTTCCTATCAGGAACATGTCATCGACATATAACAGGAGCATCATTGGTCTTCCGCCTTCAACCTTGAAATAAAGGTTGGAATTTTCTTTACTCTTAGTAAAACCTAGATCCATTAGTAATCTTTCCATCCTGTCATACCATGTTGAACCTCGAGATATTCTGCAGTCATTCCCTCTGAAGCGGAGCATCATTCTCCCTTTTCCTTTCATACTCTATGTATTTTGTACTAGAGTGACAAGTAGCTTCCTATGCTACTAATATTCTATGTATCCATCTAGGGTAACTAGATACCAAGATCCTCTATCTTGAACCTTTTCAAAAATTCTTCTCGCACCCCTCTGTGAGCTTGTCATTCTCTATAGGATTTCATCTTCAACCTTGTAGCAAAGGTTAAGATCTTCATCACTCTAGGTGATCTTTAAGCCCATCATGTATGTGTTATCCCATGGGCACCTTCTAAGCTCATACAAGGCCTTCTTTAATTTGCACACATGAGTCTGCATGTCATGTGTCTTAACTCCCAGTGGCTGCAAATGTCTCTTCGTATTCTATGCCTTCTTTCTATGAGAAGCCTCGTGCTACAAATCTTGCCTTGTATCCCATGATGTTTCCATCTACTACATGTTGGATCTTGTAGATCCATTTGGAAGGCACTACGGACTTCCTTTCAAGTCTCAATACCGCATCCTAGACAGCATTCTTCTTGAACCGGTTCTCTCCTTCCCTTTATTCTTGGCCACTTCTTCATAGCTGGAAGGATCTGCATCAATTATGTCACTCAACAGTGTCACATAACTGCATTGTGTCTGAGACCTCTTTCTTTCTTTGAAAGTATTGTCATATTATTCTTCATCTTGGATTATTTCTCAAACTGTCATCACTTGTTCTTTGGAACAAGTCTCATCCTTCTTTTCCTGTAGGCGATTGTACGCGATCTTTCCTACAAGTCAAATACATTAGTTGTATGGTTAGAAACATTTCATAAGGCATATTCACAATGGAAAATTCTTATGCATAAAGATATAATCATGCAACTATTTTAGCCAATACAACATTCATCCATATCTCGTGGANTTAGTAGTATACTGTCATTAATGCAAACATTCTATCATGCATAACACATCAACTGAATATAAACAAATGCATAACAAAATAATATCATGAAATTACAATTGAATACTTAACTTTATTCGTTTCGTGAGTAGACTCCTTCTTGAGCCTTTAGCTTCATCATCTTCTTCATTCATAACAGCATCATTTCTTATCCAAATGCTAAGAAGGATAAAAGGTTCTTGAAGAATTGAGTTCTTCATATTCCTTATCGCTTGAGGGATCTTCTTTGAATAGTTAGAGATTGATATTCAGTTTCTCCCATCTTCTCTTCTCTTATTATGAGTCGAGCTTCTTCTTGTGTGCACTCTTCCTAGAGTCTACTAAAGGTAATCACTTCCTTTTGGTACACATTCCTTGAATGAATGATTCCCATGATCCTGGGAGGAAATTTAAGGTGGTTATAACAATATCTTATTCTTCTTCAAGTGCTTCGTCATAGCATCGAACACTTCCTTTTGGTGTCTTCAAAGATGACACATGAGGAATGAGATGATATTTAATAGAATCTGCAATGATTCTCTTGGGTCTAGCCCTAGCCTCATCTCCCTCTAGCTCTTAGAAATTCCTTACTGAAACATTGATCTTCAAGGATCATGAAGTTCCTATACTTCCATACTTGGAAGTTTTCAGGTTCACCAGGCTTGTCATCAAGCTGGTGTGATAGGTCATTTTGAAATGAGAACCTCAAATGTAAATAACAAAAGATTGGATCTTACTGATTTGAGGTGTCCGTAACGGTTCTAGATCTGGATGATCTAGGGTTTGTCAGAGAAACCCTAATTTTCAAATCTTGGAATATTTCATATCTAATTGGATAGAAATATGCGCCTCCTCAAGGAAAGCTGAGAAGCATCCTCATTTTTGCAAAACTGTGATCAGAACTACAAAATATCTTCTGCCCTAGTTTTCTTCAATTTTCTTCTTCAGAATTTCCTAATATTGTTTCTGAAATATATCCAAAATTAATGCTCCTCTATGTCTAAAAATTCCCCCTATGGTATCCTTGTCTGTCCTCTTTCCAACACCATAGTTTTGAGCAAAATTGGTTTCACCAATTGGGACTTATGAGATTTTTCCCAAGGTGACTTATTTCAAGATTGTTCAGCATATTGAACTTGTATAGACTGCTACGTGTCACTGTTTCACCTTCGGGGTCTGAAACATTTACCAAAGAAAGTAAATTTTGTTCCCTATCTGAAACATCTTGATAAATTTCATTTGGAGCTTCGTATCCCGAGATATAGCAATTCTCCCTAGGTGTCCTTTTTAGGGATGAATCCAGGGAGAGGCTGGAACCCTGATTTGGAGGAATCATATCTTCCATAATATAGTAAATCCAAGGCTGAAACGTTTACACAGGGTACATATAGAATTTATATTCGTCCTACAAAATTTTCAGCTCATGATCCTCCTCCAATCTCAAGATATAGCGAATTCACAAAAAATGACTAGTTTTAGTCTTTTAGGGTTTTCTAGTCCAGGGTCAAATTAGGGTTTGGCTTTCTCGAAGTTTTACCCAACCAAAAAATTTTGATCTTGGTCTCTAAATTTTTATTTTGAGGAGGAGAGAAATCCTATGCTAGGTTCACTTAAAAATTCATCTTCTGTGAAAAGCCCTAATTTCCCGCAGCAGTGACAGGTCAAAAACTGAAAATGCCCGCAATCAAATTCTGCTTCGACAAAAAGATGTTCCCTTTAATATAGATTTATCCTATCCTCCTATTGTTGATGATCTATGGAGAGAGACCCAAAAGTAAGAAGCCCTAGCTTCTCCAGTTTCACAGTGTCTTCTTCTCAGGTTAGCTCTGATACCATGTTAGATTTGTATCATTTAATCAAGACGATCTACGATCTTATCTGAGAGAATAACATGCACAGCAATAATCACAAGAGACAAGCGACACCAAGATTTTTCCTCAGGGTTTCCATAAAGGAGAAAACCCTGCAACTTCCTCAGAGATAGAATGAGAACCAATAGCAAAAGTAAAACCCAAAAACACAAAGATTATCTCCGACAATTGTTCACTCTCTCACTTGTGCAAGCTCCTCTTCTCTCACTCATGTGCTACAGTTGAGTGAGTGTGTGTTTCAAATAGAGAGTCTCACTCTCTATTTATACTATTTTTCCACTTGACAGTTACTTACCAGGGCGACCTCACTAGGAGAGTCTAATAACCCTAGTACCCCTCAACTGTGGGGACTATTTCCCTAACTTACAAAGTAGGGTTAACCTCTATGACTTTACATGACTTAATTATATTAATGATTCTCCCAATAGGAACATCAGGGTACAATGAAATACAATATCATATTTACAAGTGAATACATTTTGAAGTTACAAATACATCAACAAGAAAACATTATCATAATGAAACCAATATACATAAGAAAAATACGAAACAAAAAAACATATTGCTCATATTATATTTGTGCAATTAGAAATAGGTATACCTGTTGACTCAAGGAGCATGTACTCATCTGATCAATGGTTTGGTACTTGCCCTGATCACTTCCTTGCTACAATTAATTGTATAAAACATTATCAAAATGAAACCAGTGTACTCACGGAAAAAATGTGGGGCTCATATAATTATATTTTTGCAATTACAATGAGGATTACTTATTGCCTTAAGGATGGTATACTTCTCTTATCAACTATCAGTGAGATGCCTCAATCACTTTCCTGTGCTGAAAAATAAATAATTCATTATCGAAATGAACCCAATATACTCATGAAATGAATAATAATAAAACATATTGCGCATATTATAGTAGAAAAATTACAATGAGGATTAGCTACTGCCTCAAGGATGGTCTAATCCTCTGATCTATTGGTAGGGAGTTTCCTGGTCAGCACCCTACAACAAAAATATAGATAACATTATTTAAACGAAATGAATATACTCATGAAAAAACATAACAAATAAGCATTTTGTTCATATTATATTTGTACAATTACAATAATGTATACTTGTTGCCTCGAGGATGGTGTACTCCTCTGATCTCTTGCTATGGGGAGATACCCTGCATCTCTACCCTGCATCTTAAATATATAAAATTTTAACGAAATTAGAACAATAGACTACCAAAAAATACATAAGATATTAAATTCATTAATTAAAGGCTTGGTAAATTGTTAGATGTACCACTCCCATAGTGATTGTGTTTGTATCTATTCGATTCAAATTGTAATTAATAAGCAACTCTTCCCCTCCAACTATTGATTTAATGACACATACAAAAACACGGTTTCCTTCACGCTCCTCAAATATGCAATTGGGTTGCTTAAGTGTAGACCATTTTTGTGTACTATTTATAAACCCCTACAATATTTCTTGTACATTTTAACATTCCGTCAATGTACATCATTGCTCCTTTATTTTGGTCCATGTCTTTCAGCTGTAAATAAATTGCCAACAATCTGTATGTACACATAATTATTGTATATTGGATCAATCACATCTAATCTCTATAGTTGTAACAAGGTCCAACATACTCCATAAACTATGTGCATCTTCCATAATCGACCTTTATGCCATCCCTGTAAAACAACCCCAAGCCATGTAATGGCGATGGTGCAATTTGATATATCTTATCCTTCACACAAAAAACTGTGTTTAGTTGAGGAAGATCCTTGGGTACCCATTGTTTCACTATATGTTTGTACCTCAAGGGCACCTCGATGTCGCCTATGGTCTCATCATCATAAGAACATGAACCCCCTTCAGCGAGAAAAAATTTCATGCATTTTTGGAATTTTATTCTTATCTTTTGACATCTAGTTGATATACCTATTGTAGACCTTTTGGATATCTGACTTTCCTCTATTTTTAAACCATTGACTTTGCAAAACCTATGTAGCAAAACATGTTTAAATTTTGAAACCAATTCAATGGGATCAAATGCTCCTTCCCTCCTTATTCACATAATGTCACCAACCCAAAATTTGATAATAGGACACATGTTCATGTCCATTGGAACCCTAATAAATATTTCTATAATATATAGGTAAGTTAAAGGGATAAAAAATTTCTCCAGTTAAATCCGGCATAGGTTTTAGCAATGAAGAATAGTTATTATCATAACATACATAAATAGCATATAATAATACGAGCATAAGTATATACGTTATAACCTGGACTCGATATAGTATTCTAGAACTAGTCCTAATAAACAACATTTCAATTTTAATATATTTGTATTGCATGGACACATTTATATTATCTCATAACAAGAAAAACTGAATCCATGTGCATGGGTTGGTCCTATTATAAATCGTCAGCTTGAACCCAAGAATGAGATAATAAGTGAACAAATATCATGCGCATCGAGTGCGAAATCCATGCCCTCCATTTACCCATTGAGCTTCTTCTTGATACTACCCTATTAGAGAAAATTTTAATTTCATTGGAACAAGCTAATGAAAATTGTTGCACCGCATTACAAATCACTGAAGCGACAAAGAAGCATTCCAAGGCCCAATATAGGGTATCAAACCAGTGTCTGATAGAATATTGTCTTCCCCTGTAACTGATATATTTTTCATTTTTGTATTTATAGAGGAAAATATCAGTTCATTGGATAAGTCCTAAAAGACATTGAAGACTTCGTCCATTGATACAAACCTAAAGAAAATGCCAAGTGTTTCACCGTAGATTAAAAAAAACTAGGAATTTCACTTTAAATTCAAAACCCTAGTTTTTATTGACAAAAGGTGCATTACAAATTTATCGAATGTTTATTGTCTATGTGATCCCAATGCTTACATGTTTATCCATGAGAACCATGAATCGTTAACAATGAGCTCCAACCATGAAATGTGAACCGTGAGCTCCAACCATGAAATGTGAACTGTGAGCTTCAACCCGTGACCTCCAACCATGAAATGTGAACCGTGAGCTCCAACTGTGAAATGTGAACCATGAAATCCAACTAGTGACCTACAACTGAAACCATGAAATGTGAACCTTCAGCTCCAACCGTAAAATGTGAACTATGATCTCCAATCATGAAATGTGAATCGTGATCTCCAACCAGTGAGTTGTAACTACAACCATGAAATGTGAACCATGAGCTAGAAACAGTGAGATGCAACCGTGAAATGTGAACTATGAGCTCCAACTTGTGAGCTCTAATCGTGAAATCCAATGAGTGACCTGCAACTGTAACCGTGAAATGTGAATTGTGAGCTCCATCCAGTGAGCTGCAACTGTGAAATTCTAAACGTCGGTATGAATGTAAAGGATCACAATGACCATAAGAGGTTTAAACTACGCCTATAAATTTAATGCCAATAGTTAGAAGGACCATTAAATACCCCAACATACAGGTAGATGTTGAAATGTTTCGATGGGTACATTGGGTTTATAACTCCACCTAATGTTGAATCATTCTGTTTGTACCAGAAATTGTTTCTAAGGCCAGAGAAACAAGCCAACACACACTCAAGATAAAATTCAATAAAACAGATTAGATTTAGGGTTTCTGCAATGTTTTAGTGGTTGTAAAATTTTGGAGAAAGACAGGGAATGCATTCATGAGCAAAGTAGTAACTAAATCACAAACAAAAAATGATAAAGATGCATAATATATCACACAAGGTCCAACAAAAAAACTATGTTGAGGTTCATTCATAAAGGACAAGCATCACCAGCAAATACACATAACCAGTAATGAATATATCAATTAAGAAACTAAACAAGTTCAATAATGAAGCCAACACAGAAAACTGAAGGGGAAAAATGTCATATATTTCATAATTTCATCATCAAAAGCATATAAGAGTCTTGGTACTTAGCTCCTGAACAAGTCTGAAGACAAAAGCAGTCTGAAGACCTCCTGTAGCTCCCAAAAATCAAAACCCTGCTAATGACCCTCTAACCTCTCTAAATAGTGTTTTTTTTTACAAAAATTAGTTAGGTATCAAAAACCCTAACTGTCCTCCATCCACTCGATGAGGTAAGGTAAAAAGTAAAATATTACAAAACATGATTTTTCTAAAAATAGTAATCCCTAACTAACATGTTTCTGAAAAAGATAACAAGTAACTGAAATGAACAAGTGACTCATAGCTCTTTTGCTGCCTCAACTAGCAGCGCAATACCATCTAATACTTGAGTTTTCCTCTTAGCTTTCTTCTTTTCCTGCTCCAGGTTAGTTATCCTTTTGGTGAGCTTCTTGTTTTCCTGCTGCAAGTTCTTTACTGTGTTTTCCAACTCTGTACAATGTATGTCAGTAATTCTTTTCCTCTTGAGAACTTCTTTGGATAGTTCTGACAGCTCCTGGAAATGATTATGGACATCCTGCAGTTCTTCTATAAGCCCTCTGTTAACCTTCATCAACCCATCATTAACATCTTGCAAGTATTTCATCTGTTGCTTATACTGCTGAATACTTCCTGCAAGTTTTCTTTATCAAAACTAGGGATCTCAGGTATGTTTGCATCCTTTATTAACAAGTCTGTGAAATCAGTAGGAATACTAGGCTCTTTTAGAATTCCTGCCTCCCTAAGTATAAGCTCATCTTCTTCTTCCCACTCTTGATTTTCAACAGGACATATTTTAGCTTTCTCTTCTTGCTGCTGTTTTAAGAGTTTATTTTTTATCTCAAGAATTATTGCAGACAATTCAGACTTGGGCTTCCCTAACTCTTTTACAGACTGTGATCCTTTCACCTTTACAGGCTGAGAAGAAGAAGGTTTAGCAACTTATTTTCCTTTGCTTTTACTGTCCATTTTACCAAATTCTGTCTCTTCATTTGAGGAAGTATCAATCAAGACAGTCCCTTGTTTGGAATTCAATTTTGGATTAAGTAACCTCTTCATGTTCCATCTTAGTTTATTTGTTGGCTTAGTTTTAGGCCTCCAATATGGGGTTACAGTATTTTTCTTCTTCTTATTAGGTTTAGCTGCTTTGATCTCAGAAATGAAGAATTCTCCATAGGTTTCATGCTTTCCTTCTGCTTTATCAATGGGCTGATCTTCTTCCAGTAAATATCCCTCATCATCTGAGAGAATGGTGAGTGGAATTCTCTGTTGGGTTTGAAAATCATCTTCAGGCATATCAACCTTTTCTATAATAGCAGCTCTAGGTTCCTTGGAAACTACTGCTGGTCTCAACTGTTGCCTAGGCTGTAATTCTTCTTCTGAAAACAGTGAATATCTACCTGCAGTACCAACTGAAAACACCTTGGGTTTACTGTCAACCTCCACATGCTCTACTGCCTTCTCAACTTCAACATCCTCTTTGTCTTCAAGCTTGGCTTTCTGACCTAATTTCTTCATCATTACCTTCCCTTTATCCGCTTGCCTCTTAGGTTTCTGATCTTCTTCTTTGGTTTGAAAGCCAGACCAAAAGATGAAAAAGTTCCAGGTCTTCCCTTCATGCTGCAAAATAGTGCTAATAATCAACTTAATTAGCCCATGGTGAAAGATGGACTGAGAAGAATGGTCTATCTGCCCTTTCACCCTGTTGGACATCTTCTGCAAGCTTTTCAAAAAGAAGAATGGCAGGTTCATCTTTGACACCCCCACCATGTGCTGAAGGAATCTGAAGTGGTATTTCTATACATAAGCATACCTACCCTCGCAAGTAACATAGCTCTACAGTATCCTAATTGGCTCAACCCACTCCTTTCTGAAATTTTGAATAAGGATGCCTTTATTCCAATCAGGGGTGACATTTGGTAAAAGATATCTTTGTGGATCAAAGTCAAAAGGCAGTTTCTTAAACCATGGATCACCCTCATTCTTAATCCCTGTGGCTTCTGCAATCAGCTCTACTGTCAACTTGAATTTAAGAGTATCAAAGGTCACCATGTCATTTTTAAAGCCTTGAGCAAACTTACAGGATACTTCTACATTATATCCATCTATATTCTTTAAAAAGTCCATCCAACCAGCTTGTTGAAATAATTCAACACATCCAGGGAGCTTTTCAATCCACCCTACATCATTTGGTTCAGCTCTGTTAATTTTACCACTCTTGCCCATTTTCCTTCAGAGGATGAAAATTATATGGCTTTAGGTTTCAGTTTATGATCTGACAAATGCCTGCTTTATTCAAATCTCTTAAACTTCGCTGATAGCTCCCCTTAATCTTATCTGATTGCTCCTTTGTTTTCCTAATACAGATTAGGTTTATCATAAGCATAAGAGGCTTAGGTCATTTGAAATCTTCAAATTCTTCACTGCAACTGGTGACTGTCATGCAATTTAATTGTTCTATTGCCTGTTCATCTCCAAAATGTAGCATAAACCTGTGTATTGGGTACCATAACCTACCTGAATCTTGTATAGATAATCTCTGAACAATAAGAGTTTACAAGAAGAATCTCGGCTGTCAACCTTCTAGATTAATTGCAGACTGTTCAGAGGTTGAATGAGAGGAATATAAGGCAGAAATAATCTCAAACTTATCACTTTCGGCTCTCAACAGTTTGAATATCAAAATAATACTAGGTTTTCCTCTGTCTTCAAGCCTTTAACTCCTCGCTTAGTCTGGCCACTCAAAGCATCTTAGATAGTTATTTGTCTGGCCGAAATTTCATTTTAAAGCATAATTTATCATTTCCTTCGATCAATTTGGATTAAACGAACCCCACCAAAAAAGCCCCAAATTTGCAGTTATACTGGCTTATCGTGGAATACCTGACTGTAGATGCTTTAAATCGCTCTCCATGCTATTTGAGTACCGGCCTGAAAACTACAGGTGTCTCTCCAGGTCCAATTTAACTCCAGGTGTCAAGATGAAAAAGCACTAGTTTTCTGGGCGACTATGAAAACCTGCACTATCTCTGCAACTGTAATCTCCGTGTTTTTAGGTAGGCACCGTCATTTTATTAAGTCTTATATCATCAAACATGCATGCATGTAACAATTCACTTCGCATTAGACCAAATTTCGCTGCTACCTGTCAAGCTAAACTGCATTAGGAGTAATAATAACCACGTTTTGCCTCATGAGCTGGAAACACTTGGAATCATGATAATTCTGGAGTTCACACATAGCAAACAACTCACAACATGGGATTAGTCACTCATCGTTTGAAATCGTGACAAAAGTTTGCTAGAAAACCGGGAAAAATGAAGGTCGCGATATTCTTGTAGTGCGCCTTCATTATTTTTTTACCCCAGCGCTACAAGAATAATTTTAGTGCTATTTTCTCACTATTTTTCAGCTTTTTCTCATTTTGAATGCAGTTTAAAAGCTGTTTGAACTATGAGCTATACTCAAATGCTATTTGTGACCACATTATTCAATAATATGACATTTTAAAACCCTATCAAAATGTAAAAGATCAAAAATAAAACAAAAATATACAAGCCAAGTTCAAAAATTCACCTAACAACCAAAAATTTCCCTAAAGGAAGCAAATAATCAAACTTAAAACAAAAAGAGTTACTTCAAAATAAATGAAAATCAAACCAAAATTGAAGAAACAAATTACTGATTTAACATCTAGCTCCAGCTGCGGGATGAAGACCTCCCTGCGAGGCTTCAAGAACCTGTAGACCAGTGCCTTCTGTCTGCTAACTTATCTACCTGTCTACAAAACTTCCATTGGGATATGGAGTCTTATTATGATTCACTCACCGGTATGTACAATGATCAATGAAAATCCTCTTACTAACTGTAAAAATGCTTGAGGAATCACCCATTAATAGGGCTGGACAACTCCTCACCTTCCAAGGACTGCAAGATAAAAGTATTGTTCTCTAAAAATTCTGATATCAGAAAAGGGCCAAACCAAATATTGTCAAACTTACCATGCTTACCCTTTTGCTCCTTTCTTGCATCCCATCTTAGAACCATCTCACCTTCTGTGAAAGCATTTTCTTTAATGTTCCTATCAAACCTGTTTTTAATCTTGGCTCTGTACATCTGTGCTTTTTCATCCACCTTTTCTCTATTTTGTTGTAACTCTATCATTTCAAAGATTCTCCTCTGCATATCATTTGGCTCTTCTTGAGAATTCTGGAGAAACTTCATCACTGGGATCCCCAAATGAACAGGAAAAACTGCCTCTGTACCATATACTAACTGATAGGGAGATGTCCCAATGGCCTGCTTCACTGTAATCCTGTCTGCCCATAATGCATATTTCAGCATTGAATCCCAAGACCTTTTGTTATGCTTGAGCAGTTTCTTGATGCTCTGAATGATGTTCTTGTTAGAATATTCAGCCTGACCATTTCCTTGCGAATAATAGGGGGTTGAATGCTTCAATATGATGCCATTTCTTTCACAAAAGGTCACCATTGCTCTGGATTTAAAAGCCTTTGCATTGTCTGTTATTAATCTCTGTGGACAGCCAAACCGGCTCAGAATATTTTCTTCAATGAAATACTTGATTACCTTATCTGTAGCATTCCTTGTAGGAATGGCTTCCACCCATTTTGTGAAAAAATCTGTTGCAGTGAGAATCCAGTGATGTTGTCTTGAAGATGCTGGATTTATTTCTCCAATAAAGTCCAGACCCCATTGCTGAAAAGGGGCATTGACTGCAATAGGTTTCAAAGGCAAAGACAATAATTTCTGCTTACCAGCAAATTTCTGACAAGGAATGCAGGCTCTTACCTGCTGGTAAACATCTATGAACAAGGATGGCCAATAATATCCAGCTCATAAAATTTTGTAAGCTGTTGCTTTCCAATACTTATGCCCTCCACAGGCACCTTCATGGGATTCTGAGATCACTTCTCCTATTTCAGATTGGTCCAAACATCTGAGCAAGATACCCCCTGGATCCTTCCAGAACAATTGATCTTCTACCAAACAATACTTAGTAGCTTTGAGTTTCAAAGATCTGGCAGCCTTCTTGTCCAAATGCTCAGGACATTGCAGAAATAACAGAAAATGAACAATGTTTTCATACCAGGTAGATGCTGAGTAGAAATCCATGATCTTCTCTTTCTTCAGAGCTGCTTGATATTCTTCTTGAGCTATTACTTCAGCCATAACATACAGTCCCAGAGCCTGACAATTTGATTCAGCCAGCAGCTTGGCTAAACCTTGTCCCTTGACAAGTTTGGTGGGCCTGATTTCCACATCATACTCCATAATCTTTGCAATCCACCTGCCTCTTTTACCCTCACTATCAGGCTGTATTAAAACATCTTTTACTGCAGCATTTGGAACAAATGAAATAACTTTTGAGTGCAAGACATAAATTCTGAAAAATTTTAAAGCCTTCACCAGAGCATAAGCCTGCTTTTCCAATATACTGTACTTCAGCTCAGAATCCCTAAGAGTTTTACTGAAAAAGGCAATAGGCTGTTCCAATCCTTCTTTATTTTTCTGAAGTAAGACTACTGCAATTGTGTCCTCTGATGCAAATGAAAAAGTAAGAAATTCTTTGGTAAAATCAGGACTTACCAGTACAGGTGCTTCAGTAAGAGCTACCTTGATTTTCTCAAATGCATCCTTTGCCTCAACAGTCCATCTGACTTCCTGGTCCTTCTTCAGCATGGCTGTGATCTATTTAATAGTTTCAGCGAAATTGGGAATAAACCACCGCAGAAAATTAATTTTGCCAATGAATGATTGAACATCTTTTTTTCTCCTGGGTAAACTAATCTTCAGTATAGCTTTCACTCTTTAAGGATCTATTCTGATGCCATCAGGAGACACAAGGTGACCAAGTAGTTTACCTTCTTGCACAGCAAAATGTGACTTTTTGGGATTTAGGGACAGGCCAAATTTTCTGCATTTTTGTAAGGTCTGCCTTAAATGCTTCAGATGCTCATCATCTGACTGTGAAAAAACAGTAATATCATCCAAATAAATGACCACAAACTTATCTTTTTCTCCAACAAAGGCAATGTCCATTGCTCTCTGAAATGTTGCTCCAGCATTCATCAGGCCAAAAGGCATCTTGTCGTACATGAATGTCCCCCAGGGGGTTGTAAAAGCTGTCTTTTCCTTGTCATCAGGGTGCATAGCAATCTGATTGTACCCTAAGAAACCATCCACCATAGAGATCCTCTGAGCTCCAACTACTTGCTGCAATACTTGTTCAATCTTAGGAAGAGGATAGTTGTCTTTTAATGATGATCTATTCAGATTTCTGAAGTCAACACATAATCTAATTTCCCCATTCTTTTTTCTGACAGGAACCAGATTAGCAACCCAGGAAGAGTACCTGAGAGGCACTATTATCTTTGCATCCAGCAGCTTCTTTACTTCTTTTTCAATCACAAGAAATAAAGCTGGATTGGTCCTTCTTAGTTTCTGTTGGAAAGGTTTAACATTAGGATTCAAAGGAACCTTATGCTGAATGATTGCTATATCATAGGTTCGTAGTTCTTCATAGGACCATGCAAAGACATCTACATGCTCTTTTAACAGCTTAATATATCTATTTCTTTGTTCAGCTTAATATATCTTCTTAAAAAATTCCATCCAACCAGCTTGTTGAAATAATTCAACACATCCAGGGAGCTTTTCAATCCACCCTACATCATTTGGTTCAGCTCTGTTAATTTTACCACTCTTGCCCATTTTCCTTCAGAGGATGAAAATTATATGGCTTTAGGTTTCAGTTTATGATCTGACAGATGCCTGCTTTATTCAAATCTCTTAAACTTTGCTGACAGCTCCCCTTAATCTTTTCTGATTGCTCCTTTGTTTTCCTAATACAGATTAGGTTTATCATAAGCATAAGAGGCTTAGGTCATTTGAAATCTTCCAAATTCTTCACTGCAACTGGTGACTGTCGTGCAATTTAATTGTTCTATTGGCTGTTCATCTCCAGAATGTAGCATAAACCTGTGTATTGGGTACCATAACCTGCCTGAATCCTGTATAGATAATCTCTGCACAATAAGAGTTTACAAGAAGAATCTCGGCTGTCAACCTTCTAGATTAATTGCAGACTGTTCAGAGGTTGAATGAGAGGAATATAAGGCAGAAATAATCTCAAACTTATCACTTTCGGCTCTCAACAGTTTGAATATCAAAATAATACTAGGTTTTCCTCTGTCTTCAAGCCTTTAACTCCTCGCTCAGTCTGGCCTCTCAGAGCATCTTAGATAGTTATTTGTCTGGCCGAAATTTCATTTTAAATCATAATTTATCATTTCCTTCGATCAATTTGGATTAAACGAACCCCACCGAAAAAGCCCCAAATTTGCAGTTATACTGGCTTATCGTGGAATACCTGACTGTAGATGCTTTAAACCACTCTCCATGCTATTTGAGTACCGGCCTGAAAACTACAGGTGTCTCTCCAGGTCCAATTTAACTCCAGGTGTCAAGATGAAGAAGCCCTAGTTTTCTGGGCGACTATGAAAACCTGCACTATCTCTGCAACTGTAATCTCCGTGTTTCTAGGCAGGCACCGTCATTTTATTAAGTCTTCTATCATCAAACATGCATGCATGTAACAATTCACTTCGCATTAGACCAAATTTCGCTGCTACCTGTCAAGCTAAACTGCATCAGGAGTAATAATAACCACGTTTTGCCTCACGACTTGGAAACACTTGGAATCATGATAATTCTGGAGTTCACACGTAGCAAACAACTCACAGCATGGGATTAGTCACTCATCGTTTGAAATCGTGACAAAATTTTGCTAGAAAACCGGAAAAAATGAAGGTTGCGATATTCTTGTAGCGCGCCTTCATTATTTTTTTACCCTAGCGCTACAAGAATAATTTTAGTGCTATTTTCTCGCTGTTTTTCAGCTTTTTGTCATTTTGAATGCAGTTTAAAAGCTGTTTGAACTATGAGCTATACTCAAATGCTATTTGTGACCACATTATTCAATAATATGACATTTTAAAACCCTATCAAAATGTAAAAGATCAAAAATAAAACAAAAATATAAAAGCCATGTTCAAGGTGATGAGGATGAGGATGAGGATGAGGATGAGGATGATGACGATGATGATTATGAGGAGGAGGATGATGATGATGATGATGATGATACGATGACAATGAGGATACTAATGACTATTAGGATGAGGAGGACGATGGCAATAATTATGATGATGATGATGATGATGATGAATATGAGGATAAGGATGAGGATGATGATGATGATAACGACGACGATGAGGATGGTAACAATGATGAAGATGACAACGATGGGGATGGTGATGATGATGACAAAGATGATGATGATAATGATGATGGCGATGATGATGATGATGACAATGAGGATGACAATGAGGATGAGGATGAGGATGATGATGACTATGATGATGAGGATGACGATGACGATGACGATGGTGATGATGATGACATGGGGATGAGGATCATGATGGCAATGAGGATGGTGACGATGAGGATGATGACAATGATGAAGACAACAACGAAGGGGGTGTTGATGATGCTGACAAATATTATGATGAGGATGATGATGATGATGATGATGACTATGAGGATGAGGATGATGATCATCATCATAATGACTATGAGGATGAGGATGAGGATGATGATATAATGACTATGAGGATGGGGATGATGATGACAACAATGATGATGATGATAATGATGTTGATGATAATGACAATGAGGATGAAGATCATGATGACAATGAGGATGGTGACAATGAGGATGATGACAATTATGAAGACGACAACGATGGGGATGATGATGATGAAGATGATGATGATGATGATGATGATGATGATGATGACGATGATAACAACTATGATAATGATGATTACAACAATGAGGATGATGATGATGATGACAATGAGGATGAGTATGATGATGATGAGTATGAGGATCATGATGAAATGAATATGGTGACGATGAGGATGATGAAAATGATGAAGACAACAATGATGGGAATGATGATGATGACGAAGATGATGATGATGATGACGACGACGACGACGACGATGATGATGATGATAACAATGATGTTGATGACGATGATGATGATGGAAATGAGTATGATGAGGAATATGATTATGATGATGAATGTGATGAGAAGGATGAGTATGAGGATGAGGATGATGATGATAATGGAAACGAGAGCATTGCATTACTGGGAATCTATTTTTTCGATAATAATTTAATATTCTCTACTAAACAGGGCCAACCACATGAAGCTGGAAGCTCATCTAACCCCCCCCCCCCCCCACATCACTCTCAATTCCCCATAACCCAACAAAATCTATGTACAAAAAAAAAAAAATTCATGTGTTTTCTGACATACTTAAGAAGCAATGTCTCTTATAGGATATAGCATATATATTAAGGCATACCTTATACAATTCAATGGGATTCATCATATTCTTCATTCAATTAGTTGTTTCTATCATCCTATCCAGATTCAACATTGTAAGGATTGGACATATAATCATCATCATCAATGTCAGTTTCGATCATCAAGTCATCATCAATAATGTCTTCATGGATATTGTTTGCTACATCATCTTATTCAACTAAGTCTTCATCATATTCCTCTGGAACATGATTCTATAACTTGTGTTGATCATCCTCAACATCGTCTTCTTCTTCAATACCCTCTTCATTATCTTCCTCCACATTATACTTTATCATTCTTCCCCTTGGCGCATGTCTAGTGGAAAATTACCAACCCCATCTACCTGGAACCTCAGAGTAAAATACTTGTTCACATTCGCTTGGAAGAACATAGGACTCTGTTCCTGGCTCAAAAAAACTTGTATTAACCATGGTAAATCCTTTATAATGTTCAATAGTAGTTCTATCAGGATCACGTTGATTCAATCATAACCTATACCATTTGACAATGAATATAAGTAATTTGAAGGATTTAAAATCACACCAAATAATGTCTTCTAAATACCCATAGTGTCGATTTTCTGAGAGTTATGGATGTCTGTCACTTCTAGAGGAAACATTGGTCACCTCAAAGACTATAGTTATCCCACAATCCGAATTTTTCTTCATTTCATCCAACTTTTTGATGTGAAATATATGACCATTGCACCACATATCCTTATGGTGTTTTACCTACAACAAGCCATACACATAAATATTACATCCTCAATTGATCAATATTAAGTGCAAAGTTTATGCTCTGCAGGGAAATAAATGAATGTGTACATTAATATATTTGAAAAAAAATAAATAGTATGGCTAGTTAATATGCTTTCCTGCTTATCTTTTAAACCATTTGCTAAATCGATTCCCTTTTTGTAAGATTGGTATCTCCATTGTGATGATTTTCTTTAACAAATGAAAGCATGCCTTCCCATGATATTCCACGAGCAGATTGTTCACATCATTCAATCCATACCTTCATCCAATTACGATTGTTTTCTATCTATAAATGAAGTGCATCCCACTCACGACCAACTGCTTCATGAAAATAGAATTACAATTAATTACAAATGCATATTCACTTAACATGCAAGTATACGCTTTTAATTTATGCATATTGAATATTAAAAATGAAATAAGTATGATATATACATAAAAATCAACATTCAAGTGTACTATAATTAATATCCACAAGCTAATAATTACTTTTCACCTTCCTCGATCTACCTTTCCCAATTAGGTACTCCCCTTTGAAATTTTTATTGGAGTATGGATCAAAAATGTGACCTAGATTGAGCTTTGATTCTAATTGTCATCCCCAATTAAATAATTTCCAAATAAGACTAGTTGAAAATAGTGTTTCACCAACCTACTAGTTCCCTAGGTTGAGATGGAGACATAAATTTTGTAATAAGGGGATATGGGACACAAAAGGACTTTAGTTTATCATATTCACGTTTAAATGGGTCACATAAATGATAAATTCTAAGAAAATAAGGTGGCATGGGTTCATGAATATAGTTGGAAGCTTGTGGAGCCTTTGGATGACTAGATTCCACGCACACTTGGCATGATATTCATCCAAATTCTAACACATGGGTAATGTAACATTATTGGATGGTTATGCGGTGTCAAATATCAAATAATGAGCCAATGAAGTCGAACTAGTAAAGGAGGTTAACTCCCATGGAAGAGGAAGAGACTAGAAGACAAGGTGTGCCACTTGGAAGGAGATTTTATGCACTCTATGACAACAAATGATGGAAGATTATATGACAAGTATGAAACATTCAGACCTGATTTCTGACATATGAAAATTTTGACATCTCAGGGCTAAAAATAGCCACCAAGAGGTTGAATCTGGGGGTTAGAGGAAGCCATTCGAATTGGGGAAAGAATTGGAGCATGAAGAGGAAGACAAGTGTCATGAGAGTTACTAAACCACTAAGATGAGTTGGAGGAAGCTCATGGAGGGAAATTCGACCTTAGGAGGAATAATGAAGTTAATAAAAGGATGTCATGAGGAAGTAGAATAGATTTTGATCATTGTTTAATTGGCCTTTGGCATTTTTGGAGATATTTTGTTTGTCCATCGCACGATGAGTGCACACTTACCCTGCTAGTGAACCAATTTCGAGGGAGTTGGATTCCGTTAGAACTTGGCTGATGGAGAGGCCATTCAAAAATATCATGGGACATTAATTAATGAGTTTTATTTTCATTTTGAAGGTCCTACAATATAATTCTCATCTATCTCCCCATTCTCTCACTCCTTCTCCATTTCCCCACACTCACAATTGATGGCACACTTGTTGGAGTGATTCTTGCACCTTGCTGAGGATGGTTGATTCCAAAGATTTGATTTATGATGTATAGATCTGTAATATCATCTCCATATTCTATGTAAGTATAAATATCATAAATACATGTACGAATGGCTCGCATTCCCCATGCTCTTGAATAACTAGTTTTCATGGATTTGGCTTCAATATTGAAGTAGCTTTATATCATATTTGTATGAGGACATTTATATGAGTTTTATGATGATGGGGAATTAATACATGATGTATGGCTTTGTAATATTATTTCCACATTCTATGTAATTCAAATTATCAGATATACATGAATGAAAAGCTTGCATACTCATGCCAGTGTATCACTAGTCTTCATGGATTTGGCTTCAATCTTGAAGTAGTTTTATACTAGATTTGTATGAGGGATATTATATGAGTTGGATGATTTTGGGAAAGAAATATATGATTTATTACACTATAATTTAATTTCCATATCCTATGTAGGTCGAAATCCAATAAACTCATGTGTGAAAATATTGCATTCCTAGGCCATTGAATCACTAGTTTCCATGACTTTAGCTTCAATCTTGAAGAAGTCTTGTATCAGATTTATATGAGGAATGCTATCTGAGTTTGATGATTTTGTGACAGACATATAAGATTTTTTACTCTGTGATTTCATGTCCCTATTCTCTATGGGTTGAAATCCGATAAATCCATATGTGAAACTCTGGCAATTCCATGCTACTAAGTCACTAGTTTTCATGTATTTGACCCCCATACTGAATGAGATGTATACCAGACTTGTATGAAGGGATTTCTATTGTTTTTTAATACTGTTGGGGAATCCATTGTATTATTTATATTTTCCATATATGTCACATATTTATCTTAACCTTTAACGCCACCTTTCATATGTCAAAATCGAGCTAGTTATGCAATTTCCCCATAAGCAATTACACTGAAAGTTACCCTACAAATGTTTCAGACCATAATCCATTTACATAACTTGATAAACATGGTTAAGGACATTCATTTATGTCTGATACTCCTTCCCATACTCTTTTATTAAATTTTGGAGGGTCGTACTTGATTTGGAGAGCTAGTTTGGCCATCACCCTTGGGGGGATTTGAACACAATTCCCTAGTAATTTTTGTCTTTTTGTCATTAGCCCCAAACAAGTTTGCAGAGGTATAAATTATGATATAAAGTATCTGTAAACCACCTTGTTATTTTTTAAGACTCACCATGCCATATCCTTTCAAGTTCGGGACCATTTGGTGAAAGTTGGAAACCTTTAGAGTCATGACTAGTTAATCTCAAATTTTTCCCGAATTGCACTTTTCTCCAAATATCTAAAAAAGGGGACATTACAGTGGTATCAGAGCATGTTCCATGTTCCTTGAACTTGTGTATTAATACCATCCATTGAATACAATTTTGCAAATATTTCTTTGTTTCATAATCTACCCAACAATCCCACTTTCCTTCCTCCCCCACCGACGAAAGAAGAAATTACAGCCAAAGATATCGAAGCATGCTACTAGGGGTATAAAAATTTGAGATTGGATAATCGTGAAAGGTATTATTTCCAAGAGTATCTTCTAAAGTATGTATTTTTTTTAAAATAAGGAAAATGATAACTCATTACGGAATAATCATCAATGCACAAGTATGGAGGAGACCAAGGAGCCACCAAGTTCTCTGAGTTGTGAAACCAAAAAAGAATTACACTATGAGGATCGAAAGTCACTCCCAAGTGACTTTTAAAAAGATGAGTAAACATCACATGAGAATGAAAAAGAGTCCCTTAAAACTATAGAATATCATTTCGAGACACATTCTGCTGTGGACATGGACCAAAGGGAATCTACCGATGGATGCTTAAACTGTGAAATCTATGTTGGTAACATAGAGATCAAATTGGAAAATGTTGTTGTAATACAAATTTCTCATACGCATGAAGATGAATACCTTGAGACAGATAATGAAGAACCAAGATCAATTTTTCCATCACCACTTGAGCTTCAAGAAGTTGAACAAATCAAGAAGAAAGAAGAAGAGGAGGTTCAATATCATGAACCATCATTAATTGAAGAGTCTTTGAAGATGATTGAAAGGGATATCCAAGGGACCCTTATCCTACTCCATGACACTCAAGCATTGGTATCAAATTATTTTTGGAAATTTTCTTATTTGGAGGAGCCATCCTTCCTTGAAGACATGGAGAAGATTCAAAGAGAAATGTGCAACATCAAAGGTAATTTCATGTCCTTGCTTTTTTATAGAAAAAATATCATTGATATTAGTGAATGGTTACATGAATCCTACTTGAAGAATAATGAAGATATTCATAAGCTCAAAATTCAAAATGAGCAACTTCTTGAGAGATTGCAAGATACTTGTTCTTCCTCCTATGTTTCATATTGTCATATGCTAGATTGCTTGGAGCATTCTTGTTATAGATGATTTTACCACACCTAGTAGATCACACCTTTATGGTCTTCCATGTCCCTATGCAGACTCTTTGGACCCCATGGACCTATATTATACTTTGATCTTCCAATATTATCCCCAAAAATCACTTGTTTATACCTATGCGCGACTTCTAAAGAGATACTCGCATGTATACACATATTTTAATCTCAAACCCACGTACATCAGGAAGTGTGCATGAAGACAAATACTTTTGGAGTTTTCTTCATAGTATTCTGGATAACTTAACTCTTGGTCTTCCATATTCCTTGAGAACGCTCAGACTCGACCCTCCATTACCTCTTTGGAGTGTTATATATTGAACCTCTTGGATACATTGAAGGAGGAGAAATTGAGAAGTAAGGAAACTATAGTCCATTGTTGCCTCATTTTGCTTATACTTGAGTATACATCCCTTTGTACCTTTGGAGCATGTAGTGTTCTTCCCAAGCTTTCCTTTGCTTTGTGAGCTTGTTATCGAGAGATGGAGGATTGAAGTGGTGGAGGAATCGGTTTCTCTGGTTCGCAGAAGTGCCGACATAGTTTGTCACTATTGTATCTCTGATTTATTAATAGAAATTATATCCATTTCCTATCCAATTCATGTGCATAAATATGAATATTGTATCCATGGATGTATTTATTTTCTTATACATGATTGATTATATATGTTAGAGTATCTCTAAAACATTATTATATATCATGTTTTTCTTGTTTTTTGTTGTTGAGAGAAAACTGTGAATGCAAGTGTGATTGGAAAATCTCAACGGGGATCTACTTCAACCGTCTGGAATAAGGTACGATTTTATATCCCTTAGTCTTAGATTTTTTATTGCTTTTACATATTGGAAAGGATTGGTTTCTAGTGTCATATTTTCTATTATGGTACCCCCAAGCCATAGGAATTTTCTCTATGTCTGTCCTAGGAGAGGCTTGAGACTCCCATACACTACAAGAGGAGGTATGTAACCAATTATAGTGGCCCTTGGATTCAACGCGTAAAGCAACTATGCTGCCTGCCCCCTACCTGGCCAGGACACCTACAGAATAACCTTTGTAAGTACCCCCTGTGATACCTAGGTAATGAAACTAAGATCACCCCAATATAACCAATGCTCAGGCGGACATTCACAATAGGTATCGACCATATGGGAAGGGTAGAAAATCCCGAAGCTCGAAGGCACCAACCGGTACCTCAAAATCCCCCAAATATGGATACGATCCTGGAAATATCTTTGGTGCTCACAGAAAGTGGCCAAGGGATATCCCAACCACAATCGTGTACGCTGCCTCGTGCTTAACTCCTATGAAAGAGGAGCCTCCTGAGAAACACTAATTATACCAAGGATTTCTCTCTCTCACCTGGACAGACACCTACTTGTTTTGTTTAGTAGTCTTGGAGAATTGACTCACAATGAACTGTTCCAAGACTCTAAAACCTAATCTTGTTGATGAACCCTATAAAAGAAAAATGTGAAATTCATTTTAATTAAGCATTGATTTTAATGGTTTTGATTACTCAAATGGAAATGGTCGTGCAATGAATGATATTATGACTCAACAGTGAAATAAATGTGCACACATAACAAACAATGCCAAGTGCAATTTTATCAAATGAAAAATGGGGTATGCCACTACATGAGATGCATGTATTTCCTTCAAATGAAAACACAATCATTCCTAAATGAAAACCTGACTATAAATTCAATAAACAAACCTAATGCAAGTACCATGCAAGTGCAAAATGTAAAAATGTATAAGTATGCAAAAGAAAATTTATTTTATTTTATGTTAGAAATAAATGAGATATAAAAGCAGCAAAAAGACTCTACCACTATCAGACCCTGCAACCACTAATAGACAGCAACCAAGCAAGACACCATGATAAAAGCAATCTAATGCACTAATCCCAAAACAAAAAGGAATAAATGAATGACAAAAACAAAACATAATTAAAAATAAATCAAAAGGGGTCTCTGGTCAGAAACAAAGGCTGTATACAAACACCAACAAAACCTAAGAAGACTCGGCAATAATCAAAACTCACCTAGAAACACTCAATCCTCCTAATAAATCTCAAAACAAAATCATATGCTACTGTTTGTAGAAAATCACATGTATACGCAACTGTGAATCAAATACTCGTGTACAGGAAGAAAAAGAGGGAAAAATGATAATCCAAGGTTAAATTACTCCTACAAGACACTACTGGGAAAACATACCTCCAAAACCGACACAGAAACAGAGAAATAAAGAGCAATTCAAGCCAATTGTGCACTCAATCCCCAAAGAAAAAACAACTATGAACCTCCCCAACAAAGTCGCCAATTCTGTTATGGAGAGAAACTTACTATGGCTTGGGGGTACCACAACAGATAGTATGACACCAGAAATAAATCCTTTCCAATATGAAACAGAAATAAAAACATCTAACACTAAGGGATATAAAATCGTACCTTATTCCGGACGGTTGAAGTAGATCCCTGTTAAGCTTTTCCAATCACACTTGCATTCACAATTTGCTCTCAACAACAGCAAACAAGACAAGCATGATATATAATAATGTGTTAGAGATACTCTAGCATATATAACCAATCATGTATAAGCAAATAAATACATCCATGGATACAATATTCATATTTATGCACATGAATTGGATAGGAAATGGATATTTCTATTAATAAATCGGAGATACAATAGTGACAAACTCTGTAGGCACTTCTGCAAACCATAGAAACTGATTCCTCCACCTGGGCCTCCACCACTTCAATCCTCCATATCTTGATAGCAATCCCACAAATCAAAGGCAAGCTTGGGAAGAACACTATGTGCTCCAAAGGTACAAAGGGATGCAGACTCAAGTATAAGGAAAATGAAGCAACCGTATGGGCTATAGTTTCCTTACTCTTCAATTTCTCCTCCTTCAATGTATCCAAGAGGCTCAATATAAAGCACTCCAAAGAGGTAATGGAGGGTCAAGTCCAAGCGTTCTCAAGGCATATGGAAGTCCAAGAGTCAAGTTATTTGGAATACTATGAGGAAAACTCCAAATATATTTGTCTTCATGAACACTGCCTGATGTATGCGGATTTGAGCTTAAAAGTTGCGTATACACACGAGTATGGCTTAAAATTTGCATATACGTATAAACACATAATTTTTGGGGATAATATTGAAACATCAAACTATAATATAGGTCCATGGGGTCCAAAGAGTCTGCATAGGGACATGGAAGGCCATAAAGGTGTGATCTACCAGGTGTGGTAAAATAAGCTATAACAATTATCATGACATGATGGATCATGAGAAACATGAAAAATTGTAGGTTACTGATGTGTTTGAAGATGATATTGATGAGAGAAAAGAATTTTTTGTGGTGGAAGAGGAACTTGAGTTGCCTCTTGAATATGGAAGCACACTTTTTGAAGAAGTGCATGATTCCATTACCTTGGAACCAACCTATGAGGAAAGTTTTTCATTTTTGAGGGAGGTGCATGTTCCTACCACTATGGAGCCTTCAAATGATGAAAATTTTGCACTTTTTGGTCATTTGGGTGAGTTGGTTCTTTCTCCTACATCCTACACTTCCATATTTTGCATCATTCATCATAATGAAGTATGTGTGAAAGGTTTCTTTTTTATAGTGCCACATGAAGAGTATGAAATTTACATCTCTCCTTTTCATGATGACATGATTGGAGAACCATCTTATTTACATTTTCAGCAGCATAATTTGTTACATTATGATGATACACATCTACATGGGTCCACCTATGATGTTCACTTGAGTCACTTGGAGACTCAAGATTTTCCTTGCTCCTCGTCTAGTCCATTTGATGTTGGAGGAACTTCATCCCACACTTGGGTGAAGAGATATATTATTGAATAACATTATTATTGGCAGCAGCATCCTCTGTTATTTCATGATGATATACATATTCATGGGTATATTGATAAGACTTATTTGAGCCACTTGAAGTCTTTATGTTTTTTTTGCTCCTTATTTGGTTCAGATTTTGGTATAGGTTCTTCATTCACTTCTTGGATGAAGTAACACATGGTTGATTATATTGATGCACATTATATATTTTTGGAGCAGCATTATGGGACATGGGATCCTCACCTATGTCATTGGGGAATATCTAATATAATACTTGATGCTTGTGTGTATGGGCCACATGGTGATCTACTTACTTGGATGTACAAGCACTTCCACGATTCTTTGATGAGGTACCTTCTTGATGTACATTTGTATGATGTTGTTATGTACTTTAGTGATCTATATTTTGTACTCATCATGTTTGGAAGGGTGAAATACCAGCAACGGTATCCTAGAATTTCTTGGTTTCATCTCACTTGGAGTAGCAGTTTGGTTATTGGTTTGAGAAAGAAAACCAACCTTCAGTTATTTGAGTTCATCTTTGCATAGCAGTGTTCCAATTTTCTATATGGGATACCTTTTGAGAGATGGATTCAATTTTCACATGATTGGTTTTCATGGAATTTCATCATATACATTTCACACCATGCATGTATCAGGATCATATGGGACCCTGGGATCATTTTTTGTTTCATTGGTTTCAATTGTAGGGGAAACAAGCAGGATTGGAGATTTATTCGCCACTTGAGAAGATTATTGTTATCAGAGTAGTGCAGAAACAAGCATGGTGGTTCCTCCATGAAATTTTCTTGGAATATTAAGAAACTCAAAGTTTGGTAACTCAACGCCAACTTCAAAGAATTATACAGAAGCAAAAAGGGGTGAAAGTTCAGAAAAGGTTTCCAAAATATGGAGGTAAATATTATTTGCACAAATTTGGTTTTTATGGATACGATTAATCATTTTGGTGTTAGTGGTGATGTGACATGATATATCAATATGCCCAATCCACATCTCTTTACTTTTTGGAACACAAAATTGTAGTACATGAGTGCCAGTAATCAAATTGCAGCTAAAGAAATTTAATGAGCAGAACCATAAGAGAGTACTTGGTGCAAAGGAAGGAGTACCAAATGAGTATGCCACTTGGGAATATGAAATTTTTTTGCAGCATACAAACTTTTAATTGCTTGAGGACATGCAATATTGAGTGGGGAATATTGTCATGTCCCCAATTAAATAATTTCCAAAGATGACTAAATGCAAATAATGTTTCACCAACCTACTAGTTCGCTAGGTTGAGATGGAGACATAAATTTTGTAATAAAGGGATATGGGACCCAAAAGAAATTTAGTTTATCATATTCACATTTATATGGGTCACATAAATGATAAATTCTAATAAAATAAGGTGGCATGGATTTATGAAGACACTTGGAATCTTGTGAAGCCTTTGGATGACTAGATTCCCCGCACACTTGGCATGATATTCATCCAAATTCGAACACATGGGTAATGTAAAATTATTGAATGGTTATATTGTATCAAATATCATATAATGAGCCAACGAAGCTGTACTAGTAGAGGAGGGTAACTCCCATGGAAGAGGAAGAGACTAGAAAACAAGGTGTGCCACTTGGAAGAATATTCTATGCAATCTATGACAACAAATGATGGAAGATTCTATGACAAGTATGACAAATTCAGACCTGATTTCTGACATATGAAAAATATGACATATCAAGGCTGAAAATATCCATGAATAGGTCGAATTCAGGAGTTAGAGGAAGCCATTCAAATCGGGGAAATAATTGGAGCATGAAGAGGAAGACAAGTGTCATGAGAGTTACTAAACCACTAAGATGAGTTGGAGGAAGCTCATGGAGGGAAATTAGACCTTAGGATGCATAATGAAGTTAATAAAAGGATTTCATGAGGAAGGATAATATATTTTGATCATTTTTTAATTGTACATTGGAATTTTTGAAGTGCTTTTTCCTGTCCATTTCACTGTGAGTGCACACTTACCCTACTAGTGAACCAATTTCGAGGGAGTTGGATTCCTTTCCAATTTGGTTGATGGAGATTCCATTCATACCTCTCATGGGATATTAATTAAGGATTTTTATTTTCAGGTTGAAGGTCCTGCATTCCAATTCTCATATATCTCCACATTCTGTCAATCCTTCTCCATTTCCCGACACTCACAATTGATGGCGCACTTGTTGGAGTGATTCTTGTGCCTTGTTGAGGATGGTTGATTGAAAAGCTTTGATTTATGATGTATGTATCTTTAATATCATCTCCATATTATATGTAAGTCCAAATCTCATAGATACATGTATGAATGGATCGCATTCCCCATGCTCTTGAATAACTAGTTTTCATGGATTTGGCTTCAATATTGAAGTAGATTTATATTAGATTTGTATGAGGACATTTATATGATTTTTATGATGATGGGTAATAAATATATGATATATGGCTCTGTAATATTATGTCCACATTCTCTGTAATTCAAAATATCAGAGATACATGAATGAAAAGCTTGCATACTCATGGCCTTGTATCACTAGTCTTCATGGATTTGGCTTCAATCTTGAAGTAGTTTTATACCAGATTTGTATGAGGGATATTATATGAGTTGAATGATGTTGGAAAAGCCATATATGATTTATTACTCTATAATTTATTCTACATATCCTCTTGTTAGATTTTTAACATTTAAGCTATATAATCTTAGGATCTTATTTGAGAGAATAACAAGCACAACAATCAATCACAAGAGACAAAGAACATAAAGATTTTCCTCGGGGAAACCATAAAGGATAAAACCCCAAAACTTCCTCAGAGATAGAATCAGCACCAAAAGTAAAACCCAAAGATACAAAGATGATCTCTCGACAGCATTAGTCTCTCTCTCTCTTGTCCCAGCTTCTCCTCTCTCTCTCAGCTATGCGCTAACTGAGTGTGTGTGTGTCCGTGTGATAAATAGAGAGGCTCACTCTCTATTTATTCTAATTCTTCACTTGAAATTAACTCACCAAGGCTGAATTTTCTAGGAGATTCTAATAACCCTAGTGCCCCACAACTGCGGGCACTTTAACCCTTGAACAATAAGAAGGGTTACCCTCAATGACTTTACATGACTTGTTTACTTTATTGATTCTCCCAATAGGATCATCCGGGTATGACATGACACAATTACATCACTGATACTCCCAATAGGGACATTGGGGTATAATATACAAGTGAATACATTCTGAAGATACAAATACATCAACACTCCCTCTTAACTAGGAAGGTACTCTCTCGACACAATTTATCAGCACAAGTCTTCTTCCCTGGGTCATCACTGGATTATCATGAAGTCCTCATCATCAAGTAATGATCATCAATTCTGGATCATCACTGGATCATCATCAAGTCTGGATCATCAATGGATCATCATTACTGCTTCCGCTATCTCGAACAAATGGTGTTATCTCTCAATTATATTTGTCATAGGAAGTTCTACAGAGCCAGCCCTTTTTCATGTTGGTTGTAGGCCTAGCCTCCATGTAGGTCTTCATCATCTTCAACACTTATTTCTGACCATGGAATGAACCATGTCAAAAAGGCCCTCCCAGCACTTACATCTGACCATGGGAGGAACACATCCAAGAACCATGTCAGAAAGGCACGCCCAGCACTCACATCTGACCATGGGAGGAACACATCCAAAACCCATGTCAGAAAGGCCCAACACTCACATCCAAACTCATCTTGTCAGAAAGGCTCTGCACTTACATCTGACCTCATCTTGTCAGAAATGATCTGCACTTACATCCAACCTCATCTTGTCAGAAATGATCTGCACTTACATCCAACCTCATCTTGTCAGAAAGGCTGTGCACTTACATCTGACCTCGTATTGTCAGAAATGATCTGCACTTAAATCCGACCTCATCTTGTTAGAAAGGCTCTGCACTTACATCTGACCTCATCTTGTCAAAAAGGCTCTACACTTACATCTGATCATGTGGGAACACATCCCACAATCACATCAGAATGGATCTGCACTTATTTTTGATCATGTGGAAACACATCCCGCAATCACATCAGAATGGCTCTGCACTTATATCTGATCATGTGGGAACACATCCCACAATCACATCATAATGGTTCTACACTAATCATGTGGGAACACATCCCACAATCACATCAGAATGCATCTGCAATAATCATGTGGGAACACATCCCACAATCACATCATAATGTATCTGCACTGATCATCTGGGAACACATCCCACAATCACATCAGAATGTCTCTGCACTGATCATGTGGAAACACACTCCACAATCACATCAGAATATCTCTACACTTACATCTGACCATGTGGACACTGGAGCCCATCCTTCCACCGTGTCAGAAAGGCTAACGAACACATCAATTCCCTTTGGAGGGAACCTCGATCTGGAGAAAACCAAGCTTCTCCCTAAAGTACTCAAACTTCACTCTAGCTAATGGTTTGGTCAAAACATCAACAATCTGCTCGTCCGTCGCAACATATTGGAGCTTCACTTCTCCTCTCTACACCATATCCTTGATATAGTGATATTTGATCTCAATATGCTTCAACTTGTCATGGAACATTGGGTTCTTCGACAACTTCACACAACTCTAGTTGTCACAATATATACAAGTAGCATCCAGCTAGAGATCAAATAAGTCAGACAGTAGCTTTCTCAGCCACACTGCCTCACAACTTTCCGAACAATATGCAACATACTCTGCTTCAGATGTAATCAGTGCCACATAGGATTTATTCCTACTAAACAAGGAGATCACACCTAATACCATACTGAAGCAACACCCTGAAGTGCTCTTCCTATCAATGGCACTGCCTGCCCAATCCGAATCCACATAAACTTCCAGGTTAATCTTCTGATTTGCCTCATACTTCAGCCCATAATCAACTGTACCATTTAGGTACCTCAGAATATGCTTTGCAGCAATCAGGTGAACATGTCTCAAATCTGTTAGGAAGTGGCTCAATGTGTTCATAGCAAAGCAAATATTTGGTCTCGTATTCATCAAGTACATTAAGGACCCAATCATATGACGATACATCGTAGCATCGACCAACTTTGATGAAACACCACTCAATAGCTTCAGATTTGATGCCATAGGTGTGGTCATCGACTTGCAGTCCATCATCCCGAATCTCTGGAGGATCTCGATCGCATACTTCCCATGTCCTAGGGATATTCCATCCACACTCCATGCCTAGAAAGTAATGCATCATACCCAAGTCCTTCATCTCGAACTCAGTAGCCAGCTTCCTCTTCATGTCAGCAATCAACCCATATGTACCTGTTAAAAACAGATCATCTACATATAGTAGGAGCATTACTGGGTTCCCTTCTTCAACCTTGTAGTAAAGGTTGGAATTTGCTTTACTTTCGGTGAAGCCCAAACTAGTCAGGAAGCTGTCAATTCTGTCGTACCATGTCATGGGTACCTGTTTCAAACCGTACAGGGCTTTCTTCAATTTATACACATGAGTCTTCCTATCATGTGTCTCAAATCCAAGTGTCTGCTCCACATATACTTCCTCTTCTACTACACCATTCAAGAAAGTTGTCTTAACATCCATCTAGTGTACTTTCCATTTCATTATTACAGCTAAAGCAAGTACTGATCTGATGGAAGTATATCTGGCTACAGGTGCAAAAGTCTCTTCATAATCTATCCCTTCTTTCTGGGAGAAGCCATGAGCCACAAATATTGCTTTATATTTCTCTATGCTACCATCTGTAGCATGCTTGATCTTATAGATCCATTTGGAAGTCACAACAAACTTCCCCTCTGGTCTTGGGACAACATCCCAAACATCATTCTTCATGATTGACTGATACTCCTCAATCATAGGATCCTTCCATTCTTTCTTTTCTGCCACTTCTTCATAGTTGGAAGGTTCTTTATTGATGATGTCACATAATAGGGATACATATCTGAAGAAGGACCTAGTTCTCTTCCTTTCTCTGTGCATTTCTTCTGGAGCCCCATATCTCTCTGCACCTTGGATAGCCTCTCGTAACCCATTCAGGTTTCCTCTTGTGAGGATTCTTCTCATGAGGTGGATCTACAGGTTCTTGAGGTTCTTCTATTTCTCGATCTTCTTTTGGAATTGCTTCATCCTTGGTTGTATCTCAGATCCTAGGTATTTCAGCTGTGTCTTCATCAAATGTTACATCTCTGTTGATTTCAATCTTCTTGAATCCTGGGAAGTATATTATGTAAGCCTTAGAGCTTTCAGAGTATCCCACAAATATACCCTTCTTTCCTAAAGGATCTAACTTTGTCCTCTTTTCTTTTGGAATGTGTATGTACATTGGACAGCCAAATATTTTGAGATGACTGACTTCTGGTTTCTTGCCGAAAAACACTTCTTCAGGTGTCTTGCTCTTGACTACTCTATGTGGAGTACGGTTCTGTACATACACAGCTGTCCTGGCAGCTTCTACCCATAGATGCATAGGAATATCTTGATCATGGAGCATTTCCTTTGTTGCTTCCATGATTGTTCTATTCTTCCTTTCTACAACCCCATTCTGTTGTGGATTATATGGAGTGGTCAACTCCCTCTTAATCCCTGAATCTCTACATAATTCCTTGAATTCATTTGATGTGAATTCTCCGCCATTTTCTAATCGAAAAATCTTGATCTTCTTCTATGTGTGGTTTTCGATTCAGGCTTTCAATTCCTTGAACTTGATAAATACTTCATCTTTCTTCTTCATGAAGTATATCCATGTCTTCCTAGAAAAATCATCAATGAAAGAAACATAGTATACATACCTGCTTAATGAACTAGATGACATCGAACAGCATACATCGGAGTGAATGATTTCCAAGATTCCTTTAGCCTTGCTTTCGCTACTTGGAAATGTCTTCTTTGTGTTCTTTCCTTTCACACATCCCTTGCATACTCCTTCATGTTTTGCCTACATTTCTAGAAGACCTTCAACAACTTTGCTTGCAAGTGGTAGTGCCCTATAGTGCACACATGCAAGCCTTCTATGCCAAATTTTATTTGGTTCTACTGAGTCATGAACCAAAGCTTGTTCTGGTTGGCACTTTAATCTGTATAGTCCTCCCTCTTATTCTCCAATTACTACTGCATAGTCAATAGTCTTTCCTTTTGGCCACATGAGGACTTGGCCATCTATAAATGCAATTCTTATGCCTTTTGCATCTAATGTGGATAGGGAGAGAAGGTTCTTCTCTAGTCCTAGTACAAATAGGACATCCTTCATTTTCATAGACTTTCCAGAGTCTAGTTTGTAGGAGGATTCTCCACTACCTTTTATTGGATACTGGTAGTCATCCCCAAGTTTCACCTTGTGGGGTGATTCATGTTCTGATAGTTTCACAAAGGATTCCTTAAATACTGTCATGTGTTTGGAAGCCCCACTGTCAATAAGCCAATCATTTGTTCCGTGTGTGACAGTTCCCGTGAGGGCAGAGATCAACACATATTCTTCATCACTTGAAGAAAGATCATTGTCATGTTTGAATCTCTTCTTGGAAGGCTCATCATCTTTTGCAGCATGAGCATGATGTCTTTTCTTATTTCCCTTCCTCTTGTGAGATCTATCTTTGATTCTAGGAAAATCTCTTGCAAGGTGTCCTATTTCATCACATGTATAGCAAATGAACTTAGACAAATCTTTGTTAGATTTTCTAGTGTTATTCTTCTAGCGAGAGTGCTTATCTATGTGATGGTATGTTCTGGTTTTCTTGGATTGTACTATGAGAGCTTGATCTTCACTTCCCATGTTTTCTTCTTGAGCTAATATTCGATCTTCTTCTTGTGAGTAATCCTCCCAAAGTCTGCTAAACTTGACTAGCTTCTTTCTGGCATAGATCCCTTGAATGAAAGAGTCACATGCCCTAAGGAGACCATTCAAGGTGGTCATCACAATTTCTGCATTCTCTACTTCTTCATCTACAGCTTCAAGTTATTCCTTGATATGAGAGACCCTTGTAAAGTAATACTGGATGGTCTTCACATTATGGATCTTTACATTCTTCAATTGGTTTCTCAGAGTCATCTTTCAGTTTATGTTCTTCCCTTCAAATAACTTGGTCAGGACATCAAACATCTCTTTAGGTGTCTTCAGGGAGGAAATGTCAAAACCCCAAATTTTCTGTATAAAATTTTATTTTATTTTATTTTATTTTGCATAACACTAACATGAATGCAGTTAACTAATCAGTTAATTAGTTGTATATTACCATATTCAATATCTGTATTATCTGTTGATTATGTTTAGCAATAAATTAGTTCTGATCAGTTTACTAACTTGTTTCTTCTTTACACCCACAAGGTGAGATTGTCATGTGAACTGGGCTTACTTAGCTTTCGAGCTTAAGCAGAGAGTTTCTTGCTTTTATAGACTACAGGTAAGAGGTTTCGGTGTTTCTTGTCGCAATTCTAAAGTATATAAAATACAAGTTTGTTGCAAAGAGAAAAACTCCAGTAAGAAGATAAATGCTTAATCTATTTCCAATGCTTATTGAGGTACATTAATAACTGGCCTTCTTTCTAATAGAAGTAGTTTATGGTTCTTGTTAATTTTAGAACTATTTTGTATTGTAGTTGTAATGTATGAAAATGTCCTACTGAATTCTTTATAAAAGAGTAAGAGTAACAGAGCTATACAATCCATAGTATGATTTCACTCGTATATAAATACGTTACTTAGTAAATGTAAACTGATAGAAAGTTTAGGTATTACTGTTCCCATCTTCAAACTCTGGAGTTTAACATAAGTTTACAATTTTACCTCAAGCTGCTTTTTAAGAATACTATACTAATGTTAATGCATATGACGCTTAGAGTTTCTATTCCCTCCTTAATTGTTTCCAAGCATTACTAGAGTTTATCTTCAGTACTATAAATATCTTTAGGAAACAGGATTCATCCTAATTCCTTTAGGTAAATAAACTGAACAAATATTTAATGGACTATGATTCATAAAAGAAAACATCTCTTGATTTGTTATATAGCCTATCTATTTTACTATGGTAAACCTTCTAGATAATCAAAAAGTGGCCTAACTTTGTCAAGTTATTAAATATGATTAAGGGTGTTACCTTAATTCAGGGGATGTCGCCACATAGTAGTCACTGTTTTCATTTTTGTATCTTTCAACCATATGTTTCCATTGTATTCGATATAAATAAGCCATTGAGGTTATTAAGGTCAATAGGATCAATGTCATAGTTTTTCTTTGTTTTATTATCCTCCTTTATGATCCTTTACAATATAGACTTATGTTAAACCATAGTGGAATGAACTTCATAAGAAGAGTTATAAGGTGGAATAAGAGGTCTAAAAGTCGACCATGTTTATAATTCGATTCATAGCTTACTCTCTATTTGAGATTCTATAACAAAAATTCATAAACGAAATACCCCTTTTTCTTTTTACATAAAATTATAAGCTAAGTGATTATAATATTTACTTGGCATAAGGGTTATAACCAAATATTGCCATAAAATCGGAATAGTTTGGACTCTATATAACCATACTTTATATGTTAAAAAGGCATCATACAATTTCCCATGATTTCGATGATTACCAATCTAGGGTTAATAATAATGAACACCTCATTATTTGCATGCAGCGTGAAAGATTTATGGACTTTTGCACGAGGACTAAGGATAACCATTGATTAGAAAGAATGAATGGGAATCATTCTTCCAACGAGATGTTTTTTTGAATTATACACCTAACCCACTGCTCGTCGAAATATTTGCTGGCTATCGTGGCATTACCATAGCCATGTGCTGCGTTGTTATAAGAGCTGTTGACAAACCCTAGCTCTCATTACCTCCTTCTCCTTCGGCTCCTGTCACTCTGCGAGGGTGCAAGTGCACCCTTGTGTCGCCTCTCCTCTACAACGGAATCCTCCAGCTTGTCCTCCTCTTGTGGCTCGTTCTCTTACCGTTCCATACGTTGCTGTTGGTTCTCCGTTGGCTGTTCTACCCTCAGGTTTTCCTCTGTCATTCTAAAATGAACATGAAACCTTGTCTGTGATAACCGCCTCCCTCAGTGAGGTTCGAAGGCTTGTCCTGCTGTATTGCAAGTTGAGTGTGGCTGTGTGTCAAGATTCTTTTCCTTCCTTGCAGGAGGGTTACCTCCTTGCATTAATAGTCGTAATGCTATTACGAGTGGTCGTGTCTTCATTAAAAAGAACAGGTATGAAAAGTATAAATTCTTTCTTTGCTTTTATTGTTTCGTTCTTAACATTAAGCTCATTATTCCGGTTATGAAATCTAATATTAATGTTTTCCTTTATGGCTACAGGATTTTCCCTCCCTTCTGCGCGGCTTCTAACACAAGGATTGAGCAGCAGCTTCCAAGTCCCGGTAAGCCTGGTTAAACCATGGCACGTTCTATTTGTGGGGGTTTCTTTCGAAACTTTGAGGGTTGGCGCGTTGAGGCCTGTAACCCCGTTCTGTTAACTTGTTTGATACTTGTAGTAAAAAGAAGAAGCCCCTGCATTATGCGAGGGTGCTCTGGCTACGGCCGTGATTAAAAGAGTTAGTTTCTTGTGTTTTTAAGTGCTGTGTGAGAAAATGAATAAAACTGAGGCAAAAGTGCCATGCTCCTCAGATACTTATAGGGACCGAGGGCTTTAAAGAGCCATTCGATTTTATGTTAGTTTTACTGTGTAAAGTTTGAGGCCGTGGGCCTATTTTGGAAAAGGGTTTATACCCCTCGACTCCTTACTTATGCTGTAATTATAATTCTAAAGGGTTTCCACCCTGAGTCTAAAATACATATGTATTAATACTGTTTTCTTTATTTGTATTTCTTTGTTTACTTACAGTACTGAAATTTTGAATGCTTATTTATGTTAAATTTATAATATGGCTTTGAGTAGTCTTTTAGACTCTTCGCTTAGCTTTACTGTGTAAATGCTAAGGCCGAGAGAAAACTTGGAAAAAGGAGTTTAAAACCCTCGATTTCATACTTCTGTTAGTGTTTGTATTTACAGGGTTTAAACCCTAACTTAAACATGATTTGTTAATACAGTCTTTTCAATTAACTTATGCTTACAGTACATTACTGCAATTTATTTATTTCGTTCCTTACTTGTATTATAATAATAATATTTAAGCTTGACCATAAGAGGAATATTTACATGATCTTGGAAATTTTAATTGGGTTAATAATATACTTCTGTAAATTATAATAGTTAAGTTCTAAAAATGGAAAACAGCTCGACTTTGTTTATTTTAATTCATTTTTAATTTGGAGTACTTAAGTAACTAATAGTTACTTCCTTTTTAACTACAGAAATTATAATTGATCTTGTAATACTAAGATTGACTAGATTGTTGATGTATATGTAACTTCAGAATGTATTCTTCTATGTATCTTATGTATTGTAACCCGATGTTTATTCCGGGATGTCTCTATTATGTATTCGAGTCATGTGGTCATGCCCCGATGTTCCGATCAAGAGGATTAATAATGTAAACAAGTCATATCAAGTCATTAGGTAAGTCCCCACAGTTTCGGGCACTTGAGTTATTATACACTAATTAAGGTGTAGGCTCGGGTAAGTAATATTAGGTCGATCCTACGTGTGAAAATGTAATTCAAGTGAATGGATGAATATAAATAGAGAGTTAGAGTCTCTCTATTTATCACTTGTGAAATACATCACTTTCTCTCTCAAGTGTGGTGCACTTTTGGAGAAGGAAATACTTTGGCTTGACAGAAGACAGAAGGTTGCTGCTGTGTTGGGAGTACATCTTACTGTTTTGGGTTTCACATCTTGTGGTGATACTATCTTAGAGGAAGTTGAGGGGTTTTCTCCATTTATGGTTTCCCCTATCAAAACTCTTTGTGTCTCTTGTCTCATGTGATGTGCTTATGTTATTGCTGTGCTTGTTTTTCTCTCAGTGAAAAGATCCTAACATAATGCTAGCTTAAATGTTGAAAAACTAACATGGTATCAGAGCTAACCTGAGAAGAAGACATTGTGTAGCTACAGGAACTAGGGCTTCCTATTTTGTGGATCTTCCTCCACATATTTTCAGCAAAAGTATGCTAGGATGACTCTCCATCGAAGGGTGCATCTTTCTGTTGATGCGGAATTCAATTTCAAGCATTTTTAGTTTCGATGTGGAAATTAGGGCTTTCTACAAAAGAGGAATTTTTGAGTAAGACCAGCATAGGGTTATTCTCCTCATCAAAACCGAAGTTTAGAGACCTGGATCAATAAATTTGGTTGGGTGAAACTCCAGGAAAGTCAAACCCTAGTTTGACCCTAAGCTAGGAGAAACCCTAAATACTAAAACTACTAAGTTTTGGTACAGTAACTATATTCCAAGATTGGAGAAGTCTCAGAAGCTGAACATTGCAGGGACCGAATATAAAATCCTGATGAAAACTGTGTCCAAAAATCAGCCTCATATTCGCTATATTCTGGGAGATCTGATCTCTCCAAGTTAGGGCTCCATCCTCTTCCAGAAATCATCCATAAACAGGACACCTGGGGATATCTGCAATATCTTGGGCTACAAAGGTCCAAATGGAATTCCTGAAGATGTTCCAGAAAGCGAACGGACTTTAATTTCTTTGGTCCAAATATCAGACTCAAAAGATGAACCATTTACACGTGGCATTCCGTACAACTTCGCTGTTCCGAACAGTCCTGTAACAGGTCTCCTTGGGAAAAGGATCATAAAACCTAAATGGTGAAACCAATTCTGATGAAACATATGGTGTTGGATCAGGAACATGTGAGGTTACCTTAGTGAGAAATTTCAGACACAGAGGATCAGTAATTTCGAAGATATCATAGAAACAGTAACAGGAATTTCTACAGAAGAAATCAGAAAATTAGGGCTTCCTGTTCCGGGAGCTTCACTCCACTGTTTCCAGAAAAGGAGTACATTGGACAGCTCCATTTGAAGATATCTATTTTTTTGTCCAATCATATCTAAAAGATTCCAATTTTTGAAAAGTAGGGTTTCTGCGACAAACCCTAGATCAGCGAACTCTGGGACAAGGACAGACACCTCAAATCGGTAAGATCTAATCCTTTGCTATTTCCATTTGAGGTTCTCATTTCAATATGATATATCACATCAGCTTGGTGACAAGCTTGGGGAAGTTGAAAAATTCCAATCCTGGAAGTATATGATCCCTCTGAAGAAAATGGATTGGACACCTACATGAGTATGGAGGTTCCAGTTTCAGAGGGAGACGAGGTTAGAAGTCTTTCACAAGGCCAAAGAAGACATCATGCTCATGCTGCAGAGGATGATGGACTATCCAGAAAGAGATCCAGATATGAAAGTGAAGATTCTTCAAGCGAGGAAGAATATGTTCTGATATCAGCTCTCACAGGAAACATTACTCATGGAAGTGATGATTGGCTTATAGCCAGTGGGGCTTCCAAACATATGATGGGATTCAAGGAATCCTTTGTAAGACTGTCAGAACATAAATCACCTCACAAGGTGAAACTAGGAGATGACTACCAATGTCCAATAAAAGGTAGTGCGGAATCTTCATACAGGCTAGACTCTAGTAAGTCTCTAACAAAGAA
>LPNX010152375.1:352981-591411 GCA_001517045.1 Pseudotsuga menziesii | reverse complement strand
CAATTATTCTTCTGAAAAACAACACAAGGAAACTACTCTATAATTCTACTAACATTCTATTTTGTATTATCATCATATCATCTTTCTTTAAATCTTTACCCCTGCGTTGGAGTACAGTCTAGTAAAAACCCAGATGTGGAAAAACACAGTGGGTTCTTATTTTTCATCAAAAGATTCTATTACTGATAAAATAAAAACATCTACATCACTGAACCAGTTAAATCTTTATATCATAAAATATCATCAAAACATTCAACCATTCACAGTTATTAAAGCAAAGATAGTTAAGTGACAGACCCTGTTTAAATCTGGACAACAACAGCAATGGGAGGTCGTTCCTCCCTACCAACTCCTGGAGAGCGCTCAAACAGCGACTCCTCAGGACCCCCGAACTTGCTTTGGTCTCCCTGGCTGGAACTACGTGTAGCAATAGTCAAATACCAGTCTTCAAACTCAGTATCAAATCTGAACTTATCAGTAAGTTCTCCCAGCTAACAAGCTGTAATAACCAAGTTACTGCAGCATTCCTCTCATAACAACTTCCTTACTGTTTTTCCCTTTTTTCCCCAAATGAATTTCCTGAATAGCATTCCACCTGAATGGTTCTTCTCTGGAAAATAACTAAGCAACCCCAGCTCTATTCATTGGGTACTTTTAAAAGATTGCCCAGGTCTTTTTGGGTTAGTTGTCATTTATTGAGCCACCTGCTTTGATCCCACTTTCTTGGGGGATCATGACCCCAATTATAGGGAAGTTGCCACCTGCAACTTAGGAAGTGTTTGAGGATGCTGCCACTTGTCTTTTGCCCTCCACCTAGTTCCATCCACCAGTTTGACCAGTAAACTCTTATTAACAGCTCTCCCAATGCTGTTGTCTCCATTTTTATTTATTAATAATAAAATATTCAGAATTACATTCCACTTCTTTTGACTCTGCTGAGTCATCAGTTCCTACTTTACATTAAATTTAACATAATGCCTCAGGAAATGTAATTAAAATAATTAACATTATTTTACAAAATTGGGGTATGTGACATACACACCCCCTTAAAATGTAACATCGTCCTCGATGTTACTTATTCTTCGTCCTCTGCAACCTCCTGGAATAGATTCGGGTATGCCTCCCGCATCTTACTTTCCAGTTCCCAGGTAGCCTCTTCAGGACTAAGGTGCTTCCATTGCACCTTCACCTGTCCAATGGTGCGGTTCCGCAGAGTAATTTCCCTCCTCCCGAGGATACAGTCCGGTTCCACTAGAATTTCTCCTTCTGGTTCCACCTATACAACATTCCAATCAACCACATGAGTAGCATCATGAACATACTTTTTCAAAACAGAAATATGGAAAACATTATGCACTTTCAAGTTAGGTGGTAACGCTAACTGATATGCAACTCGACCAATTCTAGATAAAATTCCAAACGGACCACAGTAGCGTGGTGCTAGCTTTGCACAACTCCCCAGTCTTAGAGAGATTTTCTTTGGTCTTACCTTTATAAACACGTGCTCACCCACCTGGAACTCCTTGGGAGTTCTTTTTAAATCTGCTTGGCTCTTTTGTCAATCCTGGGCCACCTTCAAATTTTCCTGCACTTGCTTCACAATCTCTTCCATTTCTTTTAATAATTCAGGTCCTAACACCAATCTATCTACTGGATTATTCCAGGAGATGGGAGTGTTGCATTTACATCCATACAAAATTTCAAAGGGACTGAACTTAGCTGATGACTGGTAGTTATTATTATATGCAAACTCTGCTAAATGCAAATAGTCTTCCCACTTACCTGGCTGATCTTTAACATACATCCTTAACAAATCTTCCAGCACCTGATTTACTCGTTCAGTCTGTCCATCTGTCTGAGGATGGAAAGAGGTGCTGAAATTCAGTGTTGTATTTAATCCCTTAAACAAGGACTTCCAAAAATTTCCTGTGAATTTAGGATCCCTGTCTGAAATGATAACCTTCGATACTCCATGTAACTGAAAAATCTGCTTTAAAAGTATATCAGCTATATTGGCAGCCTTGTAAGTAGTTTTGACAAGAATGAAATGTGCTGCTTTACTTAACTTGTCAACCACCACCATAATTGAGTCATTCTGATTCTAATTTTTGGGCAATCCGGTAATAAAATCTAAGCTGATTATCTCCCATTTCCAACTAGGAATAGGCAAAGGTTGCAGTAAACCAGCTGGATGTTGGTGTTCGGTTTTCACTTGTTGACAATCCAAACATCTAGCTATCTATTCAGGTACTTCATATTTCATATTAGGCCAGAAATATTCTTTTCTTAACATGGTTACAGTCTTTTGGTAACCTGGATGCCCTAAGTAAGGTGTTTTATGAACTTCATCCAAAATCAGCGACTTAACCTTAGGAACATTAGGCACATACAGTTTTTCCTTAAACAATAAAAATCCATCTTTATTTAGACTATAACCTTTTATTAAGCTTTCTGTAGGTTTTTCTTTAGCTGTAACTTGTAATTTTTGATAAATTTCATCATGTTTTACCCCTTCTATAAGCTGTTCATTTAAGTCAGAAGCATAAGTGCTGATTGCTGCTGTAAAGTTCAGCTTTGCATTTCTGCTTAAAGCATCAGCCACCTTATTTTCTTTTCCTTTTATGTGTTGGATTTCAAAATCATATTCACTCAAGAAGGCTAACCACCTTGCTTGTCTTGCATTTAAGTTGGGCTGATCTAAAAGGTATTTCAGTCATTTATTATCAGTCATTAAGATAAATTTTCTGCCTATTAAATGATGTCGCCACATTTTTAAGGCATGAATAACAGCTGCAAGTTCTAAATCATAAGTTGTGTAATTCTTTTCGTGGATTTTTAACTTCCTGGACTCATAGGCAATGACATGCCCATCTTGAGTCAGCACACCGACTAAACCATCATTACAGGCATTTGTGCATACCACGAAATCCTTATTAGGATCTGCTATTCTTAGAATAGGCGCACTTGTTAATAAGGTTTTTAATTTCTTAAAACTTTCTTCACACTCTAAGTTCCAATCAAATTTCGTGCCTTTCTTTTGCAAAGAAGTGATCAGATTAACTATTTTTGAAAAACCTTCAATGAATCTCCGGTAATAACATGTAATACCCATAAACGACCTAACATTTGTTACGTCTTTTGGAACCGGCCAATCTTCGATTGCCCGAATCTTTTCAGGATCAACTGAAATCTCTTCCTTAGTCACTACGTGACCTAAGTACTGGATTTCATCCTTAAATAAGTCACACTTGCTAAACTTCGCGAAGAGATATTGCTCTCGCAACTCTTGTAAAACTATCCTTAGATGTTCTTTATGTTTTGCTTCAGTTTTAGAGTAAATTAAGATGTCATCGATAAACACGACAACAAATTTATCTAAGTATTTATGCATTATATTATTCATTAAGCACATAAAGACAGCTGGGGCGTTGGTAAGACCAAATGGCATTACGACAAATTCGTAATGTCCATACCTTGTTCTGAAGGTTGTCTTGAAGATGTCTTCATCTTTAATTCTTACCTGATGATAGCCTGATCTCAGGTCTATCTTTGAGAACACCGTAGCTCCACATAGCTGATCAAACAGATCATCTATGCAGGGCAACGGATATCTTTTTTTAATATTCATCTTATTTAGTTGACAGTAATCTATGCATAGTCGCATAGTTCCGTCTTTCTTTTTGACAAAGATGACCGGTGCTCCCCAAGGGGACACACTAGGTCGAATGTACTTCTTATCTATTAATTCTTTTAACTGTGATTTTAGCTCATTAAGTTCTAAAATATTCATACGATACGGAGCTTTCGAGCTAGGTACAGCACCTGGCACCAGCTCAATAGTAAAATCCAGTTCCCTCCTAGGAGGTAATCCTAGAATTTCTTCTCGGAAAATATCAGTAAATTCATTTAAAACAAGAATATCTTCTATTTTTAACTTATCTGTTTCAGACTTACTTGCCTCATCTGTAATAGTTACAGCATAAGCTTTACACCCTTTCCTGACTGCTCTTTTAAGTTGTAAAGCATAAATCTGCCTGATTACAGTTTTCCTAGGAATACCTTTAACCGTTACTGGTTGTTCATTACTATTTATGCACGTAAAGGTTTTATCGTAACAGTTTAAAACTACCTTATGCTGCTCTAACCAATCCATACCAATCAGTAAATCATACGAGCCAAGTGGTAAAACATTAATCTTAACTGTAGTTTTAAAATCATCCATAAATAAAGCACATTCTTTCACATAACAGGTTACTTTCCTTTTTTCCCCAGTGGCTAATTGAACTAACCAGGAATTATCAAACTTTTCAACAGAAAAATTACATTTTTTCACTATCTGAGGTGCAATGTAGCTAAGACTAGCTCCTGGATCAATTAAAATGGTTACAGGGGTTTGGTTAACCATACCTTCCACTTCCACCATGGAATTCTGATAGTCAGCTTGGCGATTCTCCAATGCTGCATTTATTCTGGGCATGGTCCTGGTAAGTTCTCCAACAGTCATTTCCTCCTGCACAGTGTGAATATTGTTGACTGCCTTTTTCCGGTTTGAGCAGACAGAGGCATAGTGCGGGCCATTACATTCCCAGCATCTAACAGGCTCCTTTCGTTCAAAACTCTTAGTGAAATTCCCATGATTATTTGCAGCCTCCTTGCCCTTGAAGTTATTCAAATTATTGGACGCACCATTTCTATTTCCTTGGAAATTTTTATTGTTAGAATAATTTCTGTTCTTATTATTCTTGAAATTCTTCTAGGGTACAAATTCTTTCTTTTTAAATTCAGGCTGATTATTGTTCTTTTTAGCCTTCCAGTTGGCTATACCTTCTTTCTTCTTTTTTTGCTCAAAACAGAAATTTGCCTTCCTCATGGCCTCTTCCAGAGTCTTCGGGTTATCATACTCAATTCTAAACTGAGAAACCATTGTACTTTAGGCTTTTCGTCTACCAAATAAGGTACATACCTCAGCAAGCTTAAGAATTTACTGTTCAAATCCTTCATAGTCATTGAACCTAACTTCAATTCGTAAACTTTTTTATCTCTTTCTTCATAATATTGTTCGGACAGAAATTTCTTCTTGAAGTACCTTTTAAAAGTACTCCAATTAATTTCTTTTTCCTTGATACCCTTGACTCTCTTCAGATCTTGCCACCATATGTCTGCTTTTCCAAAGAGATTATAGATTCCCATTCTTTCCTTCAGCTGACTTGAATAGTTGTATATCTGAAAATACTTCCTCATCCCAGATAACTAGGACTCTGCTTCTTCCCATTTTTCAATATCTCCATTAAAAGTTGGGGGCTTTATTTTTTTGAACTCTCCTGAGATCTCCTCATATGGTCTGTACTTTTTCTTTCTGTCATACAATTCAGCCTCACTATTGTCACTAGTAGTGTGGTAGCTTTGTTGTTCCCTGAACGCTTCAGATGATGAACTGCTTTCAGCTTTTGCCAGCTTCATCTTTTTAGATCCTTTCTGATGGCTAGCTTCCTCAAATTCGGATCTTTTGCTCCTCCCTTTAGTCTGGAATTTTTCCATCAAAATTTGGTTTAACTCCTCCCGAGTCTTCAAAATCCTCTCATTGTCCTTCTTGACTGATTCCATTTCAGTCTTCAAATCCTTTATAGTCTGCATCAGCTCTGAGAAGTGAACAGTTACTTCTTCTAAGATAGGTTCTCTGGATAATTGTCTTGTCTCGGTGTTTGGAGACTCCTCCTGAGCATATTCTCCTAGCTTCTCCATACCTGCCTGTTAGATTCAGAAAAAGAAATTTTATGTTCTTTACATAAAACAGAATATAGATTAGTACATTGTTTTACTGTTCTATGGAAACTAGTTGGGCGCATCAAGGCCTAGTATTTGAACCATGCTCTGATACCACATGTCAAAACCCCAAATTTTCTGTATAATTTTTTTTTTTTTAATTTTATTTTATTTTGCATAACATTAACATGAATGCAGTTAACTAATCAGTTAATTAGTTGTATATTACCATATTCAATATCTGTATTATCTGTTGATTATGTTTAGCAATAGATTAGTTCTGATCAGTTTACTGACTTGTTTCTTCTTTACACCCACAAGGTGAGATTGTCATGTGAACTGGGCTTACTTAGCTTTCGAGCTAAAGCAGAGAGTTTCTTGCTTTTACAGACTACAGGTAAGAGGTTTTGGTGTTGCTTGTCACAATTCTAAAGTATATAAAATATGAGTTTGTTGCAAAGAGAAAAACTCCAGTAAGAAGATAAATCCTTAATCTATTTCCAATGCTTATTGAGGTACATTAATAACTGGCCTTCTTTCTAATAGAAGTAGTTTATGGTTCTTGTTAATTTCAGAACTATTTTGTATTGTAGTTGTAATGTATGAAAACATCCTACTGAATTCTTTATAAAAGAGTAAGAGTAACAGAGCTATACAATCCATAGTATGATTTCACTCGTATATAAATACGTTACTTAGTAAATGTAAACTGATAGAAAGTTTAGGTATTACTGTTCCCATCTTCAAACTCTGGAGTTTAACATAAGTTTACAATTTTACCTCAAGCTGCTTTTTAAGAATACTATACTAATGTTAATGCATATGACGCTTAGAGTTTCTGTTCCCTCCTTAATTGTTTCCAAGCATTACTAGAGTTTATCTTCAGTACTATAAATATCTTTAGGAAACAGGATTCATCCTAATTCCTTTAGGTAAATAAACTGAACAAATCTTTACGGGACTATGATTCATAAAAGAAAAAATCTCTTGATTTGTTATATAGCCTATCTATTTTACTATGGTAAACCTTCTAGATAATCAAAAAGTGGCCTAACTTTGTCAAGTTATTAAATATGATTAAGGGTGTTACCTTAATTCAGGGACTATCACCACATAGTAGTCATTGTTTTCATTTTTGTATCTTTCAACGATATGTTGCCATTTTATTCGATATAAATAAGCCATTGAGGTTATTAAGGTCAATAGGATCAATGTCATAGTTTTTCTTTGTTTTATTATCGTCCTTTATGATCCTTTACAATATAGACTTATGTTAAACCATAGTGGAATGAACTTCATAAGAAGAGTTATAAGGTGGAATAAGAGGTCTAAAAGTCGACCATGTTTATAATTCGATTCATAGCTTACTCTCTATTTGAGATTCTATAACAAAAATTCATAAACGAAGTACCCCTTTTTCTTTTTACATAAAATTATAAGCTAAGTGATTATAATATTTACTTGGCATGAGGGTTATAACCAAATATTGCCATAAAATCGAAATAGTTTGGAATCCATATAACCATACTTTATATGTTAAAAAGGCATCATACAAATTCCCATGATTTCGATGATTACCAATCTAGGGTTAATAATAATGAACACCTCATTATTTGCATGCAGCGTGAAAGATTTATGGACTTTTGCACGAGGACTAAGGATAACCATTGATTAGAAAGAATGAGTGGGAATCATTCTTCCAGCGAGATGTTTGTTTGAACTATACACCTAACCCACTGCTCGTCGAAATATTTACTGGCTATCATGGCATTACCATAGCCATGTACTGCGTTGTTATAAGAGCTGTTGACAAACCCTAGCTCTCATTACCTCCTTCTCCTTTGGCTGCTGTCGCTCTGCGAGGGTGCAGGTGCACCCTTGTGTCGCCTCTCCTCTACAACAGAATCCTCCAGCTTATCCTCCTCTTGTGGCTCGTTCTCTTACCGTTCCATACGTTGCTGTTGGTTCTCCTTTGGCTATTCTACCCTTAGGTTTTCCTCTGTCATTCTAAAATGAACCCGAACCCTTGTCTGTGATAACCGCCTCCCTCAATGAGGTTCTAAGGCTTGTCCTGTTGTATTGCGAGTTGAATGTGGCTGTGTGTCAAGATTCTTTTCCTTCCTTGCAGTAGGGTTACCTCCTTGCATTAATGGTCGTAATGTTGTTACGAGTGGTCGTGTCTTCATTAAAAAGAACAGGTATGAAAAGTATAAATTCTTTATTTGCTTTTACTGTTTCGTTCTTAACATTAAGCTCATTATTCCAGTTATGAAATCTAATATTAATGTTTTCCTTTGTGGCTACAGGATTGACCCTCCCTTCTGCGCAGCTTCTAACACAAGGATTGAGCAGCAGCTTCCAAGTCCCGGTAAGCCTGGTTAAACCATGGCACTTTCTCTTTGTGGGGGTTTCTTTTGGAACTTTGAGGGTTGGCGCGTTGAGGCCTGTAACCCTGGGGCTTCAGTCGTTCTGTTAACTTGTTTGATACTTGTAGTAAAAAGAAGAAGCCACTGCATTATGCAAGGGTGCTCTGGCTACGGCCGTGATTAAAAGAGTTACTTTCTTGTGTTTTTAAGTGCTGTGTGAGAAAATGAATAAAACTGAGGCAAAAAGTGCCATGCTCCTCAGATACTTATAGGGACCGAGGGCTTTAAAGAGCCATTCAATTTTCTGTTAGTTTTACTGTGTAAAGTTTGAGGCCGTGGGCCTGTTTTGGAAAAGGGTTTATACCCCTCGAATCCTTACTTATGCTGTAATTATAATTCTACAGGGTTTCCACCCTGAGTCTAAAATAAATATGTATTAATACAGTTTTCTTTATTTGTATTTCTTTGTTTACTTACAGTACTGAAATTTTGAATGCTTATTTATGTTAAATTTATAATATGGCTTTGAGTAGTCTTTTAGACTCTTCACTTAGCTTTACTGTGTAAATGCTAAGGCCGAGAGAAAACTTGGAAAAAGGGGTTTAAAACCCTCGATTTCATACTTCTGTTAGTGTTTGTATTTACAGGGTTTAAACCCTAACTTAAACATGATTTGTTAATACAATCTTTTCAATTAACTTATGCTTACAATACATTACTGCAATTTATTTATTTTGTTCCTTACTTGTATTCTAATAATAATATTTAAGCTTGGCCATAAGAGGAATATTTACATGATCTTGGAAATTTTAATTGGGTTAATAATATACTTCTGTAAATTATAATAGTTAAGTTGTAAAAATGGAAAACAGCTCAACTTTGTTTATTTTAATTCATATTTAATGTGGAGTACTTAAGTAACTAACAGTTACTTCCTTTTTAACTACAGAAATTATAATTGATCTTGTAATACTAAGATTGACTAGATCACCCATTATTACTGTTCCTGTACTTAGTATTTTAACTTGCATACTTTGTCCATACAGTACATATAATAGAAAGAATATTTTTTAAGCATATTACCTTATCTATAGGTACTACTGTTCCTGTGATTATTGTTACTTAGTTTATTACGTTTGAAAGAGTTGGAGTTGTTATTATATAACTGTTACCCTGCAACTTATAATAAGTTTATGTTTTATTACAATAATTAAGGTATCTGTTATAAACAGCCTTTTTGTATAGAATTCAATTCCAGTTACTGTTGATATTATAACCAAATACATTGCTTCATTTAAATAAGTATAGAGCTGTGCTTATCAATTTTATATTCATCAACTGTATTCTTTATTAGTTATAAACATAAGATAAATTATTATTTATTTACTGTGTTCTTACATTTTCTATACTAAATACCTTATTAGAGAAACCCTTTCTATATTCTATAATATCTCATTTAAATGACAAACTAATAATTATAAAATTTACTCACAAGAGAGCTAATCGAATTACTGCACAGATAAAATTTTACATAGTTAATAAGTTTACAGTTACACACTTTTGTTTATATTTAACTAAATAGCACAGAAATCGAAGAATAACCTATATACATATATATATATATATATATATATATATATCCTTTTGTATATAAATCCTGCTACGAGCTAAAATACCTGTAGGATTAATTCGAAAATCTAGCTGTTCTCTCTTCCCATTTAATTTTTATATAAACAGTGATTAAGACTAGAAGAAGGTAAACTGTAAATCTATGAAGCAATTAGGTTAATGAAAGTGACTAAAGTAACAAGAACTCCTTTTCCTACTGGTACATGCTATCATCAGCAAACAGTTCAATTATTCTTCTGAAAAACAACACAAGGAAACTACTCTATAATTCTACTAACATTCTATTTTGTATTATCATCATATCATCTTTCTTTAAATCTTTACCCCTGCACTGGAGCACGGTCTGGTAAAAACCCAGATTTGGAAAAACACAGTGGGTTCTTATTTTTCATCAAAAGATTCTAATACTGATAAACTAAAAACATCTACATCACTGAACCAGTTAAATCTTTATATCATAAACTATCATCAAAACATTCAACCATTCACAGTTATTAAAACAAAGACAGTTAAGTGACAGAACCTGTTTAAATCTGGACAACAACAGCAATGGGAGGCCGTTCCTCCCTACCAACTCCTGGAGAGCGCTCAAACAGCGACTCCTTAGGACCCCCGAGCTTGCTCTGGTCTCCCTGGCTGGAACTAGGTGCAGCAATAGTCAAATACCAGTCTTCAAACTCAGTATCAAATCTGAACTTATCAGTAAGTTCTCCCAGCTAACAAGCTGTAATAACCAAGTTACTGCAGCATTCCTCTCAGAACAACTTCCTTACTGTTTTTCCCTTTTTTCCCCAAATGAATTTCCTGAATGGCATTCCACCTGAATGGTTCTTCTCTGGAAAATAACTGAGCAACCCCAACTCTATTCATTGGGTACTTTTAAAAGATTGCCTAGGTCTTTTTGGGTTAGTTGTCATTTATTGAGCCACCTGCTCTGATCCCACTTTCTTGGGGGATCATGAACCCAATTATAGGGAAGTTGCCACCTGCAACTTAGGAAGTGTTTGAGGATGCTGCCACTTGTCTTTTGCCCTCCACCTAGTTCCATCCACCAGTTTGACCAGTAACCTCTTATTAACAGCTCTCCCAATGCTGTTGTCTCCATTTTTATTTATTAATAATAAAATATTCAGAATTACATTCCACTTCTTTTGACTCTGCTGAGTCATTAGTTCCTACTTTACATTAAATTTAACATAATCTCTCAGGAAATGTAATTAAAATAATTAACATTATTTTACAAAATTGGGGTATGTGACAGGAAACCTGAGGTATGAGATGATCCTTGATTAAATCAGCAATAATCCTCTTAGCAATGACCAATTTATTTTTGTATAAGGCCTTAGCCTCATCTCCCTCTGGAACTGTAACTTCTCCACTTATGTAGGAGTCCAATTCATTTTCTTCCAGGACCAGGGAGATCCTATACTTCCAGGCTCAGATGTTATCAGCTCCCTCAATCTTTTCATCAAGGTTGGTATGATGAGACATCTTAACAAAGAACCTCAAATGGAAATGCAAAATATTTAGATCTTACGAGGTTAAGATGTCGGAACTAGATCTGGAGCTGAATTTCTGTAGAGCTGGTTTTCTGGTTCAGGAGCAGATTTAGGGTTTGACTTTCCTGGAGTTTTACCCAACCAAAAACTTTGATCTTTATCTCTAAAGGTCGATTTTGGGGAGGAAATCAATCCAGGCCTAGGCTCACTCAAAAATTCCACTTCTGTGGAAAGCCCTAATTTCCCGTAGTAGAGTCGGGTCAAAAGCTGAAAATGCTTAGAATCAAATTCTGCTTCAACAGAAATATGCACCTTAGAGAGGAGAGTCATCCTAGCCTCCTTTTGCTGAAAATATATGGAGAGAGATCCAAAAAGTAGGAATCCCTAGATTCAGCAGCTGCATACTGTCTTCTTCTTAGGTTAGCTATGATACTATGTTATACTTTTAACATTTAAGATATATGATCTTATGATCTTATCTGAGAGAATAACAAGCACAAAAATCAATCACAAGAGACAATGAACACAAAGATTTTCCTCGGGGAAACCATAAAGGAGAAAACCCTGCAACTTCCTCAGAGATAGAATCAGCACCAAAAGTAAAACCAAAAGATACAAAGATGATCTCTCGGTAGCAGTAGTCTCTCTCTCTCTCTTGTCTAATCTTCTTCTCTCTTTCTCATTTATGCACTACAACTGAGTGTGTGTGTCTGTGTGATAAGTAGAGAGGCTCACTCTTTATTTATACTAATTCCTGATTTGACATTAACTCACCAGGGCAGACTTCTCTAGGATAGTCTAATAATCCTATTTCCTTACAACTGTGGGGACTTTAACCCTTGAACAATAAGGAGGGTTACCTTCAATTACTTTACATGACTTGTTTACTTTATTGATTCTCTCGATAGGATGATCGAGGTATGACATGACACAATTACATCACTGATACTCCCAATAGAGAAATTGGGGTATAATATACAAGTGAAAACATTTTGAAGATGCAAATACATCAACACCTCTATGGGTCGAAATCCAATAAACTCATGTGTGAAAGATTGCATTCCCAGGACATTGAATCACTGGTTCCATGACTTTAGCTTCAATATTGAAGGAGTCTTGTCTCATATTTGTATGAGGAATGTTATCTAAGTTTGATGATTTTTTGACATCCATATAAGATTTTTTACTCTGTAATTTCATGTCCCTATTCTCTATGGGTCGAAATCCAAGAAATCCATATGTGAAACTCTTGCAATTCCATGCTACTAATTCACTAGTTTTCATGTATTTGACCCCTATACTGAATGAGTTATATACCAGACATGTATGGAGATATTTCTATGGCGTTTAATACTATTTGGGAATCCATTTGTATTCTATATATTTTCCCTATATTTCACATCTTTATCTGAACCTTTAACCCCACCTTTCATATGTCGAAATCGAGCTAGTTATTCAATTTCCCCATAAGCAATTTCACTGAAAGTTACCCTACAAATGTTGCAGACCATAATCCATTTTCAGAACTTAATAAACATGATTAAGGAAATTCATTTATGTCTGATACTCCTTCCCATACTCTGTTATTAAATTTTGGAGGGTCATACTTGATTTGGAGAGTTAATTTGGTCATCACCCTTGGGGGGATTTGAACACAATTTCCTAGTAATTTTGGTATTTTTGTCATTAGCCCCAAACAATTTTGCAGAGGTATAAAGTCTGATATAAAGTATCCATAAACCACCTTGGGATGTTTTAAGACTCACCATACCATCTCTTTTCAAGTTTGGGACCATTTGGTGAAAGTTGGAAACCTCTAGAATCATGACTAGTTAAGCTCGAATTTTGCCCAATTTGTGCATTTCTCCAAAACTTCCAAAAAGGGACATTACAAGGAAGGTATTCACTAATATGCATCATGTTTTGGTATACCATATATCCCTCCACCATAGAACTCTCAGGACGTGCGCGTTGTCTAACAAATCCCTTCAAAATTTTCAAGTGCCTCGCAACCATCCACATGGACCTTGAGTGTACAGGTCCACGCGATTCAATATCCTCAACTTGGTGTATCGGGTAGTGTTATTGTGCATTGAAAAATGTCAAAGGTCCATTCTTTTTCATTTCACACATCAGATGCGAAATTTCTCTCCTCCAATACTTTATATATTCTTTATGGATTTCTTTTAGATGGAAAGCATCTACAAGTGATGCAGACAAATCATGAGATTTAACAAAAAAAACATCATTTTACAAAACAATTATAAAAAAAAAATCAAATATAAGTTCTAAAATGAATTAAATAAACACTTTATACATGCAAAATATTGCTACTTACCTCATGTATTTTCCAAGATCATATATAACTTGTTTGACATTGTTGTCGAAGTTGTCCAGGAGAGATAGAGGTAGAACATACTGTAACAATATAAAAATTGTTTCATTATTTTTTACAAAAAGTAGAGAAAAAATATCAACAATATGCACTAGAATAAAATCAATATATATATATATATATATATATATATATATATATATTACCTTGATGAAGACATGTCAATCATGCGTTTTCACCCCCGCAAAATCACATTTCTTAATTATGATATTTTTCATGTTCGAACAAAATCCAGTGGGAAATTTAATTTTTCGTATGACTTATTATACAAAATTGCTTTGATACTCTATTAACAATCATGGAAGTGAGTTTATATTAATTTGGTGTCCATTGTTATGTAATTGAATTACATATTTCATTGCATTATTGACTTCCTAAATGTCATTGCAAATTCCGACAATTTTTTCTTTGTCGATCCTTAGATCCATTATCCACCATAATGTTTCATCCATATTCTTTCTGATATGCATTGTATCAAAAAGATGAGCAATTTGTAGGCTCTCATACTATCAAAACCTATTGAATTGTTTAGGAGAATTTTTCATTCCTCGTGCAAGCCCATTAATGCCTTCAAGATCACAACGACCATCATGATTCATAGTTTATAAATAATTTACAGAAAGCAATGTCAATTATAGTAAATGACACACAATAAAAAAAAAGATTCAAAACATTTCATATATGATGATAGATAGACAAATTGATCTGTATGTACCTTGATTATTTCTATTTTTTTATTTGTGGTTCGCCTACCCCCTAGCAGGGCTTGCTATGTCCATGGAAATGAGTCATACAGGGGGCACCTGAAGGGGCCTCACCCCATTCTCTCTTATTATAGATCTAACCTAATGGGGACATCAAGTGAGTCCATTATATATCAATGTATAGCCACCGAGGGATTTGACCCCGGGACCTTCTACTCACAACTTACAGCGCTCAACCACTTGAGCTAGCCCACCATGATACCTTGACGATTTCTATTATATTGCAACTTCCATAGGTGAGGTGTCATTTTTTTTGCAATTTTAAAGCAATCTCTTTCTTCCCTTTTAATAAATGTTTTGCAGTAGTTCGATACCTATGATTCTTAGAGAGGAAGTGCATATACTCATCTGACACCTCCTTTCGTAAACTTTTTTAACAATGGGATTTGATCTTAGGACCACAAACTAGACATGCAAAATTTCCCTTTGTTTAAAGACCTACAAAAAGAGTCGATGGATTAACATTGTTAATTATAATTATATAAAATGAATGGATTATTTAAAAAAACATGCATGCATAATATATCAACTTCATAAAATTAAATACTATTAAATTCAACGTTATAATTGCATACCGCAAACTCGGTTAACCCTGGGGCATCATGTACTGTCCATATAAGCATTGCATGGAATTGAAATTTCCTTTGTCGTATTGGTCTAGATACATCATACATACCGATATCATTCCATAGATTTAGTAGTTCGACAATAAGAGGTTCGATATATACACTCATATCTTTAACTTGGTACTTACCTGATTTATTTGAACATATAAAATATATAATCATTACAACCATTAAGATGTATAAATAATACACAAGAGTAAAAGAAAATATATATATTACATTATGCAACAAAATACCAAGATTGACTAATGATTATCGATCTTAAAAAATCAAGGTCTACACTTCACTATTTTTAATCAGGGTAACAACTGAAATAATTGTGGCTTTTTGTATGTAAAACAATCTGTGTGAAGATTATAACTCCGCAAAACGTCGCTTGTATAGAAAATATGTTATAATATTCATATATATAGTTTCTAAAAATAATTTCTCATCGAATATCCGATGAAATTAGCATAGTTACCATTGTAATATTGGTGTTGTATTTTAAACAACAGAAGTTGAATATCCAACGACTATAATCAGATTACGGACGATTGTCATCGGAATTCTGGTGATTGTCAAATATCCGAAGGAAACTGGAGTAAATTTTTAAAAAGAACAAAAAAATCCGTAATTACGAAGGTGAAATCTGATAGCAGGGTCAATTTCCTCAGATTGCATCAGATTTCGGTTCAAATCTTATTATGATTGATAATTAACTTCAATAAAACCAAATTGATTATGTATCCAGTCGATATAAGTCCAACCATGATTTATAACGGACACTGAATATTTTCTAATGTTGATGAGCATACATGTAGCGTCTGCAAAAAGAGAATGCATCATTTTCAGTCTAAGAATGTCACTTCTAAATTTTTCAATGAAAATCAGAATATGGTTGATGAAAATCGTATGTGTGATAGAAAGAGTACCGCAAATATTGATGCCATTGAATGTACCTCTCTATTTAACATGGATAATAATGTTGTTAAAACCTTCCATGATCAAGAGGAAAAGTAGAGGGGCAAGAGGGCATCCCTACCTTAATCCCTTCCCTAGTCTAAAAACTTCCAAGGAATATCCATTGATAAGCACTGCGAAGGAAATTGATTGGATGCAGGATAGAGTCTAGTTGAAAAAAGGAAGCATGAATCCAACTTGTATAAGCATCAGTATGATATAGGTCCAATTAGTGTGATCATATGCCTTAAGTCAATCTAATTTGAATATCATTGTGGGTTTTTTTTAGTTTTGGAAGTGTGAATGACTTCCTGAGAAGTATCGATGGCGTCATGGATCTTTCAACCAGCCAGGAAAGCAAACTATTCCTAAAAGACAGATTCTGATAGGATATCCTTGATTCTCGTTGCAATGAATTTAGCAATCACCTTATACATACAGTAACAAAGTGAAATAGGGCGATAGTCGTCAAATATTGATGGCTTGTAAAATTTGGGGATCAAGGTGATTAAAATTGAATTAAAAAGAACCAAATTATTTCCCAATATCCTTAATTATTCAATTACCACAAGGAGGTATAGTTCATAAAACTCCTAAAATCTTCAAAAAATTCCACTTGGAATCCGTCTATAATGGGGATTTTTTTTGTAATGAGTGGATGGCCTCCCTTAATTCTTCAATCATCACACTCTCTATAATGGAAACTTTATGTTCTTCATTCACATATTCATGGAATAGGTCCATTTTGGTCATCATCTATTCTATGGAGGTGTGTGCATATTCATTGAAGAGTATTTTGAAATGGGAAACCCCTACTTCATCTATATCCTTGAAACCAATAATCTGAGTGCCATCCTCCCTGTTAATGTTCCAAATGGAATTTACGTGATTTTTGTTCTTCATATGGTTATGAAAATACTTGGTGTTTTCATCTCCCTTTTGGATCCATATGGCCTGGATTTTGAGTCTCCATGGGGCTTCCTTCTCCACTATAATATTCTTCTACGTGATTCCATATCCATTATTTCCATTTTTTCTTCAATCATTAGGAAGGTGGCATGTTGGGTATGTGGAGTGAAAATTTTCCAATAGATATTCTATTATGCATAGATGTGCTTTCATAAAATAATTTCTATATGTGGATCATGTCTTGGATTTAGATTTAATTCTTGAGAGATTTTCATGGAAGCCCTTACCAACAGATGGATGTGTATTCCTGTTGAATGAAATCATGGTGGACTAAACCATATCTCTAAACACATCTTACTCCAACCATCAAGAGAAAAAATTAAATGGAACAAGCAGTCTTTCTCTTATTGTTGCAAGTTCAAAAAATATAGGATGATGATCTGATATCCCAGCGTCACCTACCCACTACTTAATGTCCATCGGGGCATGTTTGAGTACCTTCATTAACTAAAACCGGTCTAATCTTTTAGAAACATAGTTCATAGCATATCCCATATTCCTCCATGTAGGCTTAAGTTTGGTAGGAGGGATATCAAAAAGATATAGATCATTGAGTCCCCTAACAAAATATTTTGAGAGAGATTCTTTATGTGCAAACGGGCCCCAATATTCAGCCTCACCTATGGAGAAGTTTAAATCTCCACCAACAACAAAAAAAATCTTCATTAAATATGCTCGATCTAAATAATATTTGCCAATAATATATCCTGTGAGAATTTGGTCCATAAATGTTGATATTGGTAATTGCTTGGCTAAATCCCCTAAAAGCAAAACAAACCCCATCTTGAAAGAGAACGCCTAGTTGTTTATGCACAAATAGTATGAGGTGTTCCATCTCGTGACCAAACCACCCGAGTGTCCAAGGGAATCACAAACATAATAATCCCATCTAGGTAACAGAACTCTCAAATCTGTAATAATGGCATCTCCAGTAGACATATCCTCTTGTAACAATAACACAGATGGTTTGTGAACGTCGATAAATATTTTGAGGCCAATTGTTTTTTATGGTATCCCATTCCTCTGCAATTGATGGACAAAACAATCATGGGGGAACCCTACTTGTACGTGTATTTCATGCTCTAAAAATACCTTTTAGGGTATGCTATCGACTAGCTCGAATGTCTAAAAATGCATGTTCCCTGGATGAGGCCATGATGGAAACCCTACCCCTTAGCCTCGGTGGAGAGGGTGGAGAGATGGGGAACAGTCCCCCTTCAATGGAGTAACATTGTGGGTCTTATAATACTTGAAGGACTAGAGTAAATATGGGTGAGATACCTTGGAAGGTGGGTCAAAGGTCTACTTAAGCCCTATGTTATTCTTCAACTCTCAATATGGGAAAATCTAAACCCTCATAATGTTCAGCTTTCAGTCTTGTAATAGAGGATGTAGAATCTAGATAATTATCCTTGATAGTAGGGAAGGATATGGAGGGTCTAATGAGAAATGGTTGGGGGAGAATTTCACATGAAGGGGGATATAATGGATGAGGAATGTGGGGGAATTCCGTTGAGTAAATAATGCAACTCCACAAAGAGTTCATTTGTGCAAGTGAAATCCATAATATAGTTCCTCGAATTCCCAGGAGTGGTACCAATAAGGATAAACAAATGATCATATCTATCGATAATTCTCAAGGGAGAGAGATTCATTAAGAGAGGAGAGACGTTACCATTGTTTACTTGAATCGTGGTTGTTGATAAAACCTATGGAGGAGTGTCAAATGGAGGAAAGGTTCTTAATGTCTCTTCTTCCTAATACACTTCAATAATATGCTTAGGTGAAATCATTCTACTCTTGAGATGAGGGGCCTCTTCGGCATGATAAACCTCTTTTGATAGTATAACAGAAGAAAAATATTCCACGATAAGGGGTAGTTCCCCTAAATCCAAATCCACTCTATCACATATCTATATATAGGGTGTGGCTTCTAATCCATTAAAGGGGGATTCCATGAAATTGTCTATAGTATTGTGATTTGGGGAGCCTTCAAGGCAGCCTGAATAGTTATTTTTCCTCCAAATAGACTTCATGACTTTCATCCTGCATTGTTCAACCAAATCGCCATATTCACGGCACCTATTTCATCAAAAAGGAACTCCCACATAATTAAGAGTTTGTAGGAAATCATGGTCACCAAATGATAATATCATATAAGCAAAGAGACCTTCCTAGATTTTGATGTCAACCAGTAACTTCATAGCAGTCATGATTCTTGTCTCATGGAAACAAAATTCAACTTCATTGAAAACACCCAAAGCATCCCCAATACATTTGAAAATATCATGGGTCCATAATTCGGTAGAGAAGTTGGGAAGTTTCACCCATACCTACATAACATATTCCTTAGTCTTGTGAGCATCAAAGAAAGGAGTCCATTATCTAAGAGATATGGTAGTAGGACCCCACTTCCAATTACTTGAGATTAACTTGGTTACATCCTCTGGTTGTTCAACCATGATTCCCATAATCCACTTCATACTTGTGACGATGATGCTCCATGGATGATGATGATGTTGATGTAGTTGTGAAAACTTCCTATGACGTATAGACTTCCAAGTCAGTTGTACAGATGTCTTGTTTTGTTATAGAATACCTTCCTTGTTAAGAGGGAGTGTTAAGCAAATGTAAATGGGGAAGATATTCTATTTTGTATTATTATTATTCCTCGCTTTGGAGATTTTGTTCCTTCGATTAGGGATGTCATTGAAGTATTTGGTCATGTAAAGTTTTAAGGTAAAACCTTTGTGGTAACTCGGGTCAAAAGTACCCACAAAAGTATTATTAAAATATAATTTTGAGTCTCCCAAGGAAATTCATCCCTGATTGAGAGGAGAATTCGGCCTCATTATTTTATTAGTCCTCTCTATTGATCAATATAAATCGGGGAGGCACCTCTCTCATTTGGACACTCTCGAAACTAAAGTTTGCTAGAGAGAGAATGAGCAGTCCAACTGAGGTGGAGGAAGCAATCTAGTCTTATATTTTCGGTCTTACACTGTACTTGGTTGAAGACTATATTGAGGATTTTTTGTTGTGTTTTCTTCCCCACGAGGATTTCCCAAGATAAATCTATGTGTTCTCTTATGGTCTATTGTGCTTGTTATTCTTTCAGTGATCCTTTTGTTTTGGCATAGCAACTTTTTAAATCTTAACAGTTTGATATATTTCAAAACATATTTATATGTCCAAGATTCAAACTTATAATATTTTTGACAAGCACAATAAATAGAAATAAAAATGATGGGAATCCTTGAACATCAAAAACATCTTCCAATGTACCATTAGAAACTTTAACATTACCAAATCCTACTACTAAAACTTATTTACCATCACTAATTGAAACTTTTTGTTATGTGTTCCTATTAGTATCATAAGATGTAAATAAATAAGTTGTACCAATCATATGATTAGATGCACCAAAATCCATTAGCCATTCCACAGAAGAAGAATATTTACTAGGTTGAACAAAATAGGAACATTAAGGCTACCGGTTGTTCTTCGTAGGATCTCTTCTTGGCTTTAGCAAGTTCACATCTCTATTTAAAGCAAATGTATTTAGGCTGGTTGGTTTCTCCATAATACTTAATAGGATTATACACATTTTTTTTATTAGATACCACATTAGAAGCATAATCATCATTGGAAGAGAGAGGCATTGATCTTTTTGGATCTGATTTAGGGTTTTTATTAAAAACTCTTAGGATTATTTTTATTGTGTACCATTAGAAAACCTTTTAAAAAGACTTCGAAAGTGGGTTTCATAGTACCTTTATAAATTTTAGTGGCTCTAATCCTAGTTTGGATGAACATATCAAATCCAGATGGCAACTTTTGCTCTACAAGAATAATAAAAGCATTATCATTTTTCTTGTAATTGCTACCACAATTAATTAATTTTTCATTATAGGTTTTTGTTCCTAGCAAGAAATGACTCTATTCTACCAATATATTTAGGATCGAACTCATGGATCTTATTTTCAATATAGTAAGTAGAAACATAATCATGTTTACCAAATAGCGAAGTTAAAGTCTTACATACCTCAATTGGGATATCCTTGGCCTCAATATGAATTTGTAAACTATCTGAAACAGGTTTTCCAATAATTCATCTTGCTTTATCACATTGATCTTACCATATAGATAAGTCTTTAGCATCATCATTTTGGTTTCTCACCTTTAACTAAGCGCCATAGATTATTACTCATGAGAATGTCATTCTCATTTCTCTTTCAAGATAAATAGTTAGTACCAACTAGTTAAGGAACATAAACTTAATCATAACTAATAATAATGAAACCCTATTGCAACGGGACAAAAATATAAGATCTAAAAGAAAAGTGAATAAAACCATAAACTTCGTACCAATGATGAAACGCAACAATACCAAACAGTGAAAACAAATTGCTTGACATCGAAAATTTCTCTTCAAATTGGGTGTATGCACCTTTTGTAAAGATCGATCACGAGGGTAAATTATTTCTGTGAAGATCAATTGTGGGGATATGTGCCTTATGTGAAGGAAGGTCACATACATACATGCTTTTTTTATTTACTACCCGTGTACTTGTCTGTTAAGGCCCCAAAATTGCAGATCGTCGAAGGTTGAAGACATATGGACAGAAACCTACAAAAATACGAACTAGGAACGGAAAAACAACCAGATCTGCAACTAAAGAGATAGATCATTGAAGGGTTAGGGCTTTGAAAACATGTAGAAAAGTTCCCAAATCTAAATAAACAACGCAAGGGTTAGATAGATATGATGGAAAATCCACTAATATGGAGGGTCCCAAAAAAATTGAAAAAAATTGAATAACTTGGTGCTTGTAAAAAAAATAACAAAATTTTACCAAAGAAGGGAGAGCATAGTAACAAAATCCAATACCATGTTAGAATATTGAGAAATGTGTAGTAAACATACAACATTACATTTACAACAATTAAATCCATAGCAAGAATCTACTAGTCTATCCTTCTATCCATACATCCACATGAAGGTATTGTCTTATTTATTCTTCAAAAATCTCCAATATTACATTTGGTCCCCCCTCCACATATGCTTATCATAGCTTTAGAATAGAATTCAATTGATTACTCAATATACCCAAAGGGTCTCTTTCACCTATATTATATAGATAGAGGTATGGAAGAATAACATTCCATAATACATATGGGATAAATGATTTTCCACCTCCTTATATAATGAATGGTAATAGGGGAATATTGCTCCATGATGCCTGTGGGATAATCATTTTACATAGGATAAAGACAAGTATGCCTATATCTTATGACATCACACTAGACATCATTACACATGTAATATTAACATTACACATTCCTACATTTTATATGCTTCATTATTGGATTCATGCACCTTTCCACATGTCTCCACATACAGATTGGTTTGCAAAATATCATCCTTATAGTGGTGGGATGTTATACTTGGATGATGTTCATCCTTTGGAAATAGTGGGAATAGGGGAGATTAAGATCAAGATGTATGGTGATAGATAAAGGAAATTATGTGATCATCTGATCTTGATAAGCAACTATGACTTCTTAAGTATTTTTGCTCTACCATGGGAATGATTGTCAACACTAACAAAACGAAAGTTATGATTATCAGATCCAGGAAGGACACTTACGCTAATTTTGTGTATGACAATAGCAACTGGGAGGAAGCACCTTCTTTCAAGTACCTAGGAATTGATATTCATCACAAGCTCAACTAGAACTATAGCATTGAGAAAAGGATTAATGGAGGGTGGAAAGCTTATTTTGGTCTTGAAAATAATTGTAAAGCAGCAAACCTTATGATGTGGGATAAAAAGAAGCTCGTCTTTGAAACTTTAGTCACTTCTGTTATCTTGTATGGGTGTGAGGTTTGGGGTTGCAGCATCTCTAGAGAATCCTGGAGAAAGATTGAGCAAATCCATGAGTGTTTTATAATGTATAACCTAAAAATTAAAAGAAATACACCTTATCCTATTCTCCTTATAGAAGTGGGTCTTTCCCCTATCGAGAGCCTGGCTATGACTAGGCTCCTGTTATACAAACATAAAATCAATAACATGGGAGACCATAGACTTCCTAAGCTAGCTTTTAATTCCAACCAAAACCTCCTAAGGCTCAAACGAGGTTGGTATAAAGATACCAGGGTCTGGTTAAACCACTAGGGGATCGACGAAAAGGTTGCATTACAAAATATTAATAACATTAAAAATATTGTTACTTCTAAGTTTAAAGAGAAATTGTGGTGTGAGAAAGATTTAGAGCCTAAAACAAAATTAAGATATAATAAGCAAGTCATCAACACTACTCTAGAAGATCAACATTATCTCTCTGTTTTAACCAGTTCAAAGGAAAAAATTAATATAGCCAAGATAAGAACGAACTCTCATGAGCTCCATAGTGAAAGAGGTTGTTGGACAGTTCCTAAAACACCATGGGTGGAAAGTATGTTCCATCTATGTGAGAATAGGAACTGTTGTCATCAAATCTGCTCCAACAAAATTTATAAATTTCTGGCAGCAACAGAATGGTTTTATCTCATTTTCAGCTACAGATGAAGAAATTCAAAATATGGCTTAAAATTTCCTAGTCCAAATCGAATATATGCACTTTATGCAGCCATGAAAAGAGGTTTGAGCACAGAAGAGATTCATGAGTTATGCTATATTGATAGATGGTTCCTTTACAGTTGCGGGAGCTCCTAGACATTGAAGGTTTCCTATCTATTACAAACTGTCAGAACGGCAAGATGATGGAAAGAACGATCAGTGGAACGTAGAAAGTGTTCAAAGAGGTAATGCAGGTGAGGATTATGGTTCAGATGATGCTGCAGCAGTGCAGGTGATCTTGATGAAAATCTCAAACAGTCCTCTACTTTCTAGACACGCCAGTGGGAGGTGGGACCAGGCAGCGCTCTCACGTGCAGACTCTGTACAAAACTCTGTTTCAAACATCCTATTTAGAGGTAATTCCAAATATGCGAAGGAGTTGCCACCTATTCCTCATGGTAGTACAATGAGCATGCATCGTCATAGTAGTGTTATAAGTGGACAGCATGGTAACATCGCTGAGTCATTTGGCAGCACGGGTATTGGTGGTGGATGGCAGTTGGCGTGGCGCTGGACAGGACCAGAGGGAAGAGAAGCAAGACCTGAGGAGGGAAGTTTCAAAACAATGTATCTACATCAAGACAGTGGCATCCAATCTCACCGGGCTTCTATGATGTCACTACCAAGTGTAAATGCTCCAGGTGAGATGGAACCCATCCAAGCAGCAGCCTTAGTTAGTCAACCGGCACTGTATGGCAAAGAGTTGTTGCAAGAACATCCGGTAGGACCTGCCATGGTACATCCTTCTGAAACGACCGTCAAAGTTCCTAATTGGACTGATCTCTTTGAAGGAGGGGTTAGGCGTGCTTTGATTGTGGGAATAGGAATCCAAATTCTTGAGCAGTTTGCTGGTATAAATGGAGTTCTATATTATACACCTCAAATTCTTGAAGAGGCAGGTGTAGAGGTCCTTCTGGCTAATGTGGGCATAGGGTCGGACTCGGCATCACTTCTGATCAGTGCAGTAACAAGTTTGTTGATGCTTCCATGTATTGGAGTTGCCATGTGGCTTATGGATAAATCTGTTGCATACATTTGCCTTTTCGTCATGGGCTTCGGACCAATACACGGTGAATGTGAAGCAAATCCTAGGGCATCACGAACAGTTCCTTTTTTCTCTAAGGCAATTGGTCATCCTTTAGCAAAGTATGTTGCCCTTCTTATGTCAGGAAAATCTCTTCAAGACATCGGTTTTACATAGTCATGTATCTGTCAAGGAAGCAGTCCTTCCATTTGAAAAGTTTCAAGGATGTGATATGGTTCTTGGTCCTGAAATGCGAAGCACTAAAGAAGTGATGGTCATAGACTTTAAATTTCCTAAGGCATTTGCTAGGCACAAATTGCAGCAAATCAAAAACTGCCTCTTGCAGGCACATTGTTTTTAAGTTTAAATGATTTCACCAAACCAAGCCTCCCAGCAACTGCAAACGGATTCATTGAATTCAGTTTCACAATTGTTGCAACAACTGGCACGGCTAATTTGTTGAAAATGGAAGGAATTCCAATGGAGAGAGTTCTGAAACTTCATGAAGGGCGCCCACATGCAGGTGACATGATGGCAAATGGTCAGATTTAGTTAATGGTGATCGCAAATTCAGGAAATATTGGAACAACTGGAAAATATTGGTTCAGGAGTTTAAGCCAACAACTTAAGCAGATCGACATATTCAAGGAGATAAATTAGTAATCATAGAAGTAACCCCATATTTTAGGCATCATTCGATCCTTCAAATACAAATGGCAAAGGATCAATCCAACAACTTCAAGTTAGAGTGGTCAATCGAGAGATGGTTTTAGATTTTTGTTCATGCAATATATCTTTAATTCCAATCTAGTACATCATGTGGCATTCGAAGATTTGGTAAAAAGATCACTTCCAGATTTCCAGGACACCTGGTATCAATAGTTGGCAATTGAGTTATCAAATAGTTTTATTTCCATATTTTCAAGCATAAAGTTAGTAGTCAGAAGAAGATTCAATGCACAAGTGGAAGGGGATTCATCAGTCAAAGATAATTCAGTGAAATCTGACTTCAACAACTCCATCAATTCGATATTTTTGACTGTTTTTCCATATTTCTTCTAGAAAATAGAAATAGCTTATTCTTGGTATTTTTCTTTTATAAATAATGTAATCTGTAATATGGCAAGGGGTGGCAATTGGAGATGGGAATCCAATTTTGATGTATACTGTATGACATGAAACTCTCTGCATCTTCAATACAGGTTCTGCTTTGATATGATTATGGTTATGAGCTGATTTTGAATTTTATGAATTGTATTTTTTATGATTTATCCTGTATATGGTCAAATACATTCTATTACATGATTCTTATGATAAAATACAATTATCTTTCAAATCTTTAAAATACAGTTTAGTCACTTTCATTCCATAAATTCATGCTCATAGTTCCCTTGTTATTGAATTTTGTATTCCATTTTATGTCATACAAATCTTTAATGGTTATGTTATTTTCCTACATCTTTGATTATATACCAACCCAGTCTTTATTTTGATTTATTTGAATAATATTTTTTAAAAGATTTCTTTAAGCTTGAACCCCTGTAGTCTAGGTTCAACTTTAGGCCCTAACAGGAACATTGAATATGAAAATAACTTCCTCTTAGAGTTCCTTGCGTACACTCACATTAGATCTTAGTTTAATAATATTTGTTGCAATACCGACCTTCCTAGCCTTTTAATATGTCGAAATTATAGTGAGCTTGGGACGCTTCTCTCCAAGCTCTTTGAGCATAGAAAAACAATGTTAAAACAAAATAATTAATTCGTTTCTTTAGGTCCGATATACCAAAGTTCGGTCTCAGTGGACGTTAACCATAATCATCATCATCATACGAGATCTACAAAAGAAATTGCTCTCAACTATGATAGTGGATAAGTTGAGGTTTTCTATTCCATTTGGTGACAATCATTTAAAATTTACAAAAGGTTCATTCTTTGTAGAAAAAGGATAATCGTATGGGACACTATTTTTTTTATGTGGCAATATAATGACAAATCATGCAATGATTAAAAAAAATTAAGGAATGTTCTATATGCAGTGATTCTATGGCATCAAAGACTTGGACATATGAATGAAAAAGGTTTGAGAAATATGCATGATCGAGGTATGATTTCTAGGATTTATACTAGTGTAAGCACTTTATTTTTTGTAAACAAAAGAGTAATTGGTTTACCGTAATCACTAGTAAAAGTTTTGATCTTTTACATCTTATTCACTCTTATATATTTGGACTAATCCCCATTCTGTCTAAAAAATGGTGATAGATATTTTCTAACTTTCATAGATGATTATTCTAGAAGAGTGGGTGTTGTTGGTGAAATTATTAGGTACTCATTCTTGCAATATAAATTATCAATTTGGATCATTAGATTTGTGAGGTGTTTTGCAAAATATATGTAGATAACATTCATAAAGTGTTTCAAGTGCTCCAAAACCTATAATTACTTCACCAATCCACACAAAGCAAGTGAAAGTAACTTCAAACTCAATCAACTAAGGACTAAGGCGCATCACAAGATTATCAGGGACCCGAGTGACCTCCTAAGGTAGAAACATAGGGTAGTCATGTGTGACTCAATGGGTTATAACTGACACTACTATGTTGATTTTCACTTGCTAGGTTTGAAACAATACTTGAAAGACACCAATATAACCTAAGTCACACTACAGAAACCATAAATGCTCGAGATCAACACTATTCCAGCTACAGGCTGAGTTAGTGGACCTTTGGGTTAACACCTTGTTGTTGACAAGACTCTGCAAGCCTCTGTTTTAACTGATTTTGATCAAGTGTTCATGATATCTAATCCAATCCAAGCATTATTCTTCTGAAAATGAAATCCAAATTGAAATGCTAAATTATATGAAATCAAGAGATGCAAGATTCAATGTTATGCTACAAGAAAACATCAATCTAGAAAATATATTATGATGTTATTAATCACTAGCAAATGAGGTTGTTGATAATGATGATTAACGTTTACTGAGACCAATTTTGGTCTATCCAACCTTAAAAAAGGAAAATACTGGTTTATTTTAAAATCTTGTTCCTATGCTCAAAAAGCTTAGCAAGAAGCTTTGCAAGCTCACTATAGTTTTGGCATAGTTTTGGCAGGTTAGGAAGTTATAAAAGTTTGTATTAGAGCAAATACTATGAAATCTAATGTAAGTGTAAGCAAGGCACTCTGTAATTGCAACCAATCATTTTACAATTATGTTTCAGTTGCCAGTCAAAGAAATTGTTAAATTTAATTTCCATGCTACTGGGTCTTCATTAAAAGAGTGCCATGTTTGTGAATACATTGAGGTGAATCACATTTTTACTGAATTGCTGATATAAGTCCCAACTGAGATCGAAACACTCGCAACCATGTTTATTACCACCAATTCGTTACAGTGACATGATAATGATGGATTCAAGATAGAAGATTTATGGCAATCAACGAAGTAAAAGGGAAGATTCTTTTACCTTCATGTTATTTTCCTATTTAGATAAATCTTTTTTTAGTTTGTTGTATTGGTCAAGATCTCTTGATGAATAAGTTTTGGGTGAGGGTTAATTAGTTTATCTTGTATGTGCAAGTGTAATGTTGCCCAAGATTGGATGCAACTTTATCGTGAAAGGCAGACCACTATACAATGAGGATGGAAATTGGATTATCATCATGGGTGACCGTTGAAGAAAATTCAGATATTGTTGTTGCTTTTACAATCATATTTCATATCATAGAGCTATTGTTTACAAAGGATGGAATTTATTTCATCCATCACAAGGCACCTTGCTGCCTATATAAGAGATGTAAATCACCATTCGTAGAGAGAGGGAGAACACTATAGATTTTGAGGGAATTATTTCTCTAATTTATGTAAATGTTTTCTCTGAGGAGTTCAAGTACATACAAGGAGAAGCCAGTATTGGAATTGCAAGTTTTTTCAATTCTGAACATAGTTCTATGTGAGAAATTCTTATTGTTTCACTGTTTTGAACATATTTGATAAGCTGGTATCTTTTTATTTGTTTTTTTTCCAATTTTTTATATATTATTTAACTTTATTTTTATTATTATTATTATTATTGTTTTGTTTTGTTTTTTCCAAGTATATAGATATTATTTAACTTTATTACGATCTCTTCTCTCTATATATATATAATGTTTATACTTTGTTATCAAGCTTTGATAATCTTTATGTGTTCAAGCATTAACAAGTCTATTGTATGGTTATAAAATGTTGTGATCGTATTGTAATAACTATGTTTGAGTAATCTGGTCTTAGCATTACATCTAAAATCCTTCTAATTTGAATATTTATTTGATAAATCCTTTTTATTTGATATAAATATTTTCTAGAGTGGTTATTATTTATATTTTCATGAATTTGATTTGTGTAAAAATTGTTATTTTGTGACAGTTAAATATTCTAGATTTTAATGATAATTTTTGTTATTATATTATGAGTATTTATTTGATAATGACTTTAAATCAAAGTTATGTTTTGATTCTGCATATTTTTCTCAGGTTATTGGATGTTTTAAAACGTCTATTTTTCAGTGAGTAGTGAGTTTAGATTTCATAATTTTATCATGTGCACAATAGGATAGATTTGATAGATAGAAATCACATTTAAATTATTTTACAATTTTGTTTCAGAATGGAAAGCTGCTCTTTAGAACCTGTTAAATCTGTGTGTTTTCAACTATTGAAATTTGCATTATAGATTAGTTATATATTTTATACTATTTTTTTTTAAACAAGAACCAGAGAAATTTATATAGAGATAAAAAAAGGTTGAGCATAGCCATACTTACAAAAAAAGACCAAGGTTTCAAATTGTCCACTAAGGAAAGAAAAACTAAGATGCCTACACCATTAACAGCGTTTTTAGGTGTTCTAGGATGCATTTTGAAATAACCTAAGCCCGTTTAGGGGTAGATTCTTATATACTGATTGCTTAACAAAATACAAAAATACATCTAGAAATCCAAAGTTGAACCTACTACGTTTTCTTGCCTTCAAGCACACAAACAAGCTACACGACCGAGGTTTCTTCCATTGGGTGGTCGCCCTGTTCTAGGGTTTCCTAGCAATGGTTGTATTGGTTCATATTTACTATTTTGTGAACTTCTTCTTTAATGAAATAAATAGGTCCCATCAACTCGCAGAGATCACAGTCGTTGTCGTCGATTCTAGACTCATGGCAGCCCATTTGGTTTGTCAAATAATTGACATCATACATTGTTACTATGTTTTCCTTAACGCCAATGCACACCATTTCGTAAACCCGGCCAAGATGGATTTTAATGTCTGTCAAAGTGGACTCAATGTCCTTTATGTCCGAATTTTCTAGCTTATTCTCCATTGAAACCGGAGAAGTATTGCCTGTAGCCAAGAGAGGAGCAGAATAGAAAATGGGACTCTAGAGGGTCAAGAGGAAATCCAACACGGTCGTTCTCCCTTTTGTTGTTTAAACCTACAAACAAGAGCCTCAGTTGCTTCTCTTCTTTAGGAGATCGGAAGCCAAAGAGAGGGGCAGACAAATTGGATTTTTCTTCTTCCTCGCACTCACAAGATGGAGCAAACTTCAAACCGTTGGAGTCTGTCATGGAGTGTGTTGGCAGTCGATTCAGAATCTCAGGGAGTCGGAGGGCAAGACGATCCTTTAACGCAGTCACGTGGTCGAGGATGCCACTTGTCCACGATGCTGGACGTCTATCAATGAGGGGTTGAACTTCTAAATGAGGTGGAGTCTTACGGGGGGGGAAAGGAAGCAACCCCTCCAAATGTTATAACCTAACCAACTATGGAACGTGTTTATGGGTATAGAAATGGCCCTTTAGTGTAACTATTCCAAGTTTATTCTTGACCCCTTTGTTTGTGATCTTGTCTGCGGATGTATTGTTGCGTCTAAGGATGTGAAAATAGGTGGCCTGATGAACAAGATTTAGATGATAGGTCATAAGTTCTTCTGCAGTTGGATGCTCCGTGATTATAATTCGATCTCATTTTATGAATGAGATGCCTTGACTCTCCAAATACGATGAGGTTTGAGATATTGTTATGCCCTTCCAGTTCCAAACCAAGGAGAAGCGAGAGCCATTCCGCTTCATTGTTGGATCTATGTCCAATTCCTCAAGTGTAGGAAGTCACTATGTTTCCTTTGGGATCAAAGATAATATTTCATACTAATTATTTTACATCATTAGGATTCTAATTACATGTTTCAAAACTCATATTATTTTTTGAGACTCTCTTGTTGAGAGCAAACCCTTGTAGACAGCGAGGCCTTTGTTCCCGTGAGAGATAGCTCTTTCAAACATAGTGTGGGTTGTGTTAAGCGCCTTGTATGGCCTATTTCTCCCTAGTTGGCCATATTCATAAAATATAGCCAACATGTGGCTAGCGCTAATGGATGTAGTTTTCTATCAAACCCATGTTCCCTTTTTTCTTTGTGATAATCGAGAGTATCTCCAACTATGTAACTGCTATCAAAAATTTCGGTGTTGTTTGAAGCACAGTAGTTGCAGGATTAGTTGTTATTACAAGATTCACCTAGTAGACCTACTGTGGGAATGACTTCCTATATCTTCATCAACTTAAACCACTTAATTCTCATTATCTTCAAAATAAATGAAAAGAAACGTGAGATTAGGTAGAAATTTGATACCTTAGTTCATTATGATATTCCACATGCAAAACATAGGGATTTAGGTTGTTATGGGCGATATAACAGAGTTATATATAGGAAAAGAAGGAAAAATAATGGTCCATAGATATGCCAAAAATTGTTAAATCAAAGCCTCTATAGGTGTATTTTCTGAAAAATAATTCAAATCCATTGAGAAACTTAAAGAGTTCAAGGCATGAGTAGAGAATATTTTCAGAAAGACTATTTTATTTCTTAGATCTAATAACAGAGGACAATATTGCTCTAAGGAATTTGATAAAAAATTCAGCAGGAAGTAATTAAGTACAAAAACAATGCTCTATATACTTCACAACAAAATTGTGTGGTTGAGTAGATGAATATCACAATCATGGAACATGCAAGAAGGATGCTCAGCACATCTACGTTGAATAATGGATTCTAGGAAGAGATCGTTAACACATGTATTTAATTAACAAATCACCTACGGTTGCATTGGATGGAAAAAATTCATAGGAGGTTTGGTGTGGTAAGCCAGCTGATTATTCTCATTTGCATATTTTTTGTTGTGATGCATTTTCCCATGTGCCTAAAGAAAAGAGGTCCAAGCTTAAACCAAAGTCAAGTAAATGTGTTTTTGTCAGTTACGATAATATAGTAAAGGGGTATATACTATGGGATCCTACTAGCCATAAGGTAGTAGTTAGTCGAGATGTTATTTTTAATGAAAAATCCATGCAAAATTAGGAGTTACAACAAACATATGACATTGTACATGTTAAAGTAGAAATGAGAGAAGATGAAAATGAAGCCTCTAATCAGCATGAAAAAAGGGCAAGTTTAGCAGCCACAACTTAGACAATTTACACATCTAAAGAGATGTCCAAAAAGGTATTCTCCTAATTCTCAATCTTTGTTAACAAATGATGGTGAACCTAATTCATTTCAAGGAGTCTAGAGAATCTAATATTGTAGCTAAATGGAGGAAATCTATGGACAAAGAAATGAAAGCATTACACAAGAATGAAACATGGGAACTTGTGGATTCACCACCAAGAAGAAAGGTTGTTGCAAATAAGTGGGTGTATAACTTAAAGAAGAACAATGATGGGTTGTTGGAACGTCATCAAGCTTGCTTGGTGGCAAAAAACTATGTGAAAAAATCAAGGATAGTTTTTAATGAGATATTTTGTCTAAATGTAAAGCTGGCCACTATAAGGTTTTACTTGCACTTGAAACAACATGGGATTTAGAGTTGGAGAAACTAGATGTAAAATTTTATTTCTTGCAGGGTGATCATGAGGAGGAAATTTATATGTATTAGCCTAAGCGATATAATTAAAGAGGCAAAGAGAATTTGGTTTGCAGACTCAAGAAATATTTGTATGGATTGAAATAGGATCAAAGGATGTGTTGCAAAACATTTGGCACCTTCATGAAGAGATAAGGTTTCAATAGAAGTGAAGTTTACTATTGTGCATATTATAAGAATTGTGTTGATAACAATTTTATTATCATGTTATAACATGTTTATTATATGTTGGTCACAAGCCCTAGAAAGAAGAAAATCATTGATCAAAAGGCTCAGTTGGTTATGACTTTTGAAATCATGGATTATGAGCAATGAATCAAATAATATACACAAGGATAGAACATGTAGGAATAGTTAATTCAAAAGGAATATATATAAAATATTTTGTAACGCTTTAGTATGTAGAATGAAAAACTACTTAGCATCCCTCTTCTTACACACTTCAAGTTGTATTTTGAGCAGTGTCCTAGTATAGAAGTAGAGAATACAAGCTTGTCTCATGTAGTATATATTCCATCAACAATAGGGAGCTTCATGTTTGCCATGTTGATCACCAAATGGCATATTTCTAAAGTAGTGGGGGTTTTTATTCGGTTCATGGTGAATCCTAGTAAGGAGAATTCGAATATTGTTGAGTGGATATTGAGATACTAAGAGGCATTTCAGATTCTACTATTTTCTAGAGATTGAAAATTTTACAAATTACAAAATTTGCGTATTCCTATTTTGGTGGAGACATGGATGGATGAAAGTCCACAATAGGATATAATGTAACTCTTGTTGGTTGAGTTGTAAGTTGTACATCTAAGTTGTAGCTAGTGGTGGCTTTAACAATCATTGAAGCAAAATATCTGGCAGTAATTGAGGCTGGAAAAGAGGAAACATAGATAGAGTAAATAATGGATGGTTTCAAGTAAATGTAGGGAAAGATTGATTTCCATTGTGATAATCAACGTTTTATTCACTTAGTGAACAATCCAACATTTCATTATCTCAAGAAGAATATTTATATTAAGTACCATTTCATAAGAAAAGTGGTGGAAGATGGTAGAATCCTATTAGAGAAAATTAATATTGATGACAATATTGTAGATATGCTTACAAATATGATGAAAACAAAGAATTTTGAAGGGTGAAAAAATTCATTGGCTTGTTGAAAATCTGATGAAGGAAGCATTGGGAAATGGCACACAGGTGGAAAAAACTGGCAAGGAACTTCCTATACATTGGATTCAAGTGGGATAATGTTAGGAGATGAATTCAATATCCAATATGCTTCATGTAGATTTCATGACTAGGCCCATGCATGGAAAAAATTTCTAGACAGTTATAGTATATTATGGCTCCTTCTAGGACCCTCATATGTATTGTATAAAATGGAAGTGGCCCCTAGCATTATAGCTCAAGAAAATAAAGCATTGCAATTTTTTTACCAAGCAATAATAAAATATCAAAGTTTACATTTCCTCGTGACTTTACCTACGCAAAACAAGGTTTCCACATAAACCTAATGTTCTATTGTTATTGTTGTTTACTTCTGTGTTTATGTTTTTTTCTAACAATTTGTTGTGACTTAAACAACATGTTCCAAACCAATCTCTCGATGAATGAAACCAACAATTCACACAACAATGTTGCATCATTAACATGTGTTAATGCATCAATGGATTTAATAAACATTGTGTCCATAGGACAATGTACCATGAAATTTTGAAGGGTCATACCCTTCACAATTGTCCAACCATCATTCATCACCATGCATTTAGTGATCTCCCATAACTTATTTAGCTCCTCCAATCTAGTATTGATGTCATTTTTTTTCTTGTGGAATTGGCCCAACACAACTCACACCACACATTGATTGGAAAAATGGATTAGTATTTGAGACTATTGTCCTCCCCATAACCATGTTTGCTTAATGTTTCTCCTTTATTTTAATAATTTACCAAATGGAAGTTTGATCCCCATATTTGTTTCTTGGAATAAAGAAAGGTGATATCCTTGTAGAAGGTGAATCTGTGGAATCCCTCCCACTTCCCTGCGTCCGATATCTACATGTAGTTCTTAAGGATCTATCCATTACACCAGTCACAGTTTCAACTTTGTTAGCAACTTCCTCTTTATTATTTATGTCCTCATGAATCACATCATGTTCCATCCACATAATCTCTAGGGTTGACTTAATGCAAATCAAAACATCATGCGTTGGGATTTTAGCCAAGTAGTACTTGAATCGATTGATCCCTCCTGTCATAAGTTGGACACACAGTTTACAAGCAAACCTCTGATGGTTTTTCCCATCCTCGGGTTCACCATACTTCTAAATCAAATCCAAATCCTTGGTCATGTTGGAAAGGAAATATTAAACCTCTAACTTGAACCCTAGCGCTAAAAAATGAAAAAGAAAAACTAACATCAAATAGTGCTGGAGAAAAGCAGCTTGTTATTAAAGAAAAAATAGAACTCTAAATTGTTTTTTGAACCATGGAAAGTTGTAAGAGGAAACCAAACATAGACCTTGAAAACCCTACAAAAATAAAATAAAAAAGAAGGAAAGAAGGTGGAATTCAAATAAATACATGTTTGAGATCACCAATACCATAGGTAATAGCAATTTATCCATCCTTCAATTAAAAATTTTGATGTTGATGAAAATAAGGATTTGGACCTCCTGAACCTACTGGTTGATTATTGTAAACCCTCTCCTTCTAATTCCCCAACATCTACAAATAAAATTCACCTTTAAAAAAACCAAAAACAAAAAAACAAAAGTAAAAACCAATTCAAAACAAAAACAAAAACAAATTCAAAATAAAAATAAAAATTAAGTCACTCAACCTGCATAATGGGAAATTTTAGGAAAAAATCACTATTTTTACAACAACAAAAAATGCAATGTTCAATTGTTTAGAAAAAAATGAATTTTTGGGCCGAAAAATCGACAACATGAAAAAATCTTGATTTTTTGCAAGGTTGTCAATTTTTCGGTAATGATTTTAACAATGGATTACATTAGCAAATTACTCGCCATCCTTTCACCTTTAATCCAATATACCACCTCCATCATTGCATGCTATTGGACCAATGGCATCCTATCATGTATTTTCGCAATGATGCAATCCATGCCTTTTTATTAATACAATGATTTGGTTCAATTCTTCCTTCTCTCTAGTTCATAAAATCTCTTGGTTTGACATTAGTTTGATAATAATATAATGCTTTGGTTGGGTTCATGGACTTACTTTGAACTATTATGCAATTAAAGTGCACATTCTATTCATTCCATTTGTTTCCTTTTACTATTGTAATTGACTTAGGAATTTGATCTCAACCATTATGAAATTTTACTAAGAATTTACTCTTGTGCTTGATTGTCTTCAAGCATCTCAAGAGTGTGTCTTTTGTATGTGCTAATAAAATTGGATTATATGCATATTCACCAACTTAATAACATACAACCCCTAGGGACACCCCCTGACTATGGAAAATCACCAGTCAGAACAAAGAGGTAGCTTGTGTTGATAGGGAAAGATGGTCTATATTTATTAGGCAGTTCTACTAGTGTAGATTTGTGGGATAACAATACACCAACTAACTCAGATTGGAAATAAAGTAGAATTTTATCCAAATCAATTTTTTGTGAAGGATATGCATAATGACTTCATTGTTGTTATTGAGAATATTCTTGATCCTAAGGACAAATTATATAAGTTCTATGGTTTTCCCAATAAATATCTAGGATTGGCTACAATCATTGTAAAGACTAGCAACTAGAGAAAATGTTTGCATGGTAGAGTTTGGAATTGTGGTTAGACATGACATGGGTATTGGACTACCTAGGTTTGTTTGGTTGTGCTTGAAAATAAACACCAAGTTGTATTCGAAACAAGGAAGGATTGGACAACAAAGACTCAATTGGAACTTACCCATATTGACTTATGTACCCCAAACAAACCATCACTAGTAGGTGCAAGTATGTATTGACTTTTATCGATGGATCTTCTAAGAAGGCTCATGTATTTAAAAAATTCAAGGAATTTAGGACATCAAGTGAAAATTAATGTGGTGTACTTGTGAAATGTTTAGGATTGGACAACAGAGGAGAATACATTATCAAGGCATTTTAAAGTTACTTGTCACAACATGGTATCTCTTAGAAATAAATACCTTACATAGATTAGCATATTGGTGTTTTTGAAAGGAAGAATCATATTTTGGTATAAATTCCAATATGCTTGCTTCAAGACAAAAGGGTTTTCGACTAAGTTATATGCAGAGGTTGTCTACTAGTCAAACTATTTGTTGAATCTAATTTTGACCAAAGTAGTTTAGGACATGACTCCCTTTGAGAAAATGGAGTATAAGAAAACCCTTAGTCATGCATCTCATAATGTTTGGATTCATATTCTAAACTCATAATCTAGATGATAAGATAAAGAAACTAGATGTGGAGAGTTGAAGGGCTATCTGCACAGTTGAAGGCCTACTTGGAAATCTTAAATTCCAAAGTATGAAGGTTAGATGTGAAAGGGTTCTTGGAATACCTAAGGTTATTCCTCTTGATGGCATATGTCAAGGGTGTGCCTTATAAAATCCTCACCAAGATACATTTTAAAAATAAAAGGCTTGGAGAGAAAAGACTCAATTGGAATTTGTCCATAGTAACTTATGTATCCTTAATAAACCATCACTACCATATGCAAGGTATGTTTTGACTTTCAATGATTGATTTTCTAGGTATAGTTAGGTATACTTCTTGAAGACAAATACCATATAGAAAATTCAAATAATATAGGGCATTGGTTCGAAAGCAATGTGACATTGCAATTTTTAGTATCAAACAAAGGAAAAGAGCATGCAAGCAAGGCATTTGAAAGTTACTTTCCACAACAAGGTATCTCTTGGAAAATATCACTACCTTACACACCTAAAATTAATGGTGTTGTTGAAAGGAACAATCAAACTTTGGTATAAATTACAAAATGTTTGGTTTACGACAAAGGGTTGTTAACTAGGTTTCAAGCATAAGTCGTTTACTACTAAAACTATTTGTTGAATATGATTCCAATCAAAGAAGTATGGGACATGAGTTTTTTTAATGAATGGAGTGAAAGAAAATTCACAATTGAATACCTTCAAAATTTTGGATGCATAGTGTGGGTTGATATTCTGGATGATAAGAGAAATAAATTGGATCTAAAAATATATGCTTATATTATGATGGGATACTATGATGATTTGAAGGCCTACAAAATATTTTTCCAATCAAACAAGAGATTATTTGCAAGAGAGAAAATGAATTTAATGAGAAGGCCTCGAGTAACACTTTTGAATTCCTCTTTTGGCTTGTTGATTAGTGATCCTTTGTAGTTTTTCTAGAACTATATATCAACTAATTACTACACAACATCATCGACAGGACAATCAACCCCTTTACCCAAACCAACTTCTAATTTACCTTCCACAATAGAGTCGACCACAAGATTTGCAACACTTATTCAATCCAGTAATTATGATTTTGGTATATGAATTCCTTCAACAAAGGGGATTATCCCTCCTATATGGGAAACTAAGAAGTGAAGTTGTTGGATTTGGATGTAGGGGATAGAAATGACTCTAGAAAGACTATAATTCAAAAATAGTTTGGCAATGTTGCTCTCATGTCATGTGTTCTAGAAACATGTGATCCTAATACATATGCAAATGCACATGCTAGACCCAATTAAGAGAATGGGATGACTAATGACTACCATTCCTTAATGAAGGTTCAACAAACCTGGGATTCAATTCCTTAACTGAAAGAAAAGAATGTGTGAAGTATCAATCAGTCTAGTACAAGACCAAATTTGCATCCATAGGTGTTGTTAAAAGGAATAAGGATCATTTGGTACAAAAACAAAAAAATCTCGGTTCAAAGAAAACGACTACATTGAAATATTTGCTCCAATTGCAAAGATGAACTATGTTCGATTAATTATTTCACTTGTTGCTTGTTTTGTATGGGAGGTACTTCCTCAAAACCACTTTCTTACAAGGTAATCTCACTGAGAATATTTATATGAAGTGGCCCTCACGCTTTGAAAAAAACATGGCATTTTATCTATAAATTGAAGAAATCATTGTATGGTATGAAATAGACACTTGAAGCGTGATATGAGAAGATTGATTACTTCTTCTTTAATCGTGATTTTGAACACTAAGAAAAAAAATAGTATCTTTGTTCTGCATATAAATGGTGAAACTTTAATTATTGCAATCTATTCGAATCCCTTAATCATTACTAGAGACAATGTTGATTTAATCTATTTTGAATGACTTAATCATTACTAGCATACACATTTTAGATCACTAAGCTTGGTATATTACATTTATTTTTTAGCATCCAACTCTTGCAAATGGATGAGGGTATCTTTATTTCCCAACCTAAATATGTCATGAATCTATTACAAAGGTTCAAAATCAAAGATTGTAAACCATGCGCTACACCTTACTAGTGGAGACTAAAGCTAACTAATGAATGTGATTCTCTAAAATTCACTGCTACTTTATACAACCAACTTGTTGGCAGCATTATTTATCTAATCACAATCTACCTAATATTTCATTTTCTATTAGTGTGGTCTCTTGTTTTATACAAGATCAATGGGATAATCACTTGAACAATACAAAGTGGATTGTTTGTTATATCAAGGGAACTTAACATCATGGTATAAATTATTGATGTAGTAAAATGAGTTAGTTAACTACAACAACTCGGATTGGAATGGAGATGGAGATGACAAAATGTCTACACCAATCTATGTGTTTCATCTTGGCTTTATACTTATCATATGGTCTTGTAAAAAGAAGAAGGTGGTCTCGCTCTTGACCGCATAAGGAAAATATAAAGATGCAATTAATGTTGGCACATAGGTAGTGTGGATTCACCATTTAATGGATGCACTTGGATTTCTAGTCAAGGAAATCACTATAATTTATTATTAAAATTAAAGTGCAATCCAATTTGTTGTAAAGCATGTTGCTGATAGTAAGTTGAAGTTGCATGTGGAGCTCCATGCTCTTTATTTGATATAGTTGGTGCAAGACAATACTATGAATCTTCTATATTGTAGGATCTATTATCAAGTTCTTGGTATCTTCAAAAATTCTTTACTAGAATCTAAGTTTGTGAAACTTCGAATTATGCTTGGACTTCAGGTAGCTAAAATTATGGAAAGTGTACAACAATGATTTGATCTCATGAATCTCCAAAGTGTTGTGTGAAAGGAGGGTTGTTGGAGCATCAAGCTAAGCATCTAGATCTTCTAGAGACAATCAATTGATAGTCAAAGGTCGAATAGGAAATTCCACTAAGAGTTCGACTTAGTGGTCGATTAGGCATTCGACTAATCGATCAAGTCAACTAGGATAGTTGATTGATGCCTAGGTCGATGCATAATTGAATGATTTTGTGATGTGGCCCAAAAAATTAAAGTGGAACATGTCCTCCTCACTTCAAGGGAGTTAGTTAAACTTTGGTGTTGTATGTAGATGGTCGTATGGATTGGTCTATCATCGAAGCTGTATGGTTTTGTTTGTGTTTCTATGTGTTAAGATCTACTCACTTGTGCTTAATTTTTATGATGGTGTCTTTAGATACCACATCACCTTGGAATGTATAGTTCTTTGATTTATCTATTTCTCTAGTTCTCCTCATTTTTCAGATTGTTTCCTTATATAACTTAATGTCAAACTCGCCAAGAATATGCACATATGTTAATTGCAAAGGTCAAATATGTATCATCACCTTTACATATGATTGTACTTGTAATTATATTTGTCTATGAAGAAGAAATAGTTACAATTGTTGATGTAAGAAGCCTATCATGTAAGATAGCATGACAAAGCCAATTCCAAAGCTTAAAAATGCTGAGGAAAAAATGATTACAAAAAATGTTGGTTGATTAAACAATCCCTTGAACTTATGGTTGGAATATCTTCTTTTTTTCTCTCTCTCAAGAATCCAGTTTATTATATATATTATGTTGCATTTGAATAAAGTGAACATCGAATAATGTAACTAACTAAATTAAACAAGTGAGAATGCAATTGACAGAGAGGTATTTCAATTCCTTTCCATGTTTGATTTCATAAATAGTATTTATTTCCTTTCCACATTTCATGCATTATAGAATGTTCAAGTAAAGTGTTTCAATTAATGATAGAATACTTATTAATAAACGTTTATTTACTTTTAAATGCTCATACTAAGTTATTTTCAATTGGATGGCGTAGTCACTTCTTAATAATAATAAAATATATACAAAAACATGTGACAAATTTTAGCAAGCATAAAAATGCATCTTCGAACAAAAGAAAACATATTTCGACATCCTTATTTATCAGCTTAATTAAATAGGACACATGGTAGAATTGGGTAAATTGGCATGTCAACTATTTCCTAACAATGTTAGTATTTCACATAGAAGAAAACATGCAAACCATTTGACAAGCACTATGCGGAGAAGAGAATAAAAACTTTATATTATCAACAATAAAAAAAAAAGCTAGAAACAATAATATTTCTCCTTAAGGAGTAATGGAATCACTTCCAATGCTCTCTCTTTGGGGTGTTCTATCCTCTTTAGGACACATTGTGATTATGGAGTGATTTTGGCAGTGCCTTCTCTTATGAAATGATCAAATGAGGGAAGAATTACTCTACATAACCTCAATGAAGCTAAAAGGGACTGAAGCATTAGGGGAATTTCAAGGTCTAAAATGGGCCTCCTAATAAAAATAAGAGTTAAAATAATAGGAAAATAGTTATCACTTTTTTAAGAAAAGGAAACAAAACTAATTTTTTCAATTGTATTTTCAATTTATATCCTTATAGGTTTACTCAAATAGGATGATGGAAAAACAATAAATATGATCACTAACTTATCAATAGAGTACTTGATGGTCAAGGAGGGGCCTTGTGTATCTCAATAAAAAAATAATTAAATAAATATGAATAATGTTTCAACAATGGTTCCAAGAAATCCATTGTGGAATTGATGTAAAATTTAAAAATGCATGGGCATTTATAGATGAAATCAATATTTATAGAGGTGATGTAAAATATAATAGGATAAAGAATTTTTAATATTTATTTGTTAAAAACATCAACCATCATACACATTGTCCACAATTATATTCCATCGAAGGTTTGGCAAATGATGAGCATTGTATAATACTAGAAGAATTTGAGTGCACTCACTGATGTGTTTGCTATTTTTAATGGTGTCCAAACCTCTATAATGAAGAGATTGGTGATAATAATTTTTTTCCTAGTAAATATTGTTGATCCACAAACCTTTTTCTGTCATGTCTCAACAATGTACTATATTTTGTCAACTTTTAATATTAATCCAACTGCAAGTAGTTCTTGCTAATTATGCTCTTTGCTGAAATAAAGTGATATGTATATTATTTTTCCCCTACTAAAAACTTTCTCAATAATCTTGAGAAGGGAAAGTGCCATTTTTTTCCAAGTAAAAAAAATCACAAACTTCATTATAGCTTAGAATGAAAATCACATTTTTATGTGCTCAAGACACTTTTCATTATAACATGAGGTTTTTTCATGCCATCTAAGAGTAAGAAGAAACATTTTTTAACTGCCTACTTCCCCAAAACAACCTTAAATTGCTTGATCGATTTTTTCCAATACCTCAAAAAACTCATAAAAGGAGTCTCCTATTGTCCTAGGATTCCCCTTTGAACTAGTAATATTGGTCTCTAATCTAATATTGAATAGATATTGTATTGTATGTTATATTAAATAAGCATAGTAATAAGTGATCTCATGCTTCATCTATTCTTGAAGTTGATGACAACAAACTTGTTATTCATTGGATAATCTTTGCGTATGCATATATGGGGCTAAGAACTTGAGGGTTCTTGTGAGATTTTGGAGCAATGGATCTAGAAGCTAAATGAAATAGTAATACAGTTAGCAATAGATAGGAGAAAGAATGATCCAAACATCTTTATTAACAATGAATGCTCTAAGAGAGGGCATGAATGAATACCTTATCACTTAAGCGTAAGCCTTCATATATACGCAAGATAACTTAGGTTGATTTACATAAAGAATCTTTAAATCTATTGAAACCCTTAGTAATTACCCCTAAATTTTCAAGTGTGCATTCTTAAGGAATCATTAATGATCATGCAATAACTAATAAGGTTTAACTAGGCTTAGGACACTCCAATGAGCTACTTTGGTGCCTAAGATTAGACAATTGTGCTCTTCTTGGAGAGAAACCCTTATGAACTAGAACCACCTTATGAAGTAGTTAACTTTGTTATGCATGAGAAGTTGAAGTCTAACTAGCCTAAATTAGTCGATTAGGTAGTTAATTGAAATAAAATAGCCATTAGTCAATTAATTGAGCCTCAATTAATAACTTAAGTGCACAAAATCCAAGAAAAGGGAGGCAACTCATGCAAGAGAGCCTTTAATTCCCAAAAATGCAAGAGAGAAGAATATATGTGCTCTCACTAACTATAGGGGGCGGATTTATCCCTAAATTCTAGGGATTTGGCTAGGAGGTAACAATACCCCAAATTCTAGGGATTTTATGTGGTAATTGTTCTCAAATCCCTAAATTCTAGGTATTTTGCATGGTGACTATTTTCAAATCCTTAAAAACTAGAGACTTGACTAGGGAGTGTGCTTTTGACCCTAGAGACAAGAGATTAACTCTTGTAGGAGCACATTTGACACCTGGAGGTGTTGAATGAATTCATGAAGGTGTGTATGTACACCAATAGTTCTTGAATTCCATCATACATTTGAAAAATGTTCAAATGAAATATCATGCAAGTGTTAGACAAAATCGGAAATCCAAGTAAATTGAAGATAAGTTGAAAATACAAGAGAGAAAAATAGTTTTTCTTCCTTTCCATCCAAACCCAAATACCTTTATGGTGGACATCATCATCTTGAATCCTATTGGTTCTTACAAAGTTGATTTTTATAGTATATTTTTTGTTTCTACACATGTATTTTACTTCAAATTTTCCCTAATGCAAGTGGGATTTTCACAATCCTTGGAAATTCTTGCAGTGTAACTTTCCATGAAATGAACTTATTGAAGTGGATGGAGTATTTAATTTGTAGATTTATTGAATCCAACTTGGACCTTGATGTCAAATCCTCATACATGTGATTCCATTGACATCATGAATATTGTGTACCCTAATTGAATGAAGTGGTTCCACTAGTATAGGTATCCCTTAGACAAGAAAGCTCTTGAAGTGACCATGACATTGAATGGTTCCTGGAATTGAGGAAATTTGAATGTAACAATGGTTGTGTGTTTTACAAACAATTACCATTGCAACTGTGCACCTCATCCAAAGGAGAGGCAAGTAGGTCATCGAATGGTCAAACTAGAAGTTGGCTTTGTATTTTACTATTTAATTCAATTGGAATGTCACCCGTGGTTTTGAGTCATTACACTGCATTAGGAACTTATTTGTGATGTATTTGGTACAAGTCACTTAAGTGTCACAAGAAGACGAAAGTGTCGTGATAATAAGGTAGAACTCAAGTTAGTACATGTCAAATTATTACTATAGTATTGGAGGGATGACCCCTTACACTATGAGTTATGCAACCTTGAAAATCCACTCACCTCCTAGTTTAGCATGCTCACCTAAACTTAGCAACGTGCCTCACCATAGAGTAGGTCACCTAGTTCAGGAGCACAATGAACATTGGATCCAAAATCAAGAGCATAGTAGTTGGAAAAAGTACTCAAGTTTAGGTCTCACCTTCAAGCATGCAATTAATGGAAAGTCCTTGTTTATATTTTCTTGTCACAAATAGAAGTGTTGTGTGTTTAATTATGCTATGACACTTATTCTTCACTAAGACAAGCTAGAGATCAAGTTTATCACCTAGTGAAGCAAATGGGTAATCATATGTTTTAACCAAATGTCCCACATTAATGTTTGTGTTCCTCTTCTTATATAACCCGTCTTCAAGATCATCTTACATTTGTCTTAAGTTCAATCCATGGCTGACACATGTTGGAGTAGATATCAATATCTTGCACATTGTTCCTTACAAGCATGGACTATGTAGAAAGACTATTGATACATATGACCATTCATATAGAAAGACTAGGAAAAAGAGTTCTCTAGTTTAGATTATGCAACTATTTATCGAAAACTTACTACCTTCTTGTAACTTCTTAAATGTTAGTTCATCAAACACGTAAAAAACAATCTTTGAGATCATCTTCAATTTACTTAGATTTCCAATTTTTAGTCCATAAAACTTGCATGATATTCCATTTAAACATTTTTCCAATGTCTCATGTGATCCAAGAACCTTCAAGTTCCTAGGACTATATATGCATAAACTATGATTTTTCATTGAATAACTAAGTTTGTTGTCATCAACTTCAAGTAGAGGTGAAACATAACATCACTTAATACTAATTTAAGGTAACAAAGAATACAACATCAGTTTAATATTAGATGTAAGACCAATATTACTAGCTTGAATGGGAGTCCTAGGAGAATTAGAGACTCTTTTGATGAGTTTTTTTAGGTATAGGCAAATGTTTATCAGCTATTTAAGGTTGTTTTGAGGTAGTCAAGTAATAAATGTTTCTTCTTACTCTTAGAGGGAATGACATAACCTCATGTTGTATGTAAAGTGTCTTAAGCGCGTTAAAAATGTGATTTCATTTTCAGCTAAAATAAAAACAATGATTTTTTTCCTAAAAAAACACCTTTCCTTCATATAATATACTTGCCATTGGATTAATATTAAAACTTAACCAGATATAATACAATCTTGAGACAAATGCCACTTAAACAATTGATGCAAAACCAATTAAAAAAAGTTAATGTATCCACAACATATACCAAGAAAACAATTATTATCACCCTTGAAAATAATAGGCCCATCAGTTAGTGCACTCAAATTCTTATGGATATACCTCTTGATACAATTATTCAATGTGCATCATTTTCCAAACCTTGGATGAAATATGATTATGAACAATGTGTATGGTGGTCGATGTTTTCTCCAAATCAATATTTAAAAGTCTGCTTTTTTTAATTTCTACATCACCTCTCCAAAGATTGATTCCATTTATAAACACCCAAAGTTTATTAGAGATCTATCGTGGATTACTTGCAAACTTGGTTGGAAAGTTCTTGCAAACTTGGTTGGAAAGTTGGTAATGGGCAGAATATTCATCTGGGAGTGGACCCTATTGCTGGACTCAATGCACCCTTCGTTCTTTCTGACAGTCTCAGGGATTACCTTATTGATTATGGAATTACACACTTGGCTCATGCTCGAAACCTTGAGGGTGATACACACAGTCTAAATTATTGGTATTTTGCATCTGACTTACATCTAGCGGGTGATTGGTCTGAGCAATGAACTGTTTTTGTTAAAGGACCCACTCATGGTGGCATAAAGATCAAGAATTCGGAAGACACTCTTCTTTGGATGCATAACCCAAAAAATGGCATGGCCATTGCAAAGATAGCATATGATCTCATCGTATCAGCAAATTTGACTCTGGATCACCACAGTATTTACGCTCAGCTCTGGCACTTCAACATTCCCTAGAAAATAAAATGTTTTATTTGGCTGGTTATAAAAAATAAAATAAATACTTGGGATAATTTGATTAAGAAGGGTTGGTGCAGCCCCAATAGGTGCAGCCTCTGTATGTGTAATGTCGAATCAATCTATCACATTTTTGTTGAGTGTGTCTTTGTTCAGGAATCCATCAGAAATCTGGGCAATGCTTATGGTGTTTATCTGACCTGGACTGATACTTCAATTTTGGAAAATATATCCAACTAGACTAAAAGGAAGGATGATCTACTTTATTTACCTTTCTTCTTCATCTTGAATTTGTGGAAGACCAGGAACTGTTACATTTTTTAAGGCACTTTACCAAATATTCCTAGGCTTTGTCACATTATTATGCAAAATATTACAGCCTACAGGGTGCCTCAGAAAATTGAGCCAACAGTCAAGATTATTGGCAGCCCTCCTGTCTTATCCTTTCCTATGGGCTTTTTTTATGAAGCTACTACTGACACAGCTGGGGGAGCAGGAGTCTACATTTTGATCAGTGAATCTCATCAGCTCCATATCAAATTGGGATGTGGTATTAGTACAAATACATGTGCTGAGATATTGGCACTATGGGCTCTACTGTTCATATCCAAAGAAATCAGGTTGCCTTACTTACATGTTTTTGGATACTCATCAATGGTTATAAATTGGGCAAAGGACTTATTATCTCTCTCCATCCTGAACTTGGAGGCATGGTGTATCGACATAAAAAAAACTCACTGGCTCGTTTTTTGCTGTGGATTTTAAACATGTCTACAAGGAACATAATGTGAAGGCAGATACCTTAAACAAGGAAGGGCTCATTATGGCCTCAAGCCAGCTTTACTTTACAGAATATTGTGAAGGGGTTGTCATTGGGGAAGTTTCCTTACAACTATTTTAAATAGCATTTGCTTTGATTGACCTACTCTTACCTTTTGAGTATGGCACATATTATCTTTGAGATATTCAGATTGCTGATCATATCCTTTGTGTGACTTATATTTATAGTCTTGCCCCAGAGCCTTTCCTTGGATAATGTTTCTGGGTTCTCTATATTTCCCTGGGGACATTTTCAGATTGTCAATATTATGCTATTTTGTATTTGGCTGTGGTAAGAGATTACATATTTCTGTGTCTTGTTTTCTCATACTTGCTGCGAGTCCTTAGACTATGCACTAATAAGCTGGAAACACTTGCTGATCTAACATGTTACCTTTGATTCATATATAAATATAAGAATCAAAGAACTGTTTTTTTTTTTTTGTTGCCTGAAAACAGACGCCCAAAGTTTGAACGCATTTTTATATTTTACATCACCTCACCAAAGATTGATTCCATTTATAAAAACCCAAAGTTTAATTCCATTTATAAACGCACGTGCATTTTTATATTTTGAATCGCCTCTGCAATGGTTTGGAACCGCTTTTGAAACGCTATCTATATTTTTTTTAATTATTTTTATTGAGATGCTTAAGGCCCAATCGAGTACAGTATTTATAAGTTCCATCAGACATCATATTTTGGAGGTAGTGATCCTCTTTATCGTTTTTCCATCATTTCAGACATCATATTTTGGAGGTAGTGATCATCTTTATCGTTATTCCATCATTTCAGACATCATAGTTTGGAGCACCTTTGAGTACATAGAGCCAATCAATTACCTTTGATTTGATTTCAGAAGTATTCCATCACATTGTTGCGCAACTCATCAAAACATAAAATGTATTATAAAAATGAAGAAAATTATTACAAACTTCAGAAAGCATAGACAAAAATGAACACTCGAGGCCCAAGTCTTGATTTTGACCATCTATGAAAATCAATACATGGCTTCTCTACAAAATATGCTTGGTATAAACATGGCATGTATTCGAGAAGATAATATAGTTTTTACTATGCTCAAATTTTATTTCCCAGATCTCTCTTTTACCAGATTTATTTTCAAATGCCATGTCCATGTCCAAGTTGTTTAATGGAAGTCGAGAATACTGGCAATCATAGCCCTGAAAGTCCATTAGTCTCCATGTGTATTACTTGTTTTTGAATTGTCACATGCCAATCATCTAGTGAAAATTATGAAGATACAAGTACTGGTAGAACTTTGACAAGAATACGTGTGACAAAAAACGATACCTGTACAAAACTTCATAACCAAGCTCTTCATTGTAGAGACTTGGCCACTACTGAATATTGAAAACTCGCCAACCAGTGCACTCAAATTGAAAACTCCCCAATCAGTGCACTCAAATTCTTAAATTCTTCTAGATGCCCCTCTTGAAACAGTTATACAATGTTCATCAATTGCCAAACCTTGGATGAAATATTTATGATGGTTGACGTTCACTACAACAAGCACTTCTAAATTCTACACTTCTCGAATGGTCGACTCTGTTATTTAAAAGCCCGTGCATTTTTAGAGTTTACATCACTTCTCCGATGGTTTTCTTGGCGCCACTTTTGAGTACTTAATTACATATATATCGAGATGTTGAAGGCCCTTTCTTGACTATCCAATATGCAAGTGTATACGTAAGATGGTGATCTTATTTTTCATTTTTCCATCATATTCTCAGTATGCAAGTGTATACGTAAGATGGTGATCTTATTTTTCATTTTTCCATCATATTCTGGAGCACCATTGAGCAAATATATCTAATCAATTACCTTTAAGTCCACAAAAGTTCCATCAAACTGTTGCATCAATTGTTTTCATTAAAATGAAAAACTTAATGCATTAAAAGACTTAGACAGAAAGATAGATGGAACACGAGTCCCACGTGTTGATTTTTCACCGTCTATGGAAATCAGTACATAGATTTTCTACAAAATATAGTCTGTGTAAACACATGTAATCCAGAAAATATTATAAATTTTATGATGCTCAAATTTTATTTCCCATAGCTCTCTTTTACCCATTTTTTTCAAAGTGTCTTGTCTATCAAGTTCTCTCATCGTAGTCAGGCATCTCTGCTAGCAATCATAGCCCTGATAATCAATGAGTTTCCATGTCTATTAGTTACTGAATTTTCACATGCAGGTATTTAATAAAGACTATGAAGACAATGAGCAATGGTAGAACTTTGACAAGCATAGCCCTGATAATCAATGAGTTTCCATGTCTACTAGTTACCGAATTTTCGCATGCATGTATTTAATAAAGACTATGAAGACACTGAGCAATGGTAGAACTTTGACAAGGATACTCGACTTGTAAAAATAATGATACATGTATTAAATTTCATAACCAATGTAGTATCACAAAGGAGACAGAACGATCACGAAGTCTAATGTACATTAAAATCAATTTACACCTCAACCTGAATCATTTTTCTGTACAGGAACAAGGTTGCATGAAAGTTCACATTGTCGACACTTCTAATTAAAAGAATGCAATTGCTGTTAGTCAAAATTGCGTCTAAAAGATGTGATTACACCATATATAAGAGATATTAGATTTAACAAAATTTACAATGGGTTATATAACAGTATTTGTGGACTAATGGATTTTTTCTGCCAGTAGAAATCCCCTCCAATCTTTCATCCTTTGTCAAGCCAAGCCTTTTGACAGTAGTAGGCTCCACGAGACATTATTCACAGTTCTCTGAATGGTGCATGATAAAGACAAGAAGCCACAAACAAGGCTCTAGTACAATCATAAAAACTCAAACTGTAAAGCCACATAAAAAGAATGTTGCTAGTTGCAACCTTTCGGAGTTGAAGCAAATAAGATCAATAGGATAATTAATTTCCACTGAACTCCCACCTGCTTCACTTCCACTTCCAGCAATCTCCACTACTTTAGCTACTCTCTGTTTACAGCGTTCCCGATTCTCAATATGGGGCCACCAGGCACATCCAACATGACTACCTTACATAACTAAAAGAGACCTGAGGATTTTCACCAAATGCATATTTCAATCTTACAGAATCACAATGACGAAGCCAAGCTGCACCACCACCAGCATTTACATGAGGTATAGAAACATGATCAAGGAGTACAGAAAACCAAAAATCCACTGCATTGTGTGGACGATCATAAAGAAGCCACAGATGGGTCTATAGTACAATAATAAAAACACAAGCTGTGAAGCCACATACAGAGGAAGTATTACCGGTTGCCCCCTTTCAGAGCTGAAGCAAAGAAGATTGCAAGGATTGTTGTAACGTTTCAGCCACAAGTTGCAGTCTTCCTTGCCTACCATCCACAGAGCTCCCACTAGCTCCACTTCCACGTCCAGCAATCTCCACTGCTTTGGCTACTCTCCGTTTACAGCACTCCCAATCCTCGGCACGTCCACAATGACTACCTTCCATACTTAGAAGAGAAACATGAGGATTTTCACCAAAAACATATTTCAATCTCACGGAAACACAATGAGGCAACCAAGCTGCACCACCGGAGGCATTTACATCAGGATCAAGGGCTACAATGAGCCCAAAATCCACTGCATTGTGTGGACGATCATAATGAATGTTGCTCTTTGCCACAGTACCGGCTGCTTTGTCTGAAAGACCTGCATTGTCTGGAGGCATTAATGCATCAAAATTCGACCCTATGTGACTTTCTAAGCATAATTCAATACAGGGCCTTTGTGAGGGAGCTGTATCAGCACCCTGCCGTTGTGCTATCCCCTTCTTCCATGCAATGAGCCTCAAAAATTCCTGAAGAACTGATATTGGCAGTAATAGCAAAGAGATGAAGGAAGCGACTCTAGATGCATCATATGGTTCCGATGCAACCCGCCTGCTAAAAAAGTCACATATCTCACCAATTTCATGATTGTTTAGTTGATCCGGGTTATTTGTTTGTAGTAGCTGTTGTTGCTGCTGCCGCCGCTGATTAAAATTATCTACACTTATTACTTGCAAATGAAGTTGAGGTTGAGGTTGTTCTCGTACAGGAAGCAATCCTACCACAAACATATAGCCCCTGTAGAGAAAATTTATAATGAATGTGACGATTCTAATTAAATTATGTTTGTAAAGATCACTTGTAAAATTATGGATAAGTCAAAGAGATATAATTCCGGTGATGTACAGTAAAATGTTATCTTGACTAACAAAATAGAACAATAATGTGGTTGCTTATTTGTAACTTTTCAGGTTATTTACACACCGACTTGCTCTAAAGCTTGTGATATTATTTACTTGAAATTGTCATCCACAAACCTTGGCCATAGAGTGTCTACTACTATACTTTATCTAAATGAAAGGTTTCCTAGCTAAGTTGTAGGATTAAGCAAGCCAAGTTCTACAAAAGCTACTCTATAAACCATTTTTAATAGCTTTGATCAGCCTCACATCACACAAGTAGGTTGAAGCAAGTACAAAGCATTTTAACAGACAATATTTACCTGACACAAAAACTCAAAGTTGGCTGCGCGCAGTCCAAGGAACTAAGCAATTTTTCATCCTGTTTCGATCTTAGAATGTCTAGTAACTGGTAAAATAACCATAGAACTCCAAGATACTTCAGAAGGCCATGTAAGACGTTTTCAAGAGATGCAAGAGGGACCCACCCACCTCCATAGCCACTATCATTCCCAAGTTCATTAAGTGTAGTGTTCACCTCTCCTCTGACATGCTCAGCCATAGTCATTCCTGAGTTCATGATAACTTGCTGAAATTCTGGACAGGGCATTGAGCCCCCTACATCAGGACCACCCTTAGGTGGTATGGCAGGCTGTAGCCATACATGATCATCAACAAAGCAGCGCATATCAACTGCAAACTTTTTGCGATAAAGGATACTAATCCAATAAGGACTTTGCAATGCAACTGAAACATCAGTAGGCAATAGAGAACTTGGCACTGTGCCTAGCCCTCTACTTGTTATACTTGATGGTACTACGGCAACTCCAGTTGAAGCAGTACCAACCATTCTTGTAGGCCGAATAGCACCACTCAGAGCATGTAATGGTCCGGCAGTCACTCGAATGCAATCAAGAAGCAAATCAACTTCACCTTCATTGATAAAATCCTCCAAAGACTGCACAGAGAAGGCAAGTTAGAAAATTGTTAGTTAAGTTACTAAACAAGAGAAAAAATTAACATATATTGACATGATCACCGCATTTTCCAGCGAATTGTGGAGTACACTACACCTTATAGCCAAAAAGGCGTGCATGACAAAACTGAGACAGAATTCATAATTCCGAATGTCCCTATAAAATAAGTAGAGAATTTGGAAAGGAGGCTACAGGACCTTTAGGCAAGGTAGGCAAGAGACAAATAATCATATTTACAAAATTGCCATCTAAAGTTGGGTTGAGATACTGAAACAAACCAACTTATAACTGGAAAAACAGGACTGAATAGGATTCATGTAAGGCATGAATTCTTGACTCGGACTGTCTGGAATCAAAGGATGAATTAAGGATAGAGCTCAGCATGCAAAAGGAAAATAGATGGAAAAATGGTTAATAAGAAGTGGCATTGAATGAGGCAGTAATAAAAAGGCATAGTTACCATTATGGGATGGTTATTACCCAATAGCAGATAAATACACGGGGAAACAATGGTTACTGGAGACAGAAGATACCAAATATGGGAGCAAAATGATTTCAAATGTGCAACTAATTTCAGAACCTAACAAAAACTGCTCTTCTTCCATTCAATATCTTAATCTACTCAGAATTGTACCCAACGCCTTGCCTAAAAATGGAAAAAACCTGCTTACTAGTTAATGTTTATAACAGAATAAAAATTGTACAGTAGTTTCTTGAAATTTCATAGTATCATCTCTCCTGTGTGCTTACATTAAAATACTACCAAGTCTGAAAGATTAATCCCACTGGTTGTCAAATCTGAGGGGATTATGAAAATTGTTTCCCTTTTAAACCTGTAAATTTTGGTAACAATTTATGACAAGTTTTAAGGCTTGACCAAACACCGTGTTTTTGTAGGGAGTAGTTTTTCTATAAATATGTAAGTTACACCTAAGGTTCAGGGACCAGCGGATGGGGTTTGGAGATAAGTCGATACGTTAGTTTTATTAATGTCTGATAGATGACCATAAAATTTCAGGAGACGCCACAGGGGACAAAGAATATATGACATCAAAGGGATACGAAGTTACAAACTAAAGATGTAAAGAAACATGTAGTTCTTATGTATCTATGACCAATGGATAAGCCAAAAAACATTCAAAATTTGTATTAGACAGGTATCATAATGGATAAATGATCTATTCTCTAATTGCTAGTGAAAAAGTATAGTATATATGATAAGAAATCACAACCATGAACCACAATCAGTACATTGATGTTACTAATTTTTTTCATAATCAATTGGAATAAGTTCGGCTTTGTTCTACGGAAACTACTGTCAATCAAACATACTTCCTGAGTAACACTTCCTCATCCAGTCTACTTGAACAAACAAATTGCCCAACAGAAGGTTCTAAAAACAATTAGTAATACCCACGGCTGTTGGGAGCGGGGAGCAGGAGCGAAAAGAAAAAATTTCAAAAGCTTCCATTTTGGGAGCGTTTTTTATATGATACATATTTAAATATATTTTTAAGCATATATATATGTATTTAAAAAAAATATGCAGAATGTCAAATTAGCTGTAGAAAACATGAAAACATAGATATAACTATTGAACTAATAGTTTAATGATGATCATTAAATCATTAACTATTTAGTACACATATAATGTCAATCATCTAGCAGCTATAACTTATAAAATTGTCATCATTTTCTATCAACAAACTCTCACAAATAATATCAACCACAAAATGAAATAGAGCATTATATTCATTACTAGAGAGTTGTAAGGTGTAATCAACAATTCAAACTTCAAACTGACCATCAAGAACATACCTAACTTGTGCCCAAAAATGACCATCAAGAATAGTGTCGTCCACCTCCTGAAATTCATGTCTATCAAAAGCCAATGCAAGCCTATCTTTCAAACCATGCCATGAATCACTTGAGACCATACTAGCCAATGTCTCTTTTACTTCAAAAGGCACATGAAGGTGAGGTAGTAGCTAGCAAATCTAGTTTTTGCAACCTTAAGTAACTTCAACCTAGAGTGATTTCAAAAAAAAAGTGGTGGTCCATGCTATGATTGGTAATAAATCTTACCATTTTCTTCCCTCTTGTACAATGCATCATTCTATTTGTAACTAGAGTCCATCTTAATAATATCATGCATCAAAAGGTTCAGTGTGTGAACCGAACATCCTGATGAAAATATGTTAAGGTACATATCCGCCAATGTTTTAAAACTCGGACTTGGACTTGGAATCGGTCGAGGGTCAACTCGGACTCGGACTCGGCAATGACTCGGTCGGTTTGATTTTAAAGACTCGGTTTAATAAAAAACATATAAAATATTTAAATTTTAAAGAAAAAATATATTTTAAAGATTATAATCCATTATTCCAAAGCATTAGAGACAAAACATCCAAAGTATGATCATATATATACCATATAAGGGTTAGCATATCAAAATTGCACGAAGGGTACTGTGCCAATGTGCAAGGCTGCAAATAGCAAATACATAATACATATATGAAAGTCTGAACAAACCCACACAGGCAGTGAAGTTTGAAGTTAAACCCACGCAAGGACTGAGCCACACTCACAGTTAACACTCAGAGCCCAACACTTCAATCTTCAACTATCAGACGGAGACCACGGTCTTCAACCACAGTCACGGATAAAGTCTGGACAGTCGACATCAATTATCAGAGACCACAGTCCACAAATGAAGCCACGGGCAGGTAAGTTAGAGAGTTAAAGTGTTACGATAGTTAGGGATTAGGTTAGTGGTTAGGTTAGATTCAGGTTAGTTAATTAATAAATTTTAATTAAAAAAAAAATTTCCAACTCGGGTCCAACTCGACGAGTTGACCTTTAACTCGGTCAAGTTGGCCGGTTCGATACCGGACCAGCCATCCGACCTGAGTTAAAGGTCGGTTCAGCTCGGCTCGGGGTCAACTCGACTAACTCGGCCGAGTTTTATAACACTGAATTATCCGCAATGATTGATCCTGCTATCCTAGAATTAGCAGCATTATCAAGGACGACTTGAATGACATTGTACAACCCAATCTCTGGAATGGTTTTAATTAAAGGTTCTGCAATATTAATATCAATCTTGTAACATAGTAGTCATGGGCTGAAAGGAAGACTGAACCACTAGCAGACACACCAAGAATATTTATCAATGGATATCGGTACCCCATATTCAATCCAAACATTTGTAAAAAGTCCTAGAGCATTAAGGATTTTGGCTCTTTCCCTGTCAAGTCCCATGGTTCAAGCTTGGGGCTCTCGCATCCTTTAGGGGCACCATTGATGGCTTGTACCTTTCATGCTAACAGGGTGAGTGAAGAGCATTGAATGGCAAACTTCATGCATAGAGAAACCTGAAAATTTTTGCATCCATGTCATCCCTGTAGCTTACGTTAAGGAAATCCGATATTGTTTTAAACATAGGCGAGAATCCACTACCATGGGGGGATGGGATCGACCACCATACATTCAATGTCAGCCTGAGGTCTTAGATTCAAATCTTGATTTTTTGGATTTGTTTTGCATGGCCTCCTCTTCTTGTATTTGTTTCTCTTTCACTGGCACTAGGTCACATGCTTATATCCTATAGTCTTACCTTCATCCCATGGTGTGAGGCCACACAGATACTTTCTCACATGGGTATATGAACTTATGTAAGTTTTACTACAATTGAGGCATATAAACTTTGTGATTCAACCCTTTTTTCCTCGCCCAAACCTTGTCACATGCTTCCACAAGGGTGTTGACTTCTCTTTGTGTTTTTGTCCATCATAACTGTCAGTTTTATTATCATCACCCCTTCCATTTCTCTCTCCTCTCCACAATATGTGCCACCACTTACTTCTTCCTCCTCGTCACTGATATTTCAGCTTCCCAATGTCACCACCATAATCATAAATGGAACCAAAAGGAAAAAACTAAAACCAAATAGCCATCATGCTTTTTGACTCAAGATGAGAATAACTTGCTACTTCCAATAGAATGATGGAGAAGGAGAAATGGGAAAGAGTAGGAGAAGAGAACATTCAAGATTCAACATTGTGGAATTTTAAAAAAAAAACAAAGAAACAAAGAGTGGGTTATAGAGCCTACCTCTTTAGCTCTCCAATGATGATTGAATGTAACTATGGAAACCTTCAATCTCCCTTCCAAGCTCTCACAAACAACAGCTTCAATCTACCTTCCAACCTCTCACACTTTTGCTCATTAACACTAGCAAACAACCCACTCAAAACCCTAGAAAAGAGGAATAAAATGAGTGAAATAAGAAAGACAATGAGAGAAAATGGAGTGATTGAGTGTTTTAATCCACTAAAGGAACCCTAGCCATGCCTAGATCAATAATTGAAACCTTATATTGGTTCCCACAAGCAAGAGAGAAAAATGAAGTGCCTCTAAATGGCGGGAGCTAAGGGGGAACATTGAGGGAGCATTTTTTTTGCCCGTTGGGAGCGCTTAGAAAGTGACCTGGGAGCATGCTCCCAAAAACGTTCCCTCTGGAACCACGCTTTAGAAGTGAAGCACTGAGGGAAGTGGGGGGCTTCCCCACAGCTTAAGGAATGCCCAAATAGAAATCATCCAACAAAAAATGACTCAAGTCTCTAGAACTCATCATATTGTGTACTCTGTTACCATCTTCATTTCTCAGGAATCATAACTAAAGAACATGATATCCAAGTAAATAAGATGTGTACAAGTGTTGTATCATCAGATACCACTTTTAGTCTAGATGTTTGATCTCATATGATGAAACAAAACTTTGTTGCGTCAATCCTCTGAATCATCTAAAAACAATATCCAAAATATACTGCAAAGATACAATTAGGGGTTCTTTTGTTCATTCTTATTTAGAAAGATGACACAATCACATACTCACATGACTTCTAGACATGGCAACAACTGCCCCTCTCAATACTTTAGAGCACTTTTAGTAGGGAAAGCATTGTTAAAAACTTTTTTTAAATACATTTTATATTTACAAAAAAAGGAGCTAAAAGTTGCACTTTTTTAAATACAATGGTAATCATAACCTATTCCATATTTAATTAGTACTGAAATAAAATCAAAATAAGTTGTGGGCTCTAAGGTTTGGGCATCTTTTATCAAAATGCAGACAATGAGATAACTTCATTCTCAAAAACAAAGTTGAACTTGATCTTCAAGAGAATGAATAAGGAAATCTTCAAGCAATGCCAGATCCCAATGAAGGTAGAATGAGCTAGAGGTTGGCAATCTCCAAACGAGGAATCACACCAATGAAACCAGCCTTCCAGCAGCATTGAAAATTGATCCTGCAAATACTTCCATCAACTCTTGGGAAATTAACATGCCCAAATAATAAGCTTCACAGTCTTTGACCAATGACAAACAAGGAAAAGGTTGTCGAAGAGCCCATTGCCATCTCTTACACACCTGGGGTTGACGCAATAGAAATATTCAAGCTGCTCGATGCGTCCTTGGGGGCAAGTCTCGAATCAAGTGTTGTCATATAATCCAGATTCCTTCGCTTAGGCCACTCCTAACGGAGACAAGGGGGGTAGTCCCTATGAAAGAGTTACTAAGGCTCTTACTTTTATTAGTTATGGATGAATTGTTTTGTTAAAAATTTGAAATGATTTACTAACAAGATATTGCAAAGTAGAAATTAGCTCAACAGCATAAAGATACAACATTCATACATCGAGATGACTTTAAGCAAATGATAGTAGTATAAATTGTTTCAGTGCCAAATGGAGTCATAACATATTGAGATGCTGCTAAAAAGGTAAAATGTTTTGCAGTGTATCTTGGTCAGTTTTAATTTATTAAGGGATGAGTTGATTAAAGGGAAAAGAGGATTACCGATATACTTGAAGATACAGGGAATATGTCCAGATTCACCCTATGTAGCTCCGCACAAGGAAATGCAAGCTAGATGGAGTCATGGGGGTGTGTTCAACACTATACCAACAAAGATATAGCCTAACGATGCCCCACGGTCACTTTCTAGTTGGTCCCGCTTCCTCTATAGAATTTTCCCACATAAAATGATATCGAAAAGTCGGATTTCCATTATGTTTAAGGGTGGTTATTTTTATTAAAGTGAGTTGATTAATTAAATGTTGAGTTTTAAAGAATGTTAGAGACCCATTTCTGATTTCCTAATGATCAAGCAAGCCTGCAAAAGGAAAGAGCATAGGTGGCCTGAAACAAATACATTTGTTCCAATTTAAAATTGTAAAGTAAGCAATGAAAAAGTATTTGCTAATTACTACACTATGACTTTCTTTTCCCTTTCGATACTTGGAGAAATTGTAGTGGGTTAGTGTTCTTTACAAAAATAATAAATTTAAAGCAACTTTTAACTAAAACTGCTTTGAAAAAGTATGCACCCTATTAAGACGGATTGTGTACTTGTGTTAATAAACAACTACAGAAAAGCACTCGACAAAAAGAAACATTGTGAATCCCCCAAGGGAGATAGGGTGTGGGCGTTGTGTAGCCCACTTGCTCTTTATATAAGTTCATCATGCTAAATCATTTTATTACAATTCACCACAGGCTATGAACATGTAAAAATAAAATATAAAAAAAAGGGCCACTGATTGGCTTGATGGACTTCTCAACTTTAATAATGAACAATTCGATTGGTCAAGCCTTTGGTGGCTCACTGGAAATCCACCTAAGTGCAGCTTAGTGGATAACAGAGCCCACTCTTAGCCAAAGGGGCCTTGGATGGGATACCTTGGTACATCACTAGCCAGGCAAAAACTCTCAGCATATAAGAAAGCTAAATGGACTATATCGCATTGAAAACATTGTAGTCTACAGACCCATCTATCCTCCACGTCAATCGACACTCATATCGCATTGAAAACTGAGAATAATGAATTTCAATGATGCAATATTGAATTACAAACGCCAAGATTCATACTGTTGAAGAGGGAAACCAAAACTCCAGCCTCAATCCCTCTCAAAAGGCCCAATCATCTTTATATTCATTTAAAATATATTTGTCTTTGGGATGAGCCATCTTCACTCCATAAGAGTCAGAAAATATGGGACAATTATTCCATACTCTTAATTAACAGTGCACCAATCCTTCTAGGCACGTGTGGTTGTATCCTAAGTCACCTGGTTCAAATTCGTGTTCGAGTTCGACGACCTTGATGTTCCCCATAAATTAGGTAATAAAATTCGGCATTAAATTCGATAGTCAAATTTGAAAATAAAAATATATATATAAATTTTTTAATAAAATTTAATATGCAATTAAAATTATATATAATATATATGCAATTATAAAATTATGTCATTTAATTTAATTGAATTATATATAAAATTATAGAATTATATATGAAATTTAATTTAATTTTAAAATTCAATATGCAATAAAATTATATATGAAATTCCCAAATAATAAAAGGCTATCGGGCAGGCAGGAGAATTCAAAGGGTATGTGAACGGTGAACCTCTAAACAGCCGAGTCCAAAACTCAGCCTCCACCAACACCCTCAACTGCAGCCCTCACTGTAGAAATTTTCCAACACTCTCCCAACCCGGTTTCCAACTCCGTTTATAACATTGTTTAATGCCCAACCCAATTTTTATTTGTGCTGCAAATTAGATTTTTCTCATAAACAATAAGGACTAAAACATAAGAAGAGTTTCTACAACATTTTCATGAACAACGAATAAACCACATTCAACCATAAATTTCAGACACAGTATTTTTGGTCCAATGACCCAAGAAAAACTCCAACTTCCAGGGAAAACCTATGAGAGAGAAATTTTTATTATCAAGAAAATTTACAGCAATAAATAGAAAAAATATCCAGATATAAATATGGATAATCTAGATAGCAATAGCTTTGAAACAATCCGGTCAAAGCATCCCACATCTAAAATGCACGGGTCTTACTCGAGATGTGTGGGATCACATGGTCTTTCACTGCATCTAGGATAATTCTTCTAGCTTTTATATCCTTGTTGAAGGCAGTGAGTGTTGCTGCATTGGTGGAAGGGGGAACAACAATAAGATTTGTTGTAGTGTTATGAACCACCTCATCCCACAACTCATTTTCCTCCAATATCAGCACTAGCCTAGCTTTCCATGAGACAAAATTCCCAGCCCCATCAAGCCTATCTCCAACCTAAGTCTTGTAGCCATTTTCTCTCAAAGTTCAAGTTTTAACAAGGTGCTTCCCACTGACAAAAGAAATCATTGAAGTATGAAATTTTTCAATGTATAAATCCGCCCTCTCTTTAAAAAAACTCTGATACCATGTAGAAATTTCTCAGCACTCTCCCAACCTAGTTTCCAACTCCATTTATAGCATTGTTTAATGCCCAAACCAATTTGTATTTGTGCTGCAAATTAGATTTTTCTCATAAACAATAAAGACTGAAACACAAGTAGAGTTTTTACAACATTTTCATGAACAGCAAATAAACCACATTTAACCATAAATTTCAAACACAGTATTTTTGGTCTAATGACCCAGGAAAAACCCCAACCTCCGAGGAAAACTTGTGAGAGAGAAATTTTTATTATCAAGAAAATTTACAGCAATAGACAAAAAAATTATCAATCCAACTTATCTCAACCAGATGAAATATTCTGCCTCGTTTTCCATGCCAAACTGGGAAAAATCAAACTCAGAAAAAATTCATGTTTGCTGCCTCGATTTCAGTGCTGTTGTACGGACTGTACAGCAGCCGTACAGATTGTTCTGTACGAAACAGCCTCGGGATTCATGCCTAGTTGAGCTACCTCAAGATTCGTGTCTAGTTTTGCTGCCTCGAAACTTGTGCCCGAATTCTGCCTCAATTTTTGTGCCCAAATTTCCTTTCTCAAAAAACGTGCCCCTATACGGGATCCATATAGTATGGCATGTATGGTACAGCAATTAATGCTCCTATTGTTAACTCGAAAACCATGCCCAGATGCCTCCTCAAAAATCGTGCCCTCTTGCTGTACTTTCCTTTCTCGATTTGTGTGCCCAAAGAAAATTGCTCCTATTGCTATTTTCTTCTCCTTCTCAAAAAAATGGCTCTCTTCTCTCTCAAAATGCAAAAGTGCCTCTTCACTTAGAAAATTTTTCTTTTAGGTAAAAATTTAGGGTGAATGAAAAACCATCTAATCCTAGGGCTCAGATTAGACTACATGAGTGGTTGTGATTAAAATCAATTTTCTCCACAAAATAATTAATTTCACTCACTTTTTAAATTTTTCACTTAAAGTACACTTTATTCTCTAAAGTGCAATTAATGCTCATCTCAAGTCATTAATATAAAGTCCAAGTGACTCAACCTCTTTTCCTAGTGACTTAGGCAACTGTCACTTGGGAGAACAACTCCTATGTAAAATCTCAACATTCACGTCACCAATACTAACTCTCACGCTGGCGGCTGTAAAAAACATTAACCCGTGAAACATTTGCTTCGAAATTGAGGGCCAACTAACCATGTGGCTTCACAATTCACTATGCTCAGCTTCATACTTCAACAATACTAACCTTATACTCAGAAAATTAACTTTCAGAACAGACTTTGCCTCTTAGAGGCAAGTCAATCAACTAGAACAAACCTGACCCTTACCTGAGGGTCAAGTACAAACCTAAGAGAGAGAGATAGAAGAGGTTGTAGGATAGGTTTCTCCAAGATCATATTCAGCACAATAACCAAGGCAATCTTAAATCACAGTCCAAAAACAAACCTTAAACAAAGCAGTGGTGGTCACCTACAAGTCATATCAGACCTCAAATTACTGTGGCATCCTTGGCAGTCACCCAACAAGGTCACGGTGGACACCTAGACCTCAAATAACAGTAGATCTGACCCAACATGGTCTCAACAGGCAGCGACCTTACAAGCATCCCTAAACACACTAGAACTGACCCAAACAAGGCAGCTACCTCAAGCAGTCAACAAAACAGTCCACGATTGAGGTTAGTAGGCAGCCCTGGGGCTGCAGCCTTCTCCAAGACAATCTGCAGGCATCCCTAAAGATTGTGGCCCATACTAGCAGCCCACAAACAGGCTGCATCCTACTCTAACAGACCACAAAAGAGAGTAGCAGGAAGCCCTAAGGCTACGGCCTGCTCAAAACAGCTCCTCAGGCAGCCCTAAGGCTGCGGCCTGCTTTAAGACAAGCAAAGCAGTCCACATAAAGGAGCAGAACAATCTACAAGGTAGGCAGCTAGTCCACAAAGCAGCAAAACAGTCCACTAGGGCAGCGTTCAATCCTCAAGGAAAAATGGCAGCAGATCAGTCCTTAAGATGGGCAACAAGCTTCAACAAGTGGACGATACAGACAAACAAACCCTAGAAGCAGTAGAGAAACCTTGACATCACCCTAGAACAGTCCCAAGCGAATCAGATCTAAGATGCTTCTTGTTGACGATCTCAAATGAAGAATTAGACTTGAATTTATAGTCTCTTAGTGGCTTCTAGAAGTGTTTCCAACAAATAGGTTAAGATGTAATAAGTTACCCATTATAAAATTATAACTTAATATTATAATGTCTTTACGAGTGGGTAATAAGGACAAGTCAAAGGGTAGGGTGACATGCTCTGGGGGGACGCTAGCAAAATAGGACAAACAAGAAAGGGTCAACACAAGACAAGGCTAACACCATAAACCGAGGATTGGTAAACTACCCTTCAAACCACATGACCAAAGGTGTAACCACAAGGTGGGAATACAACCCTTCTAACCACAAGACAAGGTGGTAAGACAAATCCTCTAACCACAAGACCAAGTACAACAAGGTGGGGATACAACCCATTTATCTCTCTCAAATGTACAACCATTCCATACACTAACTGAAAGTTCTATCATCACTGTATAAGGAAGGTCCACATTGGATGATGTGATCCTCTATTCCTCCTGACTGCTCTTGAGGTCAAGTGCTAGTGACTCCATCAAGGGGTGGCCAATTCCTTGAGAAGAGAACCAAGCTCAACCATCTCGAAGACCTCAGAGAGGAAGGCATCACACATCATCATCTTGGTTAACTAGCCAAGATTCACCTAGTTAACTAACCAGGTATGTACCTGCAGGAACTGCTAGGTCCCACACCAAGAATTTACCTGGTCCCAGACCAGGATGTCTCTATCTCAACCTACAAGATCTACATGGTCCTCGTGACCAAGAAACTACCTAGTCCCATACCAAAATACCCTAGAGATAGATAGGGACCCTAGCCACATGCTAGGGACTTTGTCATGGAATAAACCTGCTTCGTCCCAGACCAAGAACCCTAGGAGACTGTTGGAGGCCCTAGGGTACCTTTTAGGGACTTACTTTGCCTAGTTAACTAACCAAGAACCCTAGTTAACTTACTAGTGTTGATTTTTGTAGCTAGGAAAGTGTTCCCCTAGTGATTTTTGCGTAAGTCACTTAAAAGGGGAAAATAACATGACCCTTGCAATTAATGACATGAGATGAGTTTTAATTTTCACTTTAGTAATTTAAGTGACTTTTTGGAAAAAATTAATTTTAAGTTGAGTGAAATTAATTTTGGAGACAAATAAAGTGCACATGATTTCTCATCCATTGATCTAATCCATTGTGGGACCTTCGATTAGATGACCATTCAGCTTCCTCATTAGACACCAAAAAGGCAAGGGAAGGCATGAGAAACTCATTCTTTTTTCTCCATGAGTCGAAGAGCTGAGCAAGAGAAAAATTGCAAACTGGGGAGAGAGCAACAGTGGGAACGATTCTCAAGACCAAACAGCAGCATTAAAAGCATTTCCATGCAGCACAAATCCTGAGGCATTTTTTGGGCACAAAAATCGAGGTCTGCACAATAGCATTTATTTATGTTCCATACTGCAGTGGAACGAATTTCAAGACATTTTTGGGCACAAATTTCAAGATAGTTTTGTACAGCAGCCGGCACAAATTTCGAGGCAGTCTGTATAGCTTCGGGGCACAAAAATCGAGGTGATTCTGTACAGCAGGGAGCACAGAAATCGAGATCCATACAAGTCGTACGGTACAACAATGGGCACAAAAATCGAGGCATCCCGTACAATCAGTTTATGCACGGTTTTCGAGGCGGCTTGTTGGCAGAAAATTCAAACTGTAAAAATTTCAGAATTCAGTCAAGTTTTGTTGAGCACTGTGGTGGAGATGAGTTTATCTCTGTTTTTGTTGTACTTTAATTTTATTAAAAAATAAAATTCTCTCTCAAGAATAGGTTTTCCCCAAAGGTTGGGGTTTTGCCTGGGTCAATTTGACCAAAAATAAGTGTCTGATTTTTATGTGTGACTGTTTTATTTCTGCTCATTATAGTAAAATTATTTACGTGCTTCAGTCAAAATTGTTTATGATAAAATGACTTAAATTTGCAACTGAAAGTAAATTGGGTTAGGAATTAAACAATGAGAAAAATTGTGGCTTGAAACTGGGTTGGGGAATGTGATAAAAATTTACAACTAGGGTGCCATCCTCCCTAAGAATGGGTCTCACAGTTGCATTAACTTTAACACTAGTTACAACCGCAATATAAGGCATAAGCTAAGTTATTTGGTTTGTGTTAATGTTTCTTTTCTTCTCTATGTTTCTTCTCTTCTCAGGTTTTTTTAATTATTTATTTTAATATTTTTTATATTTTCTAATATATATTATTGTCAGCCCACACGGGTGTGGCTCATTGGCATCGCTTGATATGAAGTCACTTGTTATAAAGGAAGTCACGAGATCAAATCCCACCCGGGCTGTTGTGGGGCACCTAGGGGTATAGTGGTAGCGGGAATGGATCCCTGTGTTGATTTTTCTAAGCAGCATCGAGAGCCATTCTCTTAGGAGAATGGAGACATCTGGTCCGAGACCAGGATGTGGTACCAGTCCAGTATTGGGGAACTCGAGACTCAACCTTGAGTTAAGTGACCATTCTGTTGAATGGGGATATCTGGTCCAAGAACCAGGGTATAGAACTAGTCCAGCACTAGGGGACTCAACCTTGAGTTAAGTGATCATTCTGTTGAATGGAGACATCTAGTCCAGGACCAAGATGTGGAACTAGTCTAGCACTGGAGGACTCGACCTAGAACTGAGTGGCCAATCTTTGAATGGAGGTACCTGGTCAGTTACCAGGAATTTAACCTAGTCCGGGACTAGGGGCTCAGCCCGGGCCTGAGGGCCATTCTCCGGGAGAATGGAGACGCTTGGTTTGTTACCAAGTATTTGACCTTGTGTCAAATTATGTACCCTATGGCTGAGGCACTTGGTCTGTTACCAGGTTTACACTATAATCCCTAGACCGGGTCTGGGCATGTGTGACACTCTGACCCTCAATCAGTGGACTTTGTGATCTTCTCCAAGGCTTAGCTACCCTTGGTTAAGACACCTTAGTATCCAATCTTGGTGCCACACAGAGTGTGAGATAAAAGCATTAGTAGTTCTCTCTGTTTATGATGATGTACTTTGAGTGAGAATGAAGGACCACCTTGACCATTTGTTTTGACCACAGGGCACTTGAAGAAGGCCAAAGTAAAAGTCAAAAATACATAAGGACCTTTAGTACCACTAAGGAGTCAAAGTGAAAGTGCAAAAAGACCTTTAGTACCACTAAAAGTAAAAGTCAAAATAATAAAAGAATAAAATATTATTATTTTGTTCTTTTGAGTTTTGGTCCACTTACAGGAGACTTCAAAGTCTATAAAAGAAGATCAACCATTTCATTATTAGACACACTTGCTCTTGCACTTGCAGCTGCTCCAACAGAAGAATTCGTTGGTTATTGAAGAGAATGAAGTTTTGTGTTTATGCCCTAGCATGGATGAGTCTAGCTAGGGCATCCACACTTGTCTTTGCAGCAGCAGCCTTCTTATCTTTTCTACACGAGCTAGGGTTTCACCCTAGCCCTTCTCTCCTTCACGAATTGATCACAGGCAGCTCCAGATTGGCTCGAGCAAGGTCTTATTCTTCGCAGGCAGTCTGGTTTCTCTTACAGGCACGCTGCTAGAGCTCTGGGCAGCTCCTCTCCTCCTTCGGCAGCCACCCTCACACCTTCGGCCACCCTACGAGCAGATCCGGGCAGCCTGCTGGTACCCTCGAGCAACACCCAGCAGACCCTAGCAGGCCACGGGCAACCTGTTGGTGCCTTAGGGAATACCCAGCAAGCCTTATGAGACCTCGGGCCAACCTCCGAGCAGCAACAGCAGACAAACCCAAGATGGCTCGGGCAGCAGCAAACTAGCCCGAAAGGGCCCGAGCAAAACAACAGCAACTCAGGTTGAGCAGTAGCACATCCGGGCAGGCTCTGGGCAGGCTTAGGGCAGGGCAAAACAATCTGGGAAGAGAAGAACAGACCCAAGCAGGGCCAAACAGAACTCGGGCAAGGTTCTGGGCAAGGTCAAACGATCTCAAGCAGCCTAGGTAGTTTTCCGGGCAGCTAAACAAGTCACGAGCAGCTAATTCAGGCAGTCTGAGTTTTTTGGGCAGGAGAGAAAATTAGGGCAGAAAGCCCTAATTTGGTGAAAACCCTATTTTGGTGTTTTTTGTGTAAAACTATCTTCTGTGATTTTTTATGATACAAACTCATTAGGGTTTGTGGAATGATTGAAAAACTCAGTCATCTCATTTTCAGAGATGAATTACTAATGCTTTTGGGGTTTTTGTTCTTTAAAGGTTTCCCTAATGAAAAACTCGTGTTCAGTGTTTTGATGTGTTGATATTTTACTGCACTTGTCATTTGTTATTAGTTAGTCTGCAAAACTTTTAAAGTATTCATGCTAATGTTAAAATTCAACACCCTGGACCCCATGTCACGCGAATACCAGCCCAGCCCCAGTTGTCGAATCCCCTAGTCATTAAAATAATATATATATATATATTATTGTCGTTCCCATCCAACTGTTTCCTGCAAATTTGGGGGAATCTTGTAGACATATCTAATACTTGTACCCACATTCTGAACATTTCCGCGTCTTGGAAACTTGTGCAACATAGGTATGAGATTATGGGATTGGCTTTCATGACCCTAATAAAAATGTTGGCAGTGCTGATCAGTGAACTCATCTATCATGACCTTAATAAAAATGTACCCTTCACTCGAGCAAAATCATTTGATAAGCATAAGAAACTTTTGAACTTTCTACCTTATTTTAAAGCTTGGATTAGGAGGTTCCATCAAAATTGTAGGGTGTTGACTAATGTACTTGGATGATCAACTTTGAGATTCGAGAGGTAGAGCCAAGGGTTAGAGTCTCTAGAGGAGGGGGCACAAGGTGCTATTGATGAATAGGATTGCAATATGTGAAATTCAAATACTGAAATATGATAAATCATATCGACAATCATGTTTACATTGCACAATGATGAATTTAGCATTTAGTATTTAAATAGTAACGGAATGAGGAATTGTTATTATGTTAATATGCTGGTATTTATATTATTTTAATAATTTTGGAGATAGCCCCCTATGTCAAGAACCCTAACGATCCCCAATCCTCAAGAATTTTCCTAAAATTGGGATGGCCTCCACACGTCCCCATGTGTGTTTCCCTATAGTAGCAGCCTGTATTTTTTAATAAAATCGAAGTCACGAGACGTGAAGATTGCACCAGAATCCAAATTTGGAAGCAAAATAGCAAATCCGGGAGGCAGTAGGTGAAACTTGCACCTAAAATGGCAGAATCAAGAAACGCGAAGCAGTTTAGAAATTGAAATATGAAATTCCCCAACAATTCACGATTTAGGCTTTTGTTGGGACGTATGATACGACATATTCTTCACTGTATCGTATGTCCATTTCAGAGGCCGTCAATGGTATGTTGACCGAACTTTTTTATATACGGACAAGTACAATGGTATTAATAATTTTTGTTTTGTTTCGGTGTTACGGCCATAGGCCGTAATTGTCATGGAAATCTGATTCAGAGACAAAGTAACATGCTGCCAAAAAGATGCTAATATAGTTACCAGATTCAGCCAAATTCGCCATTTTAATTTGAAAAAACTCGAGTATGATTTGAATGAATTTGTTCCAGTCAACATATTGTTGACCGAATAAAATCACAGAATTGGATTCGCCGTAAATGCTATCGAGATTCGCACTCCAATTTGGCCCACGTAAAAACCCTTAACACGATTATTTTTTAGGCCTGCCCCATCCCACCTAATGTTGCCCCACATCCTGCCTGGTCACTCAGTGTCTCCTCCACCCGTGCCACTTGTATTTTTTAGCCCTAGCAACGGATATTATTTTCGCCACAGTCTGCCCTGTAAGTGTGAAGTTTGCACTGATACTTGATAGTCGACTTGTATAATACTCAAACTGATAACTTGGCTCATGGTATCCTTGCAGCTTCGTCAAGGATCCTTGTCAGCAATGACAGTCTTAGTATCCTCTAGTGCTTGAAGATTACTTACGGATACCAACCAACAAATAAGGACATACATTCAGTCTCATAACAAGAATCATGCCAATTTTCATTCAAAAATAGGTATAATGGAGTCAAATTTTGAAGACCGATTGTGTTCCTCATTATACTTCTGTGCATTGACTGCCTCGATTCTACATTTTTTATTTTCTAAAATTTTGAGGAATTTGCACGTTTTTTCGTATCAGTGATGTATATTCCCAAATACATTTGTATTAAATTTTTCCCATTTGAACTTTGTACATATTGAACCAAATTCGAATTTGAATTCAAATTCGTAAAAGGTACTATGGATGCTAGTGCTGCTGTACTGGATTTTAAATTTATGCTCCCAAAAGCACTTGTATTAAATTTTTCCCATTTGACATTTTTACGTAAGGAACCAAATTCGATTTCGAATTCCAAATTGTATCCGGTACAGTGTTATCAGAACCGGACCGGAACCGGCAAAACCGGCCGGTCTGACCGGTTTACAGGGTTGGCCGGTCCGGTCAGCAAATTTTTTTGAAAAAACCGGTTTTTTTTCCAGACCGGGTATGGAACCGGCCAGAACCGGCCAGAACCGGCCTGAACCGGCCAGAACCGGCCGGTCTGGACTGGGGATTCAGGAAACTCAAATTTTTTTAAAAAAACCAGAAAATAAAACTTTGCTGATGTACTTTGGGGCCTCTTTGTTAATGTACTTTGGTTCAGAACCTCAGAGATGTATTGCACTAGGTGTTACTTTGGATATTTGCACCCATATTTGCTATATATATGAGAAACTTTGCATATTTTTGTATTAATGGTTTGGATTCATATGTATGCACATGAATATATATGTTTTTTACAAAATATGAATATTTTATGTATTTTTTAGTCAGCCGGTTTTTTACCCGGTTTTTTTCCCGGTTCCGGTCCGGTTTCCGGTCCGGTTCACATTTTGGGCTTCGCCGGTTCGATGACCGGTCCGGTTCTGATAACATTGATCCGGTATTATGGATGTCAGTGCCGCTGTACAATGGATGGTACTTTCTTCAATTTATACAATTATCATTTATGCCATGCCTCCGGCAATGAATATGACTAGAATATAGAATTTTATTAGAACGAAGAGAAGGCCAACTGGCCTTTACGAGGGATACAAAGACATTTTGAACAAATCATCTAGGTTTGAACCCAAGGTGGGTTTCCTGACTAGGTTAGGTTGGCTTTCCATAACCTCTAATGTGCATTGTTATTAAAGCTCTATCTGTCGTGTCCTCAACATGGCTCCAACTTTTGTTCTGTAGTTTGGTTCCCTCCCTAATGTGGTTAACTGCCTCACAATACAGTGGGAAATGTCACTAGATCTCTACCTCTTCTTTTCCACAAAACTAGCATTTAATGGTTTTCCATTCTTCCTTGAGCTCCTATCTTCCTTCTCACATCTTAATCTATGTTAGCTATTTTTAATTTGGAAAGAGTTTATGATGGTATTGCAAAGCATTCTACTCCTTGCATTTGCATATCTGGATTTTTTAGAGCCTTACAATTCAAACTCCACACCTTAAATCTTGCAATGTTGCTCCAATATCTAATTTTATAATAGATCTGTTTCTTTAATAGGAAGCTAAAGATTCTGCAAAATCAGTTTGGATCCGTGATGTCTTTTGTTCACTTTATATTAACAAATCATTTTGCACTTTGTGTTTTCTCCCTTGACCTAGTTAATAATGTACTACTCATGTTAACATTAACTTGATTGGTTGGTAAAGCAGTCTGATTGGTTGGTAAAGCATACTGCTTTACCCCACCAAGGTTCAAATTCCTCCAAAGACATGTTCGCCCCTTGTTTGCTAGCCACCCACTTCAACATAGAACTACTAGAAGCATTTCACCAATAATTTGGAAGTAACTATGCACCACCTTATCATGTCCAGCTTACTCATTGTATTTGACAAAGACCTTTCAACTTATCAAGGATATTTTGGTTCCAAGGCAGTCGAATATATAGGAGAAATTAAGCTATGATAGCTAACATTCAAGACTGAGGACACCATGGCCATTGAAAATAAGCTCCAGATGAAACAACCCAAACTTCAACTGCCTTCAATTCCTGGACTCAAAATTGACGACCACTTGTGTCAGTTAATCCAACTTCCCAACAAAAGTGTTTCCTCACCATTGGCCAAACCACATGCTCAAGGTTTTGCTTTTATTGTGCTAAAAAAATGGCTCCTCTATGGCAAACGTATCCCCGTTGCAAGGAAACCAGTATACAAGATGGAAGACAAATTACTATTGAGAGTGGAATCCAAGGGATCTGGCTAGTTTGGAATAATAATCAGACAAAGTTAATGAAGAAATAATGCTTAGTAGCATAATTCGGCCCTATTGGACTTTCTTGTACGAAAATTCGGACGGCGTTTGAAAATCACCGAATATTCGACATAATACAGATACGATGAATTTCCCTGTAATTTTGGCATATATTATAAAATAAGAATTATTTCAATTTTATTGTTTTATTTTTAATTTTGCGGATAGTCCATTTAGAATTAGTTTTACATTTTAAAAGTTTAAAGCTTTTAAATTTATAATATAAATTTTGTTCTATACTTTAGTTATAAAGATCAAATATTAGATTGATTTTATTTTAGATTGATTTTGTAATACAAAGTTTAGTAACTAGTTATAATATTATATTTTAGTTAAGGTAAAAAAAATTTAGAATATATTATTAGAAATTGATTCTATTGTTTTATAATTTAATTTGGCATTTTAATTATTTAATATTTTTATAATTAAATTTATAAATACATTATTAGATAAATTCTGGCCTCTCTTGGCCACTATATATAGACATTTTAGTGTTTTCTTTGTTTTTTGTGATGGGAGGTATAAAATATAGAATGTATTTGACTGGCAAAAAGGCCCTTGCCCCTCAAACTCCAACACTTCATGTAAATATTGAATGGTTTATCTGTATTTTAAGAATTTTTAAGCTTTGAATAATAAGTTTTTTAAATCTACAAGTAATGTACTCCCATATTTTTTGCGTACTAGATTTTTTTTGTTACGTATTTTTTCAGTATCGAATCCGTATTAGTACTCGAATTATACTACTATGGATTAGATCCAGATGGATCGGGGATCTAGTGGGCAGATTCCAGTATCATAGTCTGTAACTAATTCAACATGGAACTCACCGCCTAAAACTTGGAAGTACTGGAAAAAATAATACATTCTCAATTCGAAATGTGGTTAATTCAATATGGGCATTGCAATATACAACAAAAACATTAATAAGAAAGAGATATAACCTTGGTTTGGGGCCATAACTGATCAGGAGAAATATGCATTGTGCAACCTTCTTTGCCTCGCTCCCATTCAACAATAAAATGTGCAATACTTCCTGGCATCGACCCAAAATAACTGAACCTTAAACTCGTAAGGCCTACCGCTTCAATCCTAAAGGTTCTCCTGATAAGTTCCCACGTCCTATCTCTTCCTTCACTTGCACCTATTTTCATTGGATTCAGTGTTTTCATGTTGCAATTCTCCTTTCCTGTGCCAATTCCTTCATCTGGTTTCACTCCCAGATATCTTCTCATGCCCATGGCAAATGATCTCGCATTTGAGAGCCTTTGTAGATCTGCCACCAATTTCTGGACACTGTTTTCCTCCAGAGTACTATAACTCAATACTACACCCTCAGGACCATACTGAATATGAGAATCTACATCGGAATTATTAGTAATTCGCACACCAGAACCCCATGGGGTCCCAGTTTTACCTTTATGAAGTTCCCACAAATCCCTGAAATACTCATCATTTACTTTGACATCCCAGTATGTGCTGCAAGAATTACCAAGCCATAAGCCAATCTTTTTCAATCCATCCTCTCTAGACGAAGGCAGTCGAAACCAAATGTCTGCAGAGGGATTTTCGATACTTGAATGTTGACTATAGCAAATGCCAAGAGCTTTCATTTGGCTTGTCAAACAGCCCTGCTTAATAAACACAAAACATTTCGTAACCACTTGAAGAAGAACTGTAGCATATATCCTTAAAAGTGCCTTGTCATGATTAGCTTCCATAAGAACATCCTCATATGAGCGACCTACACACTCCTCCAAACCACTTTGAGTATTTAACTGAGCAATAATCGGTTGAGGGTTTCCTGATTCACATGCGGTCTTCCTTTTCTTTTGACTTTCTCCATAATCTGCTATTTGTTGCAATGAAGGAATTGAGTGGACAAGATCTGAAAGGCAACGCTTCCTACTGGTTATTTCATATTTAGGCACTGCAACAGATATGTCACAGAGGGATGTTCCACAGTCTGATGTTTGACCTGAAAGATAAATACTGGATCAATTAGAGGATGCACTTATCTAAGCAGAATGTATAAATACATATAATTTTCCAGCCCGGCATTTTACCATATTCCCTACAACCATAGATAACTATAAATTGCAACTTACACACAGGGGAGATCACATGTGAACCACTTGCAAGACTTTTGAGCATTGTTTGAGGCTGACCAGTTAGTGAACTTTTAGGATAAGACATTGAATTTTGGATAGAACTCTTGTGTGCAGGAGAAGCATGGAGAGAAGGAACACAGGTTTGTCGATTAGCAGAATATATAGGAAGTCCATCCCCAGCACCTAGAGGACTTGATGAAGAACGTTCAGCTGATGAAAGATCATTTTTCTGCTTAGGTAGATACTGACGTAATGGAACTTCCTTGTCAAATTGAAATACATCATCTACCACAGAGGAAAATGATGATTTTAAGCCTTCCAGGCCTTGAATAACTGCATTAGAATTAGGTCCTGATTCTGAAATTATATCTGAACCTCTGGTTTCTTTTGCAGAACGTAATGACCATTCATTGTATAAGAGACTTAAATTCACCTCCTCTTCCACTATTTGGATCCTTCCAATGTCAAATTTTATAAAACGAAAAATATGGTGGCAGCCAGTTGAGTCTTGATGAGATTGCAGCATTGTAAAAAGAGGCTTGAAATCCACATCTAGCTGTATCAGTAAGAAATAAGACTTGCCACAATTTGGAATACTCATGAGCAACAAATCTGATCCCTGCCTAATTGATTTTGGTATTTTGACTGTAGCGAGACCCTTTTCATACACCTGCATTTGAGAAAATACAGAGGATCTAAGCAATTAAACTGCATGTGTAAAATTCGGCATAATATGATATTACAAACATGAAATGCAAATTAGTAAGAAAGAAAATAGGCAATTATCATATCAGTTAACAAATTTTAGCACTTTACAAAAATAAAAATGGTTAGTAGGGAGTTAAATTATATATAGTTCTTATTAATATATTATCTTACTACAGCTGTGCAACTGATAAACCTCATCAAAAGATGAATACAAGATCATTGTTCTAGGACATGTTCTAGTAAAGACCATCTTTGAAAAATGGGGTTGCAGCACAAACTCCGGTATCAAAAGGTCATTTGTAACCTTAAAGACCTTGGAAGAACAAAACAGATATCTCTTAATCTAAAATCGGATAACCAATCTTTGTTTGACAAATACTAACCTATATCACTTTGCAATTGCATTTATAAAACCATTGCAAACATTAATGCTATGAGGATGGAGAGCAGTTTATCTGATTCGATCTCCCAGAAAAATCAGGTATTTCTATGTGGTATGCAGATACATGAGGTGATAGCAGTGGCACAAGGACTTCACACTATAAAAACAAGGAAGATGAATGCACTGGTGATTTAAATAAATTTATCAAAAGAAGGTGACAAGGCTAGCTGGTTCTACCTAAGGTTAATGATGATCCATTTGGGCTTCTGCATACAGTTTTTGCATTGGGTTCTCAGTTGTATTTTTCGAGTCTCTTTTTATATCTTGATAAATGGTGCAGCTTCAGGAATTTTAAGGCCCGGGGGAGGCTTGAGAAAAGGGTGCCCTTTATTGCCTTTACTATTCCTCATAGTAGCGGAGGGCTTGAGTAGGGCACTAATTGCAGTCAAGAGATCAGGTTAGCTGAAGGGTATCAGAATAGGAATATCGATCTCTTTGACCCATTTATTGTTCATGGATGGCATATTGTTGTTTTGTGATGGCTCTAAAAGGGATGATTTAAAACTTATGGAGGTCCTTCATTTGTATTGCATTGTGACTGTTATGATGGTAAATGGTGGCAAAGCTACGATTTCTTTATTTCTGGTACTCATGATGAAGATGACAGGTATAGTGTATATTTATTTTCATTCCAAAGAAAAGAGTTACAAGATGGGTTTAAGTATCTTGGGTTTTTTATAAAACCAAATGGCTATACCAAAAGGATAATGATGAAGATACCAACTATCCTGGTATAGTGTAGATTTATTTTCATCCCAAAGGAAAGAGTTACAAGATGGGTTGAAGTATCTTGGGTTATTTATAAAACCAAAAGGATTGGGAATGCTTGTTAAATAAGGTTGACAAAAGATTATCAATGTGGTGCAATCTGTCCCTGCCAAGTGTTGGAAGACCTGTTATACCACTTTAAATATGGGGATTTTTGCTTCAGATATCAGGCTGAGACCCAGAGTTCGTTGCACTCAGATGTGATCAGTGATGAGATGCCAGCAGCCGATGCCATTTTATGCCTTGCGATGATGCTATGTCATGCCTGAGGATTGACTTTATGGATTGTGCTTTGGATTGATGATGTATTGCAGGATGTTGCACGTTACTTCACAAGGATTGATTTTGATAAGTATAGCTAGTAGCAATGTTCGTAGGTTAATATTGGGTAGAGATTGTCGTTTTATGTACACACCATTATCTAACAACTCATGGTCTTTGCATGGATTCTAACTCTCCTTTGGCTCCACACTTGACCTTACCTTTATCTCCATACCATTCCATCTTGGTCTCAAAATCCCATTGGCTAAAGGATGATAGATTGACTTTTGAATTCTCCCTCTGTGTCCCCTTCACCATGCATGCCTCCATGTCTTCCCTGTGTCTTGAGCTTTTTTGTGTTGTAATGAATCCTTCAATGGTTCAAGAGGCTTGCTTGTAAAAGCCTATGGCTCGTTGCTACTAAACAAGAAGTGTTACCATTGAACAATGCTATCCCAAGATTCGAAACAAGCATGCCTAAGCTATGTATCATGAAAATTGTTAACGGTAAGTACGTGAATTAAGTGTAAATTTTCCTTTAATATTCAACTAGGGCTAAACAGTGCATGCAAAATATCAACTGATAACCACGCATGAATATCTTTTACCGTATGCAGCGGAATGTAAAACTGAGAAATAAATCACAACATCACATCACAATATTGACACTATTATTTTGGGTATGGAAACCCCCGAAAAAACCCAAGATGGTAAAACTGGTGTAGCAGTCAGATATAGATTTTATTATGAGAAAATATGGAACTTCTACAATCACTGCAAATTCACCTAAACCTGGCGAATGCAGTACCCGGCAGAAACACTAGGCAAATCCCAGCTAAACCTCAACACCCTCCTGTGTGAGTGTACGGCCCAGCTGTACGAAGCTCGATGATCCTACTGCTCGCTCTTCCGTCTTCTCAGCTAAATCCTTTCTCTGACTTTCTCTCCCTGTCTCTGTCAGAATACAAGTGTGTGTGTGTTCTCTCCACCAATTGATTTCTCTTTTATAACTTTAGGTAAAGCGAAAACCCTAATTTCACTTTCACTTTAACTAGTGGTAAAGCAAAAACCCTAATTTCACTTTCACTTTAACTAATGGTTCACTAAAGTTAATTTAGATCACTTTAATTTATTTTCCAAAGTAAACTTAGGAAAAGTAAATTAAATACAACTGGTTTCCTAATTTAAGTCTTCTGCATGCAATACACATGCATGCAGGAAGACTTTCCTTGTTGCTACTAGTTTAACACTCCCTCTCAACGAGGAAGGGATTCGGTAGCAACCCCAACTTATCCTTGAACTTCACAAAGCTCTGTCTACAAAGTGTCTTGGTGACAATGTCCGCCACCTACTCATCTATCTGTATGTACTCCAACCGAATGGTTTCTCTCTGAACACAATCTCTCAATAAGTAGCATCTGATGTCTATGTGTTTGCTCCGGTCATGGAACATTGGATTCTCAGATAGCCTGATACAACTCTAATTGTCACAGTGAACTACCGTAGCCTCTAGCTCACACTCGAACAGCCCTACAAAGTAACTTCCTCAGCCACATACCCTCACAAGCAGCCATGTTGGTTGCCATGTACTCAGCCTCTGTCAAGCTCAATGCAACTGACTTCTGCTTCCTGCTGAACCAAGAGACAACCCTTGATCCAATGCTGAAATAGCAACCTGAAGTACTATTTTGGTCCTCTACACATCATGCCCAATCAGCATCTATGAAACCTGCTAACTGTACACTCCCCCTACGCTCATAAACCAATCCATACTCCATTGTACCTCTGATATAGCAAAGTATGTGCTTCGCAGCCGTCCAATGCACTCTCCGAGGGTCCACCATGAACTGACTCAAAGAGTTGACTGCAAAGTCGATGTTTGGTCAAGTGTTGACTAGATACATAAGCGATCCGATAAGCTGACGATACAAGGTAGGATCAAATCCGTCTGACCCTGATGCATCAATCTTCCTCCAGTTGGAAACTAGAGGTATGGCCATAGGCTTGCATTCCTCCATCCTGAATCTCTTCAAGATCTCTACCGCATACTTCCCCTATCCAATGAAGAAGCATCCATCTCTCTGCCAAACCTCCAAGCCCATAAAGTAACGCATCAACCCAAGGTCTTTCATCTCAAACTCTACTGCAAGGTTGGACTTGCAGTCTCCAATCAGCCTCTCATCTCCTGTCAAAAAGAGATCATCCCCATATAAGACCAGTATGAGAGGCACCTCACCTATGAAAAAGTACAGGTTGTGGTCAACCTAACTCCGTTGAAATCCCATCTCCCGTAGATAGCTGTCAATCCTCAAGTACCATGCTCGAGGTGCCTGCTTGAGCCCGTAAAGAGCTCGATGTAATATGCATACATGTGTCTCCTTGTTCTCCACATCAAACCCCTCTAGTTGCTCAATATACACCTCCTCCTCTATCACTCCATTGAGGAAGTAAGTCTTGACGTCCATTTGATGGACACGCCAACCCATCTCAGCTGCTAGTGAGATAATGGTCTGAATGGAAGAATACCTGGAAACAAGGGTCTCCTCATAGTCAATGCCCTCCTTCTGTGAAAACCCCTTTGCCACAAAGTGTGCCTTGTGCTTCTCCACGCTTATGTCTGCTACATGCTTCACCTTGTAGATCCATCTAGATCCCACCACCTTTTTTCCTAGTGGCCTCGCCACAACCTCCCATACCTAGTTTTTCATAATGGAGTCATACTCCTCAACCATAACTTCCTGCCACACAGCATGTTGTGCGGACTACTCGAAGCTAGAAGGTTCAGAGTTAATCAATTATGTCATCAATGCCATATAACTAAGCCTCTCTAGTGGTACACTCCGTCTAAAAGATGTCTGTGGAGGATCTACTTGCCTGGAATCCTACACTGTGGATCTAAACCACTTAGGCCTTGGCCTAGTTTCAACCTGTTGCAGCTGCTAGATATTCTTCTCCTGCTGCAGCTCATCCTTCAAGTCAATGACTGAAGGATCATGTCCACCTAACTCCCTCTGACCACCAGAAACTGTGCTTTGTGTCTGCACTTGTACCTATACATCTGGCTCCTCCAACTTGACTCCCGACTCCTGTGCTGGTTGTTGCTCTGTTGGTAAGTCCAGAGATCTCTGCAAGGCCTTGTCCTCATCGAACTGGACATCCTTGCTCACAATGATCCTCCTGTGACCAGAAATGTAAACTCTATATGCCTTCGAAATCTCGTTGTAACCAACAAGTAACCCCTTCTCTCCAGAAGGGTCCAGCTTCTTCCTATTGTCAGCATGAACATGACAATAGCAGACACTGCCAAATATGTGAATGTGACTGACATCTGGCCTAGTGCCTATGAAGACCTCCTTCGGTGTCTTCCTCCCCAAGGCTGTGTGGGGACACCTGTTTTGAATGTATACTGCAATCCTGTATGCCTCGGCCCAGAGGAATATCGGTAATCCCTGATCAAATAGCATGGCCTTGGTTGCTCCAACCATAGTCTTGTTCTTCCGCTCTGCAACTCCATTCTATTGTGGGGTATGGGGCATAGTGTGCTCCTTCTTGATTCCCTTAGCCGAACAATACTCCATGAACTCATTGGAAGTGTACTCACCCACGTTGTCTGTCCTCAACACTCGAATCTTCTTTCCTGTTTGGTTCTCCACAAGAATCTTAAACTCTTGGAGCCTCTCAAAGACCTCTGACTTGGCCTTCAGGAAATAGATCCAGGTTTTCTTGGAATAGTCATCAATGAAGGTTACGCAATAACTATAACCACTGAACGAATGGACACTCATAGGTCCGCATACATCCGAATGCACCAAGTCCAAGGGCTCCTTAAACTTGTGCTCACTCTGTGGGAAAGGCTTCCTGATGTTCTTCCCCAAAGCACAACCCTTGTAGTGGTTATGCTTTTCCTCCTGTATCTGAGGAACTCCAATGACTGCCTATCTCAAATGCTTCAATGCTCCATGGTGTAAGTGTTCCATCCTTCTATGCCACAGCTCACCCTGACTGTTGCTATTGCTGCTGACTAGAGCCTTTGCAGGCTCAAAGTGTAATCTGTACAATTTCCCGCTCCTTTTGCAAATCACCCGATCCAAGCTTCTATTTGACCCCTTGGGCCTGATATACACTCTATGGTCACAGAACTTCACCTGATATCCCTTGTCCTCCAGAGTGGAGACTGATATAAGGTACTTGGTCAGTCTTGGAACATATAACACATCAGCAAAACTGAGGGGTTTGCCAGACTCCCTCTCAAATGAAATAGTGCCAACTCCCTGCGCCTGATACCGCGCATCATCACCCAGCTCAACGTGGATACCTGTTCCACCCTCCTGCAAGTCTTTGAAGAATCTCTTATGTCCAGTCATGTGACTAGATGCTCCACTGTCAATGTACCATATGTTGCTCCCTCTGGTGCTTACCATGCAAGCTATCAAACAAAACTCATCGAAGTTCATGCTGAACTCATCCACCTCTGCAGATCCAGCCATCTAAGTGTTACTCTTCTTCTTCCTGTCTCGGCACTGGGAGGCAAAGTGTCCTTACTTGTGGCAGATAAAACACTTGACCTTTGACACGTAAAGGTTCTTCTTCCCATCCTTCTTCCTTTTTGCCTTCCCCTTGCTCTTCCCTGTAAGGGCTAGAGCCTCCTCGTCCACAATCTGTGGGGCACTGCTGGATGAGCCTGATCCTTGACCCATGCGGATCTCCTCCTGCACAAAGTCATCCCATAGTCTCTGCCAATCAGGGAGCTTCTCCCTAGCCACAACACCTTTGACAAAGGTGTCCCATGGCTTAGAGAAGCCATTGAGGGCTTATCCAAACTAGCTCCTCGTCATCAGTTCTAGAGCCAACAGCTCCAAGCTCATCCCTAATCTGTGTGAGCCTCGTGAGATAAGGCACCACTCCTTCTCCCTTGGTCATCTTGGTGTTGCGCATCCTCTCTTGCAACACCATCCTCCGGTTCTCATTCTTGCTCTAGTACAAACTTTCCAAAGCCTTCCACATCTCCAATGCGGTCTTCTTACCAGAAATGTGAGGGACTATATGGTCCTTCACTCCATCCATGATAATTAGCATGGCTCTGGAATCAATCTTCTTCCAGGCTATCAGATCTACCGGGTCTATGGGTGCAACTTTTGTGGAGTCAATGTGCTCCTCAGCATCACTAACGTCAAGGATCCTTGTGATCCTCTCTTTCCATGTAGGAAAGTTTTGAGCACCCTGGAGTCTATCCTCAACTCTCAACTTCATGGCCATAGTGAAGTGTACCTGTCAAACCTTAGATCTAGCAGTCTAGGTTTGTGTCTTCCTTTAGATCTGCCCCTGATCTATCACTCCTGCTGCAAATCTCTCAGCTTTAGCTCACCAGAGCTCTGATACCATGTAAATTTTCCTTTAATATTCAACTAGGGCTAAACAATGCATGTAAAATATCAACTGATAACCTAACCACACATGAATATCTTTTACAGTATGCAGCAGAATATAAAACTAAGAAATAAATCACAACATCACATCACAATATTCATTCACACTATTATTTTGGGTATGGAAACCCCCAGAAAAACCCCAAGATGGGAAAACCGATGCAGCAGTCAAATATAGATTTTATTATGAGAAAATATGGAACTTTTACAATCACTCCAAATTCACCCAAACCTGGCGAATGCAATACCCGACAGAATCACTAGGTAAATCCCAGCTAAACCTCAACACCCTCCTGTGTGAGTGTACGGCCCAACTATACGAAGCTCGATGATCCTGCTGCTCGCTCATCCGTCTTCTCAGCTAAATCCTTTGTCTAACTTTTTCTCTCTGTCTGTATCCTGTCTCTGTTGGAATACAAGTGTATGTGTTCTCTCCACCAATTGATCTCTCTTTTATAACTTTAGGTAAAGCAAAAACCCTAATTTCACTTTCACTTTAACTAGTGGTAAAACAAAAACCCTAATTTCACTTTCACTTTAACTAGTGATTCACTAAAGTTAATTTAGATCACTTTAATTTATTTTTCAAAGTAAACTTTGGAAAAGTAAAATAAATACAACGGGTTTCCTAATTTAAGTCTTCTGCATGCAAGAACACATGCATGCAGGAAGACCTTCCTTGTTGCTACTAGTTAACATTAAGAGATTAAGACTATTTGCTCTCACCAAGCATTTTCATACTTAGCAATGTAAAATTGTAATGTAAGCCATTTATTAAGAACTGAGACTTAAATGAAAATCTCAGCCATCCATCTCTTTAGGATTAGGGATTTCTCTCTTCTCTTGAGTTATAAATGAGAGAGGGTGCCGACTTTGTAACCATCGACTTCTGGAATAATAACAGAGATGTGATTTACTGCATTATCCTCTTATGTACCTTGTGTTGTGATTTCAATTCCTACTCTCTTGTGGTGATTCTATGGTGGTTTCATGAAGATATGAGGTATTATTGTTGCAATATTTTCTTGTATATGAATTTGAAATCTCATATTGTTGTTTAACCTTTGAGATTTTAGCAAGACGATAGGATTTAGAAATAGATTGAGAAATCTTTTATTTCTAATTTTATTTCTAATTTCATTTCTCTTGCCCATCATATGCTTTTTCTAACTTGTTTGTGGCTAAGCTACTAATATTTGTATTGTCATAGCCTCCTCCTTGTCTTAGTTTGTTTATCAGTAGATTGGAGCGAAAGGGGGTTTTTTGGGCAGCTTCAAATCAAAAGGGTTTCATGGATTGTTTGTAGCCTCCGCGGAATTGGGGAGCCATTTCATTTAAATCACCATCCTAGAGGGGTGAATTGACTCCATCACCCAACAAATCAAGGCACATGGCCAAGTATTTATTCTAGTTTTTCTTCCACTCTTCTAATCCCTCTATTGTTTTAATTTTCAACCACTATGATAAAATTGCGTTACTAGGTTAGAGTACTTCGTTTCCTAGGCATGCATCTGAATATAATTGCATGTAATGAATTAAAACTTAACCAAACTCTGCTTAGAAAACCCTAGGAAAGGCATTGAAAATCCAAAGCTTTGAACTACATATAGTCTAGTATTGTTTGTTTAGCTTAGTGTGCATTTTATTGCCTATTATGTACCTTTACTTTCAGAAAACACCTGAAACCGGCAATCACTCTATGTGTTGAGACATTTTCACATACACTTGTAGATTTGAACAAAAAACTTGAATAATCTACCTAATCTGACAATACACTTAGTGTTGGTTACTTTCAAACTCAACAACATAAACCAATTTGTAGCACCCACTTTAATTCTCCAAGGCACATTCAACATTAGCTGCCATAAACTATTAGTCATCTCATCACTTCAAACAACCTTATGGTAGCAAACTCGAATTCAACCATGATATTAAACAATGTCATAGTACATCTCAAGGTAGCTTCCACTCCTACCTCTCCATCTCACCAAGTTAATCTAATCATCATCCACTTAAGGGGTATTTACTATTTACACCTATTATATTTGGAAACCCTTAGTCTACTCGCAGAGTGCCACGTTTAACCCCTTTTAATTACCTTAGGCACTCTATCAACTTTAAGAAGCGATCAAGTGAAGTAGTGTGGGAAAGTTGATTGCTTATGGCAAGTACTTAGAGAAGCTTGGTTGGGGACACCTCTCGTGGACCTAGGAATCGTAAAGAGAGAGAACCCTACCTACGTGACACTTAGGGGTAGTGTCTTGAGGCTCTGCCAAGTTAGCAATCGATTCTTCCTTGCAATCCAAGGGTTGCTAGTTTGTGCAACATCTTTGGTGTCGTCGAGGAGCAAGGAGTTCCCTCATAAGATCTGGCGACATACCCTTTCGGTGAAGACTTTCATCCCTTCACCCAGTGACTCCACTTAACAACTCCATTGGTGACAAGCCCATCACAGTTATAACTTAAAAAGTTCATCAAAAAACCTGATTGTTTATTCTAGAATTCCCAAGAAATCCAAAGCAACCGACCCTCAACTAATAGGAGCCCCTCATGTAGTCCCTGATAAGGTCCATGAAAGATTCCCACGTTTTAATGGGGATAATGTTATATCTATAAAGGAACATCTTGACCACTTTTGGAAGGTCATTAGAGAACTCAACATAGAACGTGAGGATGTCTACATGAAACTGTTGTTCCAATCCTTGGGCAAAAATTCCCATAGATGGTTTAGGAATCTAGGAGCAAATACCATTACGAGATATGATATGTTTGAGCAAAAATTTGTTGAAGAATGGGGTAGCAAATATGACAACAATTACCTCTTGAACCAGTTATACAAAAACACAAACAAAGACAACAAAACGGTTGAAGAACTTAACCAGAGATTTGAGAAAATCTTATAAAGAATCCAGGATGGCATTAAGCCTAGAGACCCTGCCATCTTGATCCACTACTTGAATGTTTCTAAGGGAACCTTTGGCTTCATGCTTAAGTTTTAGAACCCAACTATCCTTCAAGATGCCCAATCCAAAGCTAGACGTATGGAAATGAATGTGACAATCTCTAGCATAGAGTTGACCTTTTAGAGTCCTCTAGGGCTTCCTCATCTAGAAGTGATACCAAGGCAAAGGGAACCAAGGCTAAAGACCAAGGTCCTCCCACTCTTGACCCCGTGACTATAATGATGAAGAATCTAACTATTCTGAGTCGGAAGGTAGCTAGGTTAGCAAGATCCCAAGAAAGGCCAAGGGGGGGGACCTTTTCCTCAAATAAAGCCTGGTTTCAACTGGAACTCGCAAAATAAACTTGTGACTGAAGACCCCAAGGTCCCACAAGCCCCTAACACGGTGTTCTAGTGCTCTAGATGCCATGAACCTCATTATGAAGATAAGTGTCACCTAAACCATGATGAGGAAGAGAGTGGTCCAAGTGGCAATGTCAAATTAATTAAAGAATATGATCAATCTGATGATCCATGAGGAAGAGTCTATCATGTATCCACCCAAGACAAAGATCAAACCTGGCAAAAGAGCATAGAAAAGCCTAAGGTGTATCATTGCCCAAAGAAACCAATGAGAATCCTCAAAAGGAAAAAGAGTTTACCAATGAAGGAAACCCAACAAAGCCGAAACCCCTTCTTCTAGTCATCAATACATGGGTGATGTAGATTTATACATTGACCTTGAAGGGATGTTTTGAACGATCTCAATCCCGATACCCCTTAATGAGTTACTGAAAATTCCTTCATAGAATGAAAAGGTGAAACAATTTTGTCAAATCAAAACGAAGGAAACAACAACAAATAACCTTCCCGTAGTTTTACACAATGAGAAACCTGATAAGCCTAAGGAAGAGTTAACAAGTGATCCCCTCAATATTTTGCAAAGTGCCATATATGAGAGAAAGAATGGGGATCACCAACCTTTCTATATCACCCTGGTAGTTGAAGGGATGCTCCTACACCAGCATAGATCCATCCAAACACGGATCTATCAAGCACGGAGGCATACAATTTCTTGAGGTGTTATTTTTTTAATGACATTTTATTTGGATTTACATTTTTATTTTATGAGTGAATATGGATTTTTTTAATTATTTTTTATTCGGTCTTCTTTTTTATTTTATGAGCCGACTTAAAAAATTTAATTACTTTTTATTTTTGGTACATAACATGAGTTCGTCTCCCCCATATTGGGTTGTAAGCACCTCGCCACTGAGAGTGCACATAACATTAGTTCGTTACATGTAACGTTGCGTTATGCATCTCGCCCATACTAGGTTGTAAGCACCTCATTACTCTCGATGCAATAACTGCATGTTAGAATCTGGAGCCAACACCAATATTATGCCCTTACGTGCCATGCAATCTTGAGGACTGGAAGTGTCGAGGCCTTATGGAAATGTATGTGGAATTGATTCTAAAGTCCTAATCAAGAATTTGAAAGTTGATCAAAGTCCATGGCCTAATCGAAGGGAGCATGTACTATCTATCCTCCACGACTAGTTATATGTTTAGCATCCCAATAAATGAGGACTTCCTTGGGAACTATGTGCCTAATCTTACATAGCCTTGGATCCTTTCCCCTTCTTAGTCCTTAGTTTTCAATTGTTTTCATTTTAGACTTGGATTTTATTTTTATTTTGTTTCTTTTAGTTGTACATTTTTAGCATTTAAACCTTCTTGTTATTTAGTTAGATGTTATTTATGCAAGTTACTTAAAAAAAATTGGGCATTTTTATTTCCTTTTCGGTTTTTGAATAATATGTTTTTAACAATGATCTTTGAGGAAGGTATATTTTGTTTTGTAGGTACTTGTTGCTAATAGCTATTGCATAACCAAAGATGTTGTTGTTCTCAAGCACTCTCTTCCTCAAAGCACTTTTCCCCCATGGTACCAGATGTTATACCATTTTATGTATGGAGATTTTTGCCCATATTTGTACTTTGGAGATTAGGCTCAAACCCAGAGTTTAGTGCATTCAAATGTGATCAATGATGAGATGCAAGCAGCTAATGCCATATTATGTCTTATGATGATGCCATTCTATGCCTTAGGATGATGCATTTTCTCATTTGCAAGTCATTGCGTTATCAAAGTGCTTCAGCAATTGTTATTGGGAGTTTTTCATTCTGTTGATGGCAAAAACTACATTGCATTCAACAAAAGACTTGAGGATCATGTCTATGTCAGTGTTATCATAACCAAACCTGTTTCGACAAAAGGAAGAGAGAAGAAAAATTGAAGTAAGGTTGACAAGGCAGCTAGAAGAAGTTCATAAGGACCACGAAGAAGATGAAAAGACCATTGTCGATCTAAAAATTCAAATAGTAGAGGCCAAGAACATTGAAGAAGACCTAACTAGTTAACTTCAAGAGAAGAAAGAGTTTTGTCAAGCAAAACAGCTTGAGATTATCTCATTAAAAAAAGAATTGGAAAAGAACATGTCTTTGGAAAAACAATTCTTACAAAGCTCTGATCTGAAATATCAATTAGAAGAACAAAAGAAAACTAAAGAGTTGATGTTAAGCCAGCTACAGAACAAACAAATGGATTATGAAAGAATTGAAGAAGAAAATGCCATTCTAAGAAAGGAAATTGATAAACTCACAGCTCAAGTAAATAACAATCTGAAGTATAACAAGCGCTCAGCAATTTTAAAAGATATCCTCAATTCTTAAAGGTCTCCACTTGACAAGACTGGTATTAGCTATGGCATCAATCAAGAAGGTGAAATTACAAGCATCCAGAGAAGAAAGCTGAAGAGAAGTCTAGGAGCTACACAAATGTCTTGAGAAGCTCCAATCTTGATGAAGGAAGCAGCAAAGGAGGAGATCATAATCAGCAAAAGAATGAATTCAGAAGGACTACGCAACAAAGAATAGCATTTGCTTCCAGGTATCGCACTTTATTTCCTGGTTATTGTTATCTTTGCAACAATTATAGACATAGAGCCATAGATTGCACAAGCTACGGAAGAAATGTTCAAGCAAGAAATGGAAGTGTTTATGTGAACGTTGAATGTTACAAATGCCACAATTATGGACACATGGCAAGAGAGTGTCGAAGCAAGCTGGATATGAACATTGAATGCTACAAATGTCACAACTATGGACACTTTGCAAAAGATTGTAGAAGCAACATGGCAAAACCTCCTAGACATAGACATACAAAAGTATAGAGAAGAAAATCTGAAGAACAAGGAAAGAAAGAGCATGGGAAACTTCCACATAAAGATGACAAGATTGATAGAATACTAGAAGGAATTCTTGAGGAAGAGTTTGAATTGGCCTTCATTGCACAAAACCATGAAGACAAAGTGAATGTTGAGGATGGAGTCTTAAACTACACAACAAAAGACAAGTCAATGTTTCCTACATTAAAGAGAGAAGATGATGGTGTTGACTACTCTGCCAAAACAACCAAAAGAAGCAAAATTATACTTGGAAATGAAGAGACTTCAGTAGATAATGCTTGCACATAAAGGGACAATTCACTCAAAATTGATCCTTATATCTAGCAAATGGAGATGGGGTGAGAAAACCTTGTTTCCATTAGTTTGGACGGCAGAATTGTTGAAGGATTATTGGACTATCGAAGGACTAAGTGGACAGTCTTTATAATTATTTGAAAATTGTCTAAGTGGACAGTCTTTCTACATAGCTGAAATATTAAGGCTAATAAGGTCCATGAACAAGCCAATGTCATGGCTGTCATTGAGATTGTAACAAAATCGTATTTATGTATAGCAAACAGCAAAAAAGAAATCAGCAAAATGTTAGAAAATTGTGAAAAAAAATTGTACGAGCTTCAACTTTGAAATCCTTCTCTACTTAAGGTGTTGAAGAGTCAAATTGTAAGCATAACAGGGATATCATGCAGCCTTGTGAAATGCAAGGAAGAAGAAGAACCGTGAGCTTAGTATAAAGATATTTATACTAAGTTCATATCCCTTAGTATTATACTAAGGGATATGAACTTAGTATAAAGATATTTATGGCAGACATCATTTATCATTTGTTTGATCAGTACAAAGCCTATATTGACAATTTTAAAGAAGAAAGGAGAAAGAACTCCCTAAGAGAATGATGACAGCTGAAATACGGTTTGTTCTTTGAGCACTTTAAAACCATGCTTAGGAACGTTGATAGAGCAGTTCATGATGATGTAAGCCAACAAAAGAAAGGTTATCTACAACAAATGTTAGTTTGATTTAAGAAGGCAATATTGAAACAGTATGGAACCATATGGAAGCTTCTAGATTTTGCAGACTTATCATCGTTTTAACCCAGCACATGGAGCAGACCTATTTACTATCAAGGGGAAGAGATATTGACAGTGGGAGCACTTTCAGAAAGATAAGAGGGTTAAAGACATTTCTTTGTCATAAAATTTCAAAGGGTAAGAGAAACAACAAAACAAGACCAAAGCAGACCAACATTCAGATAGGGGGAGTAACATAGCAAAACTAATCAATGCAGAGAATAATAAAGACAGGGGGAGTCAGCTCAAAAGCCTACAAAAACGACGACAGTACTATTAAAAATAGTGCAGCTGTGAGACCCATTCTCAGAGAGGATGGTACCCTAGTCAGTTAACTAGGGCAGAGTAAGACCCTAGAAGGTGCCCTAGGGGCCCTAGTAGTCTCCTGGGGTTCTTGGTTTGGGACCAAGCAGGTCGATGCCATGGAAAATCCCCTAGCATGTGGCTAGGGCCCCTATATGCCTCTAGGGTATTCTGGTTTGGGACCAAGGACACGATGTCCAAGTAGATCCTGCAGGTAGAGGCAGAGACATATTCTGGTATCGGACCAAGGACACGATGTCCAAGTAGGTCCTGCAAGTAGTTGATCAACTTTCAGTCTGGCACTGAAGCTCAGCTTAGTACTAAGAACCATTCTCCAAGAGAATGGAGGACCCAGTCGAGGTCCAGGAATTGATCAACATGATTCAGTCTGAGACTAAAGCGCAGCTTAGTACTGAGATACATTCTCTAGGTGAATAGAGACACCTAGTCAGTTACTAAGAATTTGATTCAGTCTGGGACAAAAACTCAGCTTAGGGCTGAGAGCCATTCTTTAAGAATGGAAGATGATGCCCTCTCTCCTAATCATTACTGCTAGGTTGCTTCTCAAGGGACTGGCCACCCCTTGATGATGTCACTAGCACCTAACCCTTAGGAGCAGTATCGAGGACCAAAGGATCGTACCATCCGGTTTGGATATTTCCATTATACAGTGATAACAAAATATATAAAACAATGTACCTTGAGAGAGAGAAAAGATGACTGGTCTTGTTGGTCCTAAAAAAGTTGTTTGTCCACCTTTTATGGTTCACCTTATCTTATGGGTATGTGGGTTGTTTTATTGTGACCCCCTTGGTTGACTCTTGGTCCTCTATCTTACTTGGTTACTTTATGCTCTTAAAAGGGACCTTTGACCCACTTATTGTTTATGGTTTTATTATAAAACCTTTGGACTATTTACTTTATGGTTTTATTATAAAACCATTGGACCTTTTACCTTATGACTTTATTATAAAACCATTAAACATTTATTTTTATGGTTTTATGTTATAACCTTTGGACCTTTCATTGTTTCACCATTTATTTATTTTATGTTTTTATTTTGACCCTTCTCTTAGGACCTTTAGTACCTAAAGTATTTGATGGTGTATTGTTTATCTTACCCACCTTACAAAAAAACTAAGGTTTTCTTTCATTTGACATATCCTCAAGTGAAGCCTCACTTACCTGCACATGACTGTTTTGCCTACGTGTTTTTTATCTCCCGCGTGACTGCTGCTGACTGTGACTCATGTGACTCTTCTACGCGTGACTGCTGCTATTGACCGAGACCAGAACTATCCCGTGTTTTGCGTCCACGTAACCTCCTACACGGCTTATATCCTGTGTATCTTACCTCTGCCTCCTTGTCTATGTGGTCTTTCACTGTGCCAGTGTGTTTGATCAGTGATCCTTTCCAATCCTACCCCGTGATCCTTTCACGACCCTCCCCCGCAACTGTACCTATGGGCTCCCTCCAGCGTGATTGATTTGTGATCCTTCTGAATCCTCCACCGTAATTCTTCTGCGACCCTCCACCGTGGCTGCACCTGCAAGCTCCTCCATCATGACTAATCTGTGACCCTTCCTAATCCTCCACCGTAACACTTATGTGACCCTCCACCGTGATCGTGTGCCTATACTTTAGTGTGGACTGCGATTTTCCTCCACCCTGTGATCGTGTGCATGTACTGTAGTGTGGACTGCGGTTTTCCTCCACCTTGTGATCGTGTGCATGTACTATAGTGTGGACTGTGGTTTTCCTCCACCATGTGATCGCGTGCATGTACTGTAGTGTTGACCGTGGTCTTACACCACCATGACCCCGAGCCTTTTACTCTAGTGTGAATTGTGGGTCTTCACCTCCATAACCATGAGCCTGTATTCTAGTGTGGACTGTGGGTCTTCCCCACCGTGAATGTGAGTTTCACTTTATGTGTGGATTGTAGTCTTTCCTACTTGACTGTGAAAGCATGACGGTGTAAGGTATGACTGTGTGTCTCTGCACTATGTGACTGCATCCTTACTTAGCATGAATGTGTGTCATTTGTCAACATAGGCTCTCTCTCTCAAGGTACGTAAATTGTTTGCCTAGTTGACTTGTCCCTTCGGTGACAAGATCAAATCAGAAATATCTGAGTATAAGGTTGATTCAAATATTGGTTATGATTCTTTACTGTTGACATCTACTGAACATTGTTTATTATTTAGTTACTGTACATTGCATTTTCTCAATGACCAACTTTAACGCAGTGACCAGCAGAGTGTTAAAATTGAACCAACCTTAACATAGTGACCAGCAAAGCGTTAAAGTTGAGAGAGATGAAAATTATGTTTAAATTTATTGCAGATCAAATTTATTGAAATGTGTACTCTTATGAATCTAACCTTGTTTTGTTTATGCATTAAATTCAAATTCAAATATGAACCTAACCTTTAAATTTCAACAAGTAAAATCATAGGGGGGAGAATTATCAGATGATCATTAAAGACATTCGCAGTCAGGCGGAGCATTTCTTTGGTCATTGATGTCAAAGGGGAAGGAAATGCAAAATGCAGAAGAAAGCAGATAAGGGGAGCATCCGACAAGGGAAGCAACTATAGAAGTGTTGGCATCAATGACAAAAGGGGAGATTGTTGGATTGGTTGTAATTGATGTCAACTCACTCATAATATGCCCGCAGCTATGCTCACCAAGGCAAAGCAAATGCCCTCCAGACTTGCCTACACAAGCAGAAAAATGCCCACAGCTCATAATCAAATACCCACAGCTATGGGAGGATAATGCCCTGCAGCAGTCATGATTTATGCCCACAATAACCTCAAAGTAAAATGCCCACACTGATGCTCATGAACTCTAGAAAATGTATGCAAGACTAGATATTATGCCTGCATTTAGCTAAGGAAATTCCCGCAGCATCATGCCCGCATAGTATGGTGCAGCTACAAGCCAAATACCTGCAAGTGCTCAGAAAATGCCTGTGGTCATGGGAGAAAATGCACGCGGCATCGGAGGATATGCCACAAGCACAGGAGAAATGCCCGCATGCTCTAAATGCCCACAGAATCCATAAAATGCCTACGGATAAATGCACGCAATCATCAAGAGTAATGACCACTCTATCAAGAAAAATGCTTGCACAGCAAATGAAATGCTGGCCAAACTGAGTGAAAAGTCACATGGGATTATGGTGATGTGTCATGACTCATGACAGATGATGTGGTGTTTAAGTGGCAACAGGAAGACAAAAGAGCACCTACAGATTCCACAATGGCATAATAAATGTAAATAAAAATGTTAAATGATGATCAAGGACTTGCTCGACCTCATGATGATTATTTGGGTGACAAAGCCAATGTTTTAAAGATCTCCTACCACGTATCTTAAGTCGGCCTTATAATTTAGAAAGGATGTTCTTTGTAAATATATAGGTTGGTCGTCCTACAAAGGATTAAGACAAGTAATCTATAGGTCGGTCCTGTTTAAAAGAAGGGTAAAGTAAGAGTATAAATAAAAGACAAGCTCGCCTCAAATGAGTGAAAAGTAGCGAAAAAAGATGGAGCTCTGAAGTAGCGAATAAGCAATAGGTCTAAGGGGAAAAGGAGCAGTCCAAGGAGCAAGCAAAGAAGCAGGTCAAGTGATGAAATTTGTTGCAGACTATCAACAAGTCTAGTAGCAGGTTGAAGAACTGATAAGGGTGCAAGTTTTAAAAACTTATTGCAGGCAGGTTCGGCCTTGTTCCAAGTGAAGTTTTGGTCAAAGTTTTGACACAATTTTCAAGATTGCAGGACAGCTTTGAAGACTATCGTTGGCACACCTTCCAAGACAAATCTGCAGTGGTTTGTTAAAACTTAATAGATATTGATGGTTGTTGAATGTAATCACTTGTAGCAGTTTTTGACAGTTGGTAAAGGCAATTTTTTGGGGAGCAAATTTGAGGGACTGTTATTAGACAGACTTTAGTGGACAAAATTGATTTTGATTAAGGACTGTTTGTAGACAGACTTACTTGAGGTTGTTTAAGGATTGTTTAAGGCCTAATGTAGAGCAGAAGAAGGGTTCTGACAGAGAAGCAGAATTGAAAGACAGATTTGAAGGCAATTTCATCAAGATCAGATTTTGAAGAAGAGTACATTGGTACTTGCATAGTAAGTTGGTCCTCATCCACTTGAAAGGTTGGTGCCTACAAAATTTAGTTGGCGCTCAAGAGGATTGGTGCATACAGAATTTAGTTGGTGCTCATGAGGATTGGTATCCTTGTCCCTTGGACAGGTTGGTGCCTACAGATTGCAAGTCAGTGCTTCCACAAGGGATTGGTGTCCCTATCAGATCGGTGTCTGTTAAATGATTAAATCTGTGAGTGGGTGCTCACATCGCTGGAGATTGGTCTCTCTTATCATTATTTGTAATCTATGGTTTTATCAATTCAGTAAATTGACTTTCCATATAAAGATTCTGGGTATTGTTTTTTATGTTGATGAATATTTATGATTGATAATGGTGCATAATTAATGAAGTGAAAATTTGATAAAAGGTGTGATACTGATTCACCCCCCCCTCTCAGTATCATTGTGTGTTCCAACAATCAGGACCATCAATTGTAGTGTCACTATATGAGTCAGAGTTACTCTCATGAAAAACAAATGGCACACCAACCAAAGCATGCTCCATCCTGCAAAGTGCAAACCCCTTTCTCTAACCTGCAAACCCCCTAATCCAACCTTCAAGCAATGAAATAGCTCTTCCCTTGGAAAATTGCTCCTTTCCTTTGGCAAATCGATCCTCTCTTCTTTGTTGTTGACCGCTTCTCTCCAAGTAGGTCCATTTGCATAAGAGAAATGTTTCAAATATGAGAATAAGGGATGGGTTGGGCTTTTAAGAGAAGAGTTGGATAAGGTAGCTTTTAGGTTTATTAGTTTAATGATTTTTTTTGTTTTCCAAGTTATGAAAAAAAAATGAAAATTGCGTGGGGGCATCTCAATGTCCCCCTTTTCATGAGTGGGTGCCCAAATGCCCCCCACCTCTTTGGGACGTTCCTTGTGTGTTTCCTTGAGTTTCCGAAAAAAAGGACATGAAGAAATGTTTGCCAAGGAGTCCCCAAGCCCCCAGAGCATGGGAAACGAGAAGAGCATATCCCGACACTAGGGGATGCGTCCTTGTGGAACAATGGTTCATATATACATGTACTTTGGTTCATATATACATTGCACTGGATGTTACTTTTGTTGTATGCACTATTACTTGCTATATACATGAGAAACATGTATTTGTGAATAATGGTTTGAATTCTAATGGATGCACATGAATGTTTTGTTTTTCAGAATTTGAATATTTTATGTGTAATTGGGTCGACCGATTTTGTGATCCGGTTCTTTTATAGCTTTTGTACAGTTCCGGTTCTTAGGGTCAACTGGTTTGATCACCGATCCGGTTTTGATAACATTGGTATGTGTACATACAAACCACTGACTTCTTGCCTGAAGAGACTACAAAGAAAGGCCCACCAATTTCCCTATGATTCCATATGAAATAAGATCAAGGGGACTAGAAAGTACAATTAGTTATGCATGGATTGTGTGTTAAGAATATTCCTGAAAACCAACAAAAAGCTAACATAGTAAAGAGAGAGAATACAACAGTCAATGAACACAATATGTGATAAGATCATTTTATTAATGTCCAACTAATGACAAAAAAGTATGTCAATGGGACTAGTAAGTACATTTATTGATACCAATCTGTACGAGTGCCCATACACAGAATTTCTCCTTCAAATCAGCTTATCATACAACTAATTAAAGCTTACAAGGAAACCTCCCCACTTACTAAAAACTAACAACTGCACAGTAATTAAAGTCCACCCCAACATGAGGTGTACAGCATGTTGTAGAGAGTGCAACCTGAAATGGAAAAGGGCAACAACCTTACTGCCTGTACAGCATGCTATACGGTAGTTGTACTCATCTGTTGTGCTGCTATTGTTTGCCCTTGTACAACTGCTACTTTATGGTCCTGCTCTTCTTCATTTGCTAATAAGCCTTACTCTCTATTCTGATAGATCTCCCTGTCCGACAAAAACTGTGTCTGAACCCTCTATCTTGAGTCTTGACCTGTCTGTATACTTGTGTTGAAACCCTAATCTACCAACACCTAATCTCTCTATGAGAAGTATAGTTGAGATTAATCCTAGTCTAAATCATTAATATAGAAAATACACTTTATTATGCTCAACTTTTCCCTAAAGTGAATTACGAAATAGAATTATCTCAAACCCTTTCCAACACATAAACACTGAACTTGTGCAGAAGTTCCTATCCAAGAGGAAATAATTCTACATTGATCCAAGTTTGTCTTTGAATGCTTCAAACTTCTCTTTTGCTAAGGGTTTGGTTAGAATATCAACTAGTTATTGATCTGTGGGAATATACAACTCTGGTTATCACAATAAATCGCCATGGAATCCAACTCTTGATCAAACAACCCTACAAGCAACTTGTGAAGCCGTATGGCATCACAAATAGTAGTACTCACTGCCATATACTATACCGCTACTGAGCTAAGTGCAACAAAAGTCTGCTTCCTACTGAACCAAGATATCATTGTTCACCTCAAACTAAAGCAACACCTGAGATGATCTTCCTGTATGATGCACTGCCTGCCCAATCTAAGTCTATATACCCTTACAATTTTACTTTACCACCTCCATGATATCTCACACCATATTCCACTGTGCCCCACAAGTATATGAGCAAATGTTTTGTTGTTACCCAATGCTCCTTCCTTGGCTGCACCATGAATTGATTAAGGCATCCACTGCAAAACATATATCTGCTCTAGTGTTGACCAGACACATCAAGGAACCTATAAGCCGCTTATACAACATAAGGTCCACCATCTCTAAATATGAAGACATTATTTTCTTTAGGTTAGTGATCGTAGTGTGGCCATAGGTTCCAACCATACTACAACTACAAAACCATGAAAGCTTGTGCCCAAACAATTTAAAACAGAAGAAAATCTAACAGCAAGAGAATGCAACACCTGCCACAACATAAAATCACTAAAAGTTTTGGATATGAATTTGGAGAAGTAATACCAGTTGTGAGGATGTACCAACCAATAAGCTACTGGAGAGAAAAGTCACTATAGACTCATAGAGAGATAAACACAATCTAGTTATTCATCCTACAACCAGTAATTATGTCGCTCAAGGAAGCAACAAAACAGACAAATAAATCAGAAAGATACAGGCATAATATTAAATGCACATCATAGAAACAAGCAGTTTCAAATTACTGTAGTATGGCTTTTATGTATATTCATATATGCCCAATTGTATATTACCTTTAGGCCCAAGAATTTTCCAATAGATGCAAAAAGATGCAAAATACTCTTGTTGCGAAGACTTGTGAACACTTCAGTAAATGCCAGATTGCCCTGATTCAGCGCCTCTTCACATTCTTTAATAGCAGATGACGGAACAAGATTCCTAGAAGGCAGAAGAAAACGTCCATTCCTGCAAATGCCAAAAGTATATATTCAACCTTTCCACTAAAAAGATCTTGAAAATCAAAAAATCTTCACATATAAATCCAATATAGGAACATGCCCCACGGGCCACAATCATGGCACTAATTACAGACTTAGCATTGAAATATGGTCTTTTGTCTCAAAGGCAGTCAAAAGTATGCCATCTCATGCAGAACCTTTTGATATTCACAAAAACATCACCACTCATTTATCCAATCATCGTAGACTCATAGACAAGAGTACACACCAAACCGAAGGAATTAGGCAGCAATATAAAAAGGCATGCCACAATGACAACACATTAAAAAGGTTTCAGGCTTGTAAGAATAGGGGCTTTGTTGATTTTACTTGGACAAATCAATTTTATAATCGTATTGTGAAGCCAACCATTGTGTTTAGAATTATTAATGAAGGCTTTGATGAAAGGAAAGAGTTTGATTAAGGTAACCCTTTTGTGTTCTCCATGACAAGGTCCATGGCCCCCATTTATTGGGTTGTGACACGATAGATACACATATGATGACCTCACCGTAAAGCAGTTTGACTAAACAATGCACACCATCTTCATTCTGTCATTCATTGTTCACTTGTGCATCATAAAAGAGCAGTTATTGATTCTTTGGACAATGCTGCAAATATTGTGTCAGCAATTATATCGCTGGCGATGCAGAGTACAACGTATCGACAATATCAGGGAAAATATAGGCAAAACTAGAAAAAAAGAAATAAAATAAAATTATAAATGTATTCGGTGGAAAATATTGGCAAAATATCATAATTTTGAATATACCACAATATATTGATGCAATATTTTCCCCACCTCAGAAATCACACAATATCTGCAATAATATCGCAATATTTGCAACACCAGTTTAGACATTATTAAAGTGGCAACTCCCATGAGCTGTGTTAGATTAGCAGCAACAAGGAAGGTCTTCCTGCATGCAAGTGTCCTTGCATGCAGAAGACTCTAAAACAGGAAATCAGTTGTATTTAATTATTTTTCCTAAGTTTACTTTGGAAAATAATTAAAGTGATCTAATTAATTATTGACTTTAAGTAAAAGTGAAATTAGGGTTTTCTTTTTACCTAAAGTTATATAAGAAAGGTCAATTGGTTGAGAGGACACACACACACTTGTATTCTGACAGAGACAAGATACAAACAGGGAGAGAAAGTCAAACAGAGGATTTAGCTGGGAAGACGGAGGAGCGAGAAGTAGGATCACCAAGCTGACAGGCAGGACAGAGCCTCCACAGGTCGATAGGCAGGAGCTGCAGAGGAAGGCAGTACTATACAGTATGGATTTTGTACAGACCGTACAGATTTCATACAACGGCAGTACAGTCGTACGGATCCACACGTGTGAGGTCGTACACTCTTACAGGAGGGTGTTGAGGTTTAGCTGGGGTTTTGCCCAGTGATTTTGCCGTTTTACTACATTCACCAGGTTTGGGTGAATTTGCAGTGATTGTAAACGTTCCATATTTTCTCATAATAAAATCTATATCTGACTGCTGTACCGGTTTTCCCATCTTGGGTTTTCCGAGGGTTTCCATACTCAAAATAATAGTGTCAATATTGTGATGTGATGTTGTGATTTATTTCTCAGTTTTATATTCCGCTGCATACTGTAAAGATATTCATGTGTGATTATCAAAAGAGATTTTGAATGCACTGTTTAGCCCTATTTGAATATTAAAGGAAAATTACATGGTATCAGAGCTCCAATGAGCTAAAGCTGAGAGATTTGCAGCAGCAGTGATAGATCAAGGGCATATCTATAGGAAGACACAAACCTAGACTTCCAGATCTAGGGTTTGAAAGGTACACTTCAGGATGGTCGTGCAGTTGAGAGTTGAGGATAGACTCCACAGTGCTCAAAACTTTCCTACATGGAAAGAGAGGATCACAAGGATCTTGGACGTCAATGATGCAGAGGAGCACATTGACTCCACAAAAGTTGCACGCACATATCTGGTAGATCTGATAGCTTGGAAGAAGATTGATTCCAAAGCCATGTTGATTATCATGGATGGAGTGAAGGACCATATAGTCCCTCACCTTTCTGGTAAGAAGACAGCAGCAGAGATGTGTACGGCTTTGGAGAATCTGTAACAAAGCAAGAACGAGAACCGAAAGATGGCGTTGCAAGAGAGGATGCATAGCACCAAGATGGCCAAGGGAGAAGGAGTGGTGCCTAATCTCACGAGGCTCACACAAATTAGGGATGAGCTTGGAGTTGTTGGCTCTGAGACAGTGGATGAGGAGCTAGTTCGGATAGCCCTTAATGGCTTCTCTAAGCCATGCCACACCTTTGTCAAAGATGTTGTGGCTAGGGATAAGCTCCCTGATTGGCAAAGACTATGGGATGACTTTGTGCAGGAGGAGACCTGCATGGGTCAAGGATCAGGCTAATCCAGCAGTGCCCCACAAATTGTGGATGAGGAGGCTCTAGCCCTTACAGGGAAGAGCAAGGGTAAGGCAAAGAGGAAGAAGCATGGTAAGAAGAACCTTGACGTGTCAAAGGTCAAGTGGTTTATCTGCCATAAGCAGGGAAACCTTGCGTCCCAGTGCCCAGATAGGAAGAAGAAGAGTAACACTTAGATGGCGGGATCTGCAGAGGTGGATGAGTTCAGCAGGAACTTCGATGAGGAGTTTTGCTTGATAGCTTGCATGGGAGGCACCACAGGGAGCAGTATATGGCACATCGACAGTGGAGCATCTAGTCACATGACTTGACATAAGAGACTCTTCAGAGACTTGCAGGAGGGTGGAAGAGGGATCCACGTTGAGCTAGGTGATGATGCGCGGTATCAGGCGCAGGGAGTTGGCACTGTTTCATTTCAGAGGGAGTCTGGAAAACCCCTCAGTTTTGTTGATTTGTTATATGTTCCAGGACTGACCAAGAACCTTATATCAATCTCCACTCTGGAGGACAAGGGATATCAAGTGAAGTTCTGTGACCATAGAGTATATATCAGGCCCAAGGGGTCAGATAGGAGCTTGGATCGAATGATTGGCAGGAGAAGCGGGAAAGTGTACAGACCACACTTTGAGCCTGCAAAAGCTCCTAGTCAGCAACAGCAGCAGCAGCAATCAAGGTGAATTGTGGCATAGGAGGATGGCACACTTACACGATGGAGCACTAAGGCACTTGAGACAGGTTGTCAATGGAGTTCCTCAGGTACAGGAGGAGAACCATAACCACTGCAAGAGTTGTGCTTTGGGGTAGAACATCAAGAAGCCTTTCCCACAGAGTGAGCACAAGTATAAGGAGCCCTTGGACTTGGTGCATTCTGATGTATGCGTACCTATGAGTGTCCATTCATTCAGTGGTTACAGTTACTACGTAACCTTCATTAATGACTATTCCAAGAAAACATGGATCTATTTCGTGAAGGCCAAGTCAGAGGTCTTTGAGAGGTTTCGAGAGTTCAAGACTCTCGTGGAGAACCAAACAGGAAAGAAGATTCAAGTGTTGAGGATAGACAACGGGGGTGAGTACACCTCCATTGAGTTCATGGAGTATTGTTCGACACAGAGGATCAAGAAGGAGCACATACTGCCCCATACTCCCCAGCAGAATGGAGTTGCAGAAGGGAAGAACAAGACTATGGTAGGAGCAGCCAAGGCCATGCAATTTGATCAGGTATTACCACTATTCCTTTGGGTTGAGGCATACAGGACTACAGTGTACATTCAAAACAGTTTCCCCACACAGCTTTGGGGAGGAAGACACCAGAGGAGGCCTTCACAAGCACTCGACCAGATGTGAGTCACATTTGCATATTTGGCAGTGTCTGCTATTGTCATGTTCATGCTGACACTAGGAAGAAGCTGGACCCTTTTGGAGAGAAGGGGTTACTTGTTGGATATAGCGAGACTTCGAAGGCATACAGAGTTTACATTCCTGCTCGCAAGAGGATCATTGTGAGCAAGGATGTCCAATTTCTTGAGGACAGGGCCTTGTGAAGATCTATGGACTCACCAACAGAGCAGCAACCAGCACAGGACACAGGAATCAAGTTAGAGGAGCCAGATGTACAGGTACAAACATAGGGCACAGGTTCTGGAAGTCAAAGGGAGTTAAGTGGACAAGATCCTTTAGTCATTGACTTGGAGGATGAGTTGCAGCAGGACATGGATATTCAACAGGTGCAACAGGTAGACACTAGGCCAAGGCCTAAGTGGTTCAAGTCCACAGTATGGGATTCCAGGCAAGTAGATCCTCCACAGAGCTACATGAGACAGAGCAAACCACCAGTGAGACTCAAGTATATGGCACTAATGACAGAGTTGATTAACTCTGAACCTTACAGTTTTGAGGAGGTTGCACAACATGATGTGTGGCAGGAGACCATGGTTGAGGAGTATGACTCAATCATGAAGAACCAAGTATGGGAGGTTGTGCTGAGACCTAAAGGCAAGAAGGTGGTAGGATCCAGGTGGATCTACAAGGTGAAGCATGCAGCAGACAGAAGTGTGGAAAAGTATAGGGCACACTTCGTGGCAAAGAGGTTTTCATAGAAGGAGGGCATTGATTATGAGGAGACCTTCGCCCCAATTGCCAGGTATTCTTCCATTCGGACCATTATCTCTTTAGCAGCAGAGATGGTTTGGCAAGTCCACTGTCCATCAGATGGACATCAAGACTGCCTTCCTCAACGTAGTGATAGAGGAGGAGGTATATATTGAGCAGCCAAAGGGGTTTTATGTGGAGAACGAGGGGACGCACGTATGCAGACTGCATCGAGCTCTTTATGGGCTCAAGCAGGCACCTCGAACATGGTACTCGAGGATAGACAGCTATCTACAAGAGATGGGATTTCAGCGGAGTGAGGTTGACCACAACCTGTACCTCTTGAGAGGTGAGGTGCCTCTCATACTGGTCTTATATGTGGATGATCTTTTTTTGACAGGAGATGAGAGGCTGATAGGAAACTACAAGTCCAACCTTGCAGTGGAGTTTGAGATGAAAGACCTTGGGTTGATGCATTACTTTCTGAGCTTGGAGGTTTGGCAGAGAGATGGATGCTCTTCATTAGACAGGGGAAGTATGTAGTATAGATCTTGAAGAGATTCAGGATGGAGGACTATAAACCTATGGCCATACCTCTACTTTACAACTAAAGGAAGATTGATGCATTAGGGTCAGATGGATTTGATCCTAACTTGTATCGTCAGCTTATCGGATCGCTTATGTATCTGGTCAATACTCAACCAGACATCATCTTTGCAGTCAACTCTTTGAGTTAGTTCATGGTGGACCCTTGGAGAGTGCATTGGGCGGCTGCGAAGCACATACTTCGCTACAGAGGTACAGTGGAGTATGGATTGCTTTATGAGCGCAGGGGGAGTGTACAGTTAGCAGGTTTCATAGATGTTGACTGGGAAGGATGTGTAGAGGACAGGAAAAGTACTTCATGTTGTTGTTTCAGCATTGGGTCAGGGGTTGTCTCTTGGTTCAGCAAGAAGAAGAAGCTAGTTGCATTGAGCTCGACAGAGGCCGAGTACATGGCAGCCAGCATGGCTACTTGTGAGGGTATGTGGCTGAGGAAGTTACTTTCAGGGTTGTTCAAGTGTGAGCTAGAGGCTACAGTAGTTCACTGTGACAATCAGAGTGGCATCAGGCTATCTGAGAATCCAGTGTTCCATGACCAAAGCAAACACATAGACATCAGGTACCGCTTCTTGAGAGATTGTGTTCAGAGAGGAACCATTTGGTTGGAGTGCATACAGACAGATGAGCAAGTGGCGGACATTTTCACCAAGGCACTTTGCAGAAAGATTTTTGTGAAGTTCGAGGATAAGTTGGGGTTGCTACCAAATCCCTTCCTTGTTGAGAGGGAGTGTTAGATTAGCAGCAACAAGGAAGGTCTTCCTGCATGCAAGTGTCCTTGCATGAAGAAGACTCTAAAACATGAAACCAGTTGTATTTAATTATTTCCTAAGTTTACTTTGGAAAATAATTAAAATGATTTAATTAATTATTGACTTTAAGTGAAAGTGAAATTAGGGTTTTCGCTTTACCTAAAGTTAAATAAGAAAGGTCAATTGGTTGAGAGGACACACACACACTTGTATTCCAACAAAGACAGGATACAGACAGGGAGAGAAAGTCAAACAGAGGATTTAGCTAGGAAGACAGAGGAGCGAGAAGCAAGATCACCGAGCTGACAGGCAGGACAAAGCCCGCACAGGTCGACGGACAAGAGCTAAGGTTGTACTATACCGTACGGATTCTGTACAGTTGTCGTACAGACCATATGGATTCTGTACAGTCGTACAAATCCACACGTGTAAGGTCGTACAGCTGGGTCGTACAGTCTTGCAAGAGGGTGCTGAGGTTTAGCTGGGGGTTTTCCCAGTGATTCTGCTGTGTAACTACATTCACCAGGTTTGAGTGAATTTGCAGTGATTGTAAACGTTCCATATTTTCTCATAATAAAATCTATATCTCACTGCTACACCAGTTTTCCCATTTTGGGTTTTTCTGCGAGTTTCCATACCCAAAATAATAGTGTCAATATTGTGATGTGATGTTGTGATTTATTTCTCAATTTTATATTCCGCTGCATACTGTAAAGGTATCCATGTGTTGTTATCAATAGAGATTTTGAATGCACTATTTAGCCTAGTTGAATATTAAAGGAAAATTTACAAGGAGATCCATGCTGCAATATAAATACTTCAAAACTCTTTGTTCTATTATTCATTATATACTTGTGTATCATAAAAGAGCATTTATTTATTGTTTGGAACAATGTTGCAGATACTATTCTAGCGATCACACCGGAAGGATCCAAAATATAACTTATCAACAATATTAGGGAAAATATCTACAAAATTAGAAGAAAAAATCATCAAAAATTACCAAATTTATTACTGAACTGATCGATTCAAGGTCTGAATCGACTGACTTGGTACCAAACCGATCGATCAAGCCGGTTTAGTGATCAGTTTGGAACCTTTGTCGATCAACTCGGTCAAATCAATCAAGTCTGAGACCAAGTCACCAATTTTTAAAATATTGTCACCTCTTACCGACCAAACAAGAGATGAACGCAATCATCAAAAAGGTAATCTACATGCAATTTGTACGGTCCACTTGGATAAACCTTGAGGGTATGTTACCTCTAAATATGGCCTTCTATGCTGATCACTTCATGGTTATGAGAAATGGAGTCATTGTTTGACCCCATTAACACTTCTCCATTTGATGCATGGAGTCATTGTTTGACCCCATTAACACTTCTCCATTAGATGCATGCTCTTTGAATCCCTCTGGGCTAGTTCAGGGTCAGCTCTCATAGACTACAAATAGAGACTAATCATCAGTTCAACCAAACAGATAATATTTACCAATTATGTCACCTTTAAGAGGTTGAGATTGAGGAGCACTTCATCTTCCATTGCCTGGTTTGCTACAAGATCTGAGAACGACTTTACTGCCTTTTCAAAGAGCTCCAAACACTCTATAGTTAATTTAGGTAATCGAACCAACGATGCCTAGCCTTATACATGCAGGAGGCCATCTATCTCTAGTCTTCTATACTACAGCCACATCAACATCTTGGACCAGCTTCTACTCAAATGATCCCTTCCTTTTTTTTGTGCTCCCAAATAGGGGAACCAAGTGACATATGGATAGTGTTGAAACAGATCAATGAGGACACATGGCATTATTTCTACTTATGTGAGGCCCCAATGGCAACACCAGACCCAGCCTCATATTTGCAGAAAGACAAGATGCTAGACGCTATCTTCCATGTCACATCGACAAGGCCTTCCTTCCAGATGATAGCACATCATGTATTCTAGCTCCTTTCTTAATTCGTCTTCCAGACAAAGATCTATTCTGAGTTTTCTTCATTCGACCTCGAATGGTACGAGAGATGATTCTTGTGGAGCATAGTAGCTTATACTAGCACCATAGACTCTAGATCCACTCAATTTTACATCTCTCCTAGAGTGCCTCTCCATCTTTGGCGTTGGCCTCCTAGGATCTAGTTTAGATTTCTATTCTATTTCACTTCCTCTTTCTTGCTTTATTTACGTGCAGCCTTAGCGCACCCACTTTGTATACACAACATTGTATCTAACAATCACATTGACCTACTTTAGTGGTCATTGTTGAATTTTTGGCATTAGCATAAACTTTAAAAATTTGCAAATCTACTTAAACAATTCAGCAGTATAGGAAAAACACATTCATCACATTAGCACACATGGACACAATATTTTTCACTAGGGAAACCTTCAAAGGACAAAAACTCCAAAAGCATTAATAGCTCATCTCGTAGATGAGATGACTCAAAAAATTCTTCAAAAAGTTCCTCAACTCCAGATTTGGATTTTTACCACTGTCACAATAAAAATTATCAGTAAAAGTTCAGATTGATAATTACAACCACATTTTCCAGAATTACACAAATTTCCCAAATTAGGGCTTTCTCAGAAAAACTGAGATTTTCTCTCTCCTGCCCGAAAATATTAGACTGCACAGGTTAGATCTAAAAATACTTGACACACTGTACCTTGCTACCATACAACTGTATGGCCATACGAATTTGTACGGATCTAAATGTACGGCTACCCGTTGACTGTTTTTCTACCCGATCTTCCCTTCTGCTTGCTCGGCTTGTCCTTTTTCTACTGCCTGTGGTCTGCTTCTTGCCCAAATGTTGCCCGTCCTCTCCTTCCTCTCTCCGTGGCCACGACAACCCTGTTAGAGATTGCCTTAGGCTACCCGAGGGTACCTAGGGTGAGCCCGTGGGTTGGAGAAAAAAACAGGGCCAAGCCCTAGGTGGCTACCCGAAAAATAATGGAGCCCAAGAGGAGAGAGAGCAGTGTTACCCAAAAGAATACTCGGCCCGAAAAAAGAGAAAAGACAAGCAGCCTATGAGGAGAGAGAGAGTGTGTGGGCTGCCTAGAAAAATTAAGATGTTGAAGCTGAAGATGACTGTCAAAAACTTGTTGAAGCTTAAAACCCTAGCTAAGGGCTTGTTGGGAGAAGATGGATGCCCTAGCTGAGGCAAAACAATCTTCAATGGAGCCTTCAACAAATAGCAGCTTCACCTGTGAGATCAAAACTTGAGTGTATAATGAGAAGACTTGATCTTCTTTTATAACCTTCATTCACCTATAAGTGGACAAGATTAGGAAAGATAAAATAATAATATTTTTAATCTTTTCTTAATTTCACTTTCACTTTTACCCAAAAAAAGGTCCTTTTATTTTTCTCTAACTTTTATAAGAAGTCCTTATTTATTTTGACTTTCACTTGTGGTCATTTTCCTGTGGTCAAAAAGTCTTTATTTATTTTGACTTGACTTTGTCTTTTTCCAAGCGCTCCTATGGTCATTACTTGTGGTCCTTTTTTATTTCAAAAGTACATCATCATAAACCAAGAGAGTTATTAATGCTTTTATCTCACACACTATGTGATACCTAGGTCTAGTATTAGGGTAAATTGACCAAGGGTAGCTAATCCTAAGAGAAGCACACCAAGCCCATAGATCAAGGATCAGAGTGCTACACACATGCCCAGACCCAGTCGAGGGCTTACAATGTCTTCATTCTCCAGCAGAATGGCTACTCAGAACTAAGCTAAGTCTACGAGTCCTAGACTAGTTTACATCGTGGTCTCGGACCAGATGTCTACTCAACACAAGATCGAGTCTACCCAGGGCATCTCAAGCTGGGTCTATATCATGGTCCCAGACCATATATCTACCATTCAACAGAATGGTCACTCAACACTGGGTTGAGTCTTCAACGTGGTCCCGAACCACATGGTCCCATTCTCCTAAGAGAAGGGCTCTCGATGTTGCTCAGAAAAATCAACACTCCCTCTCAGCAAGAGAGGCATTCTCTGCCATACCAAGCTTGTCACAAAAGTACATGAACTTTGATGTTGTCAGAGGCTTTGTCAATATATCTACAATCTGTTCATCTATATGAATGTACTGCAACTTCAAAGCACCTCTCTGCACTAGGCCTCTGATGAAATGATACCTCATTTCAATGTGTTTCAATCTATCATGAAACACTGGATTTTCTGAAAGCTTTATGCAACTCTGATTATCGCAATGGATGATCGTTGAGTCAAGCTTTCCCTCGAACAGATCGGATAACAACTTTTTGAGCCAAACGACTTCCTTGCAGGCATCATTTGCAACCATATATTCTACCTCAATTGTACCCTGAGCTATGGAACCCTTGATCCAAGAGGATATTGGTGACCACCCGCCTATTCCACTTGGACCCCCACCATTGTTTCTTTCAGTTTTCCAGTTTCCTTAATTGTAGCACAATTTACTATTTTTGGCATTTTTTGGGTCCTAAACTTTTGGAGCCGTTTTGAGGACCTAAACGACGTTTTTTCGACATCAAATGGTTGGGAAAACATGGGTCCGTTCCGGACTCTCGTCATAGTCAATGCCTTCTTTCTGAGTGAAGCCTCGAGCTACGAATTTGGCTTTATACTTCTCCACACTACCATCTGCAGCATGCTTGATCTTATAAAGCCATTTAGAAGTCACTACTGACTTTCCTGCAGGTCTGGGAACAACTTCCCAAACATCATTTTTCATGATTGACTTATACTCTTCAATCATGGCATTGACCCATTCCTGTTAGTGTTTACTTGTTGCATCTTCGTATAATGAAGGTTCTGAACTGATAAGTTGACTCATGAGACCAGAGTACTCCTGTGGTCTTATGCTTTCTCTAAAAGTCTCGAGAGGAGCTTTATGCTTCTCGGCTTCTTGTATGGTTTCTCGGTACCAAGCAAGTATCCTTTTGGAAGGAGGAACTTCAAGTAGTTCTTCTAGTGGATTTTCAATGTTCTCAGGAACATTTGGAATTTGATCATCAAATTCCTCTTCCTCTCTCTGAATTTCTGAATCTAGAAACTCAAGTGGAGCAACTATATCTTCCGGTGAAAGCTCTAGTGTTTTACGAAACATAGCTTTCTCATGGAAGATCACATCTCTGCTGCCCTCAATGTGCCGCTATACAGGTATATATACTCGATAAGCCTTCGAGCAATCACTGTATCCAACAAAGATACCTTTCTTACTGGAGGGCTCTAGCTTAGCCCTCTTTTCTTTTGGTACACATGAACATACACAAAAGTACTAAATATCCTCATGTGATCAACTGTAGGTTTCTTCTTGGTGAAGTCTTCTTCAGGAGTCTTTTCACCCAAGATAGCATGTGGGCTTCTGTTCTAAATGTATACTGCAGTTCCGGTAGCTTCATCCCACAAAGATAAAGGAAGATCTAAATGAGTGATCATGGCTTTAGTAGCCTCACAAATCATTCTATTCTTTTTTCTGAAACCCCATTCTGCTGGAGGTTGTAAGGCACTGTCAGCTCTTTCTTGATTCCTGCTTCTTGACAAAAATCATCAAACTCATTAGCTTCATACTCACCTCCGTTATCTAATCTCAAGATACGGATGTGCCTACCAATCTGATTTTCAATCAGTGTCTTGAACTCTTTGAACCTGTCAAAGGTTTCACTCTTGGCCTTAAGGAAGTAAATCCAAGACTTCTGAGAGTAGTCATCAATAACAAGACATAATATAAACACCCACTCAAGGAGGGTGAAGACATGGGCCCACAAATGTCAGAATGAATCAAATCCAAAATGCCTTTAGATCTATTCTTGCTTCTGGGAAAGGATTTCTTCGTGTTCTTACCTAGAGCACATCCTTTGCAAATTCCTTCATGTTTTGGAGAAACTTCTGGCATACCTGTAACCATCTTTTATAATCCTGGGAGAGTTGTGTAGTGAAGGTGTCCAAACCTTCTATGCCGAAGTTCACAAGGATCAATTGTGTGATGTACCAAAGCATGAGAGGAAACTTTGGAGGCCTTGTAGAGGTCTCCCTCTCGAACCCCAATCTGAATTGTTGAGTCTAGATCTATGTCTTTTGCCCATAAAAAGACCTTTTTGTCCATAAAGAGGACTCCATGGCCCTTGTCTTCTAAACCAGCAACAGATAAAAGATTTTTCTTTAAACCAGGAACATAAAGAATATCATCAACATGAAGAACCGTACCTAAGTCAAGTTGAAGTGAAGTTGAGCTAACTCCTTCAATCTTGTAAGTGGAGTCATCTCCAAGTTCTACCTGAGTGGTGCACTTTCTCTTTCTGTAACTGGTGAGGGTACCACAGTTACCTGTCATGTGCCTGGAGGCACCACTGTCCACCAACCAAGAAGTGGAGCAAGCTGAGAAAGAACCAATTAGAGCAGAAATCAAATAGTACTCTCTTTTAGGGTCATCAATTTTAATAGCCTTGGTTTTCTTCTTCTTCTTTTGCTTCTGCAACAGATGCTTCAAACCTTTTCTTGGGTTTCTTCTTGTTCTGCTTGCAATCTCTAGCATAATGTCCAAACTTGTGACAAGTATAACATTCAATCTTAGACATGTCAAAGAACTTACCCTAAGGTTTCTTCCTTTTCTTTTGCTGAGAAAAAGGTTTCTTGAACCTTTTGGTCTTTGCTGCAAGTGCAAGGTTATCCTGCTTGATTACCTTGTCAGTGTTCCTTCCTTCTTCTTGTATGCAATTATGCCAAAACCTTTCAAAGGTTGGTTGATTTTCTCGTCCACAGATGGCTGCCATGAAGGTTTCCCAAGAGCTTGGGAGACCATCAACCACTGTTTGCACAAGATCATCATCATCAACAGTAACACCAATACCAAGGAGTTGATCTCTTACTTGTTTGATCTTGGTGAAGAAGGAACCAACACTTTTATCTTTGCTCAACTTCAAAGTTCGTAGCCTCTTCTTCAAGACTATCTTTTGATTGGTAGCTTTCTTTTCGTAGAGGTTTACCAACGTATCATAGCATTCTTTAGCAATCTTCAAGGATGTGATGTTAGGCATCAATTCTTCTCTGATAGAATCATAAATGACCCTTCTAGCCTTACCTTGCTTCCTCTTGTAGGCAAGCCTACCAGCATTTGTAGTTGGCTTTTCTATGACATTAAGAAGAATGTCATCCAAGTCATTCTCATCTAAAATGGTTGTCAATCTGGCCTTCCAAGAATTGAAGTTTGCTGAACCATGGAGCTTCTCTTCCGGTTTGAACCCATTGATGGCCATCTTTGTCACTTGTCCAAAATGTCAGATCTGCAAATCTTATTCCAAGAACTAATGAAAACAACAACAATGTCCCTTTACTGTGTTATCACATGCTAAGCTCTAATACCATGTTGAATTTTTGGCACTACCATAAACTTTAAAAATTTACAGATATACTTGAACAATTCAACGGTATAGTAAAAACACATTCATCACATCAGCACACATGGACACATTGTTTTTCACTGGGGAAACCTTCAAAGGACAAAAACCCCAAAAGCATTAATACATCATCCCATAAATGAGATGACTTAGAAAATTCATCCCATCCCAAATCTGGATTTTTACCACTGTCACAATAAAAATTATTAGTAAAAGTTCAAACGGATAATTACAACCACATTTTCCAGAATTACACAAATTTCCAAAATTAGGGCTTTCTCTGAAAAACTGAGATTTTCTCTCTCCTACCCGAAAATATCAGACTACCCAGGTTAGATCTGAGAATACTTGATAGACTGTACCTTGCTGCCATACAGTTGTACGGTCGTACGGATCAGTACGGATCTGAGTGTACGGCTGCCCGTTGACTGTTTTTTTGCCCGATCTTCCCTTCTACCTGCGCGATCTATTCTTCTCCCTGCCCAACCTGACCTTTTTCTGCTGCCCGTGGTCTGCTCCTTGCCCAGCTGCTGCCCGTCCTCCTTCCTCTGCCTATGGCCACAACAACCCTATTAGGGTCTGCCTTAGGCTACCCGAGGGTATCTAGGGTGAGCCTGTGGGCTAGAGAAAGAAAAAGGGCCAAGCCCCAGGTGGCTGCCCGAAAAATAATGCAGCCCGAGAGGAGAGAGAGCAATGCTGCCCAAAAGAATACTCAACCCGGAAAAAGAGAAAAGACAAGCAACCCGTGAGGAGAGAGAGAGTGTGTGGGTTGCCTGGAAAAATTAAGATGTTGAAGCTGAAGATGACTGTCAAAAACTTGTTGAAGCTTGAAACCCTAGTTGAGGGTTTGTTGGGAGAAGATGGATGCCCTCCCTGAGGCAAAACAATCTTCAATGGAGCCTTCAACAAATAGCAGCTTCACCTGTGAGATCAAAACTTGAGTGTATAATGAGAAGACTTGATCTTCTTTTATAGCCTTCATTCACCTGTAAGTGGACAAGATTAGGAAAGATAAAAATAATAATATTTTTAATCTTTTCCTAATTTCACTTTCACTTTTACCAAAATAAGGTCCTTCTATTTTTCTTTGACTTTTATAAGAAGTCCTTATTTATTTTGACTTTCACTTGTGGGCATTTTCCTGTGGTCAAAAAGTCTATTTATTTTGACTTTTGACTTTGACCTTTTTCCAAGTGCCCCTGTGGTCCTTTTTTATTTCAAAAGTACATCATCATAAACCAAGAGAGTTATTAATGCTTTTATCTCACACACTGTGTGACACCTAGATCTGGTACTAGGGGAACTTGACCAAGGGTAGCTAATCCTTGGAGAAGCACACCAAGCCCATAGATCAAGGATCAGAGTGCCACATACATGCCCAAACCCAGTCTAGGGATTACAGTGTCTTCATTCACCAAGAGAATGGCTACTCAGAATTAAGCTGAGTCTACCAGTCCTAGACTAGTTTACATCATGGTCCCGGACCAGATGTCTACTCAACACAAGGTCGAGTCTACCCAGGGAAGAGCTGGGTCTATATCATGGTCCCAGACCAGATATCTACCATTCAACAGAATTGTCACTCAACATTGGGTCGAGTCTTCACCATGGTCCCGGACCAGGTGGTCCCATTCTCCTAAGAGAAGGGCTCTCGATGCTGCTTAGAAAAATCAACAATCATTAGTTGGACATTAATATATTTATCTCATCTTATCTTATCTCTACTTTGTAAGCAAGGATGAGATATTTCTCATGGTTGACAAAGAAACTCAAACAATAATTGGCTCATGAATAGCAAACATGTCAAAAGCGAGATTTGAACCTAAGTGGGGATGATAACAATTGTTTTCCACTTTTCCTCAGCCACCCAAGTTGAAATTTGAAGAATTTATGGTGTATTCATTGGATTCTATCATGTATCAATATTCAAGGCATAGGATTCACATTAAATCAAGAGCACCAAGCCCTCTATGTACCCCAATGTTGGTAGCATTGATTGTTGAACTCTTTTCATGGCCGTAGCAATAATGTACCCTTCACTCAAGCCAAAATCATTGATTAGGCATGTTTAGCTTTTTCCACCAAATTTTAAAACTTGGATTAGGCAATTTCATCAAAATTGAATGGTTTCGATTGATGTCCCAAGAGCAAGGTTGTTGGGAGCGAGGAGCGAAGAGCAGGAGCATGAGCAAGAGTAGAAAGCGAGATTTTCAAAAGCTTCCATTTTGGGAGAATTTTTTATATAATACATATTTTAATATGTTTTGATGCATATATTTTAAAAAAACATGTAGAATGCCAAATTAGCTATAGAAAACATTAAGCATAGATATAATCATTTAGTACACATAGAACATCAATCATCTAGGAGCTATAACTTATAACATTGTCATTAAATGATCAATCATCAACAGCATCAACCTTCATGTTTCAAATTTCAACATATAATATTTGCAATCAAGAAACTCTATTAAATAACATCAACCATGAAATGAAACAGAGCATAATATTCATTACCAAAGAACTATAAGATAAAGGCAAAGCTCCTACATCTAAAAACCTACTGGTAATTGGAGCTGTGGTATCTCTATTGTACGAATTTGATCACCACCTTGATCACCCAATAGTTCAACCTCCATGGGCTCTAATGCTATGGCTCCATCCTTCAATAAGCCTAATATGAATTGTTGTCCCAAGTAAAGATGTTCTATTATTCTTGGTCACATCACAATAAAGGACAAAAACGTCATTTTGTTGTGCACATAAACAAGCATTATGTCCAGTCTACATTCAAACCGTTTCTCTTCACATTGTGGATGAAGTTGTAGATGCTCCAATAGCTCTCTACAGAAGAAGTGTTAACAACCTATGAAAGCACCCTCACCGCCAATTTAGTAGATATGTGGTATAGGAGCAATACATTATACATGTTCCACCATTCGATAAGATTCAACCTAACTCGATCTTTGGTTGCATGTAGGTTACCAAAGAATCCATGTTCATTGATGTATTTGCACAATTCACTCTGTACTTGAGCACACTACTCTGCCCGATCTACATTCAAACGGTTTCTCTTCACGTTGTGGATAAAGTTGTAGGTGCTCCGACACCTCTCTACAAAAGAAATGTTAACAACCTATGAAAGCACCCTCACCGCCAATTTATACAGATATGTGGTAGAGGAGCAATACATTTTCCACCATTCTATAGGAATCAACCTATCCCGATCTTTGGTAGTATGCAAGTTACCAAATACTCCATGTTCACTGTTGTATTTGCTCAAATATTCACTTTGTACTTGAGCACACTCCTCATCAGGGACCACCTTGTCTAATGCAAGTATATACCCATCCTGCACCTCTGAATCTGTGTGTGGTTTTCTCCTAACTCCGCCTCCAGGTGCTAGTTTGGCCAACGAAGATGGAGAATAATATTTTGGTGTAAGGACATATGCTAGGGCATGGAGTGGAACATTCATGTAGAACAGGCTTAAATTGCTTAATAATTGATTTTGCTTGATTGAAGGGTACATTTTTATCAAGGTCATGACAAAGGAGTTTAATAAACTTCAACAATTAGGCATCAACACCACCAACATCAAGGTACATAGAGAGGTTGATGTGCTTGATTAAATTCCAATCCCTTACCTGATAGAATCCAGTGGAAATGTTGCAATCCTGAAATCCCGAAAACTACTAAGTTTGTTGAATATTAAATGGGATCTAAAATTCTACATTTTGCATATGAAATCCGAGGAGGTTCGAACCACTCCCAAACATCCTAAAACAGTTAATGGTAATGCTAATGTCATTTTTACTTTAAGAGTTTAACATTACCATTTAATAAATCCCTTAAATGAACCCTAACCATGCCCAAAAATCCAAGCGGAACCATGTCTTGGTTGAAAAAAACCAAAAAAAGAAAGAAAAAACATTTGCCTCAATTCCTGGGAGCGTTGAGGGAGTGGTTAGGGAGCGTTTTTTTTGCTCCTAGGAGCGACTAGGGAGCAATTAGGGAGAGCTCTAGGAGCGACACCCCCTCAATGCTCCCTGGTCGCTCACTGAAAAACTAGGGAGAGCTTCTTTTTCATTAGGGAATGCGCTCCCTAAAATCACTCCTAGAAGGGAACAATCAAGAATCATGCTCCCATGAGAGATTCCTAATCGTTCCCTCTAGTAGCACGCTTCAGGAGCAAAGCATAAGGGGGTAGGGTGCTCCCCCGCGGCATATCCATAAAGGATTGAGACAACAACAAAGGCTAGATGAAGAGGCAATGAGTAATACTAATGATGACGATTCGAATACAAACAATGGAACATTACTCATCATTTAAATGTTCTTGCTCATTTATTCATAATGCTTTCTTTTAAAGTTCCAATATAATGTGCTACAAATCAGTGTTACAAAAACCGGACCAGAACCGATAAAACCGACCAGTCAGACCGGTTTTGGGGCCTCACCGATTCAAACCGATGTCTCAAACCAGAAATGACCGGTTCCGTACGAAACCGTCCGGTTTTGACCGATTTCGGTTCCGGTTTTCACCAGTTCCATATATAACTTTATAGCAACACTTAGATTGTATTTTTTTAATTAAACGTTGGTTGAGTGGGGAAGGTTCTAATGAAATATGCTTAGTATGGCACATAACAAGAGCACTTTTTGCAAATTTGTGAATAATGGTTTGGATTTACATGGTTACACATGAATATATATATATATATTCAAAATTTAAGTAGTTTTTGTATTTTTGGTGGACCGGTTTTGTGATCCAATTTTTTTCCCGATTTTGGTCTGATTCTGGTCTGGGTTCAGTATATATATATATTATATATATATATTTTCAAAATTTAAGTAGTTTTTGTATTTTTGGTGGACCGGTTTTGTGATCCAGTTTTTTTCCCGGTTTTGGTCTGATTCTAGTCTGGGTCCAGTCTTCAGGGTCTGTCAGTTCAACCACCAGTTCAATTTTTGTAACCTTGCTACAAATAGAATAGCACATTACATGTATATCGCATTTCCCCGTTTCCAAATTTTTGAGGGATCATGTTGACAACATGTTTCCATTTGAAAACTCGTACTCATTTTCCCGTATCAAGCAACTTTGATATGAAGCACTTTCAACAACAAAAAAATCGATGCATAAAATTACATCTAACGTTTTATTTCAAGATTTAAACAACCACAAGACAAAAATCCTAAATGCATCAACAACACTACCATCAAAAATCCTCAAGTCCCACTAGCATGATTGGTTTCTAAGGGTTTCATTTGTTAGGGGGGGCAAGGTTCTAAACTCTGCAGTAGTGGGAGGGGACACCTAAAAATATAGCCATGTTAAGGGTTGGTGTGGCCCAGTCTAAGTGCGATCCTTGGGTGATTTTGACGATTTAGATGCCCCTAGGTCATAATTTCTTAGACCACATGCTAGTCCCACAAGTCACAGACACTATAGCAAAGAAAAACATCATCAAAAATTGAATAGTTCATAGGTTCTACCCCAACCTTACAAATTGCTAAAAACAATTTCCTTCAACATTGGCAATTCTCTTAAGCTTAGTTGTGATTGGCCATTGCCATTGACGACACTAGCAGGGAAATGGGCACAGATTTACAAAAGAGGACTTTGTCACCACCTAATTGGTAACGTGTTTTTCTGAGGTTGTATAAAAGTCATATGCAGTCACTAATATGCTACAGGATATCCAACATCAGACTTCGGGAGCAACTTTTATTGCCTCCAGGTTGCAAACCAATTTTTCATGTAGGGTCACTGAAAGCTAAGTTCTGTATTCTCAGGCAAATTCTTGCTGGACAATTAGACAAATTAGAACAACCTACAAAAGCAATCGAATAACCACAATGTTCCCCCAAGTTTTCGGGACGCGAGAGCGTGGGAGCAGGGAAACACACATTGGGGACGTGTGGAGACCACCCCAAATTTTAGGGAAATTCAAGGGGGGCGGGGGGGCATCGAGGTCATAAAACTTATAAAAATATAATAATATTATAAATCTCGGCAATAACAATTCATCCTGTATAAATATAGTTTAAGTTGTTCCTTGTAATTACAGTCTAATTCTTCAATGATTCAACACACTTCAACATTGTGTAATTCCATGGCATAGATGGCATAGATGTGACAAACAGACCCTATTTCTTCATGATTCCAAAGGGCATCACATTATTTGAGGATTTCAAGTCCAATATACAATTATACAAGAGTGAACTATTAATCCTATATTGGGATCCTATTCATCAATAGCATCCTATGCCTGCCTCCTCTAGGCTTTTAGCCCTTGCCTCTACCTTGAATCTCGAAGTTGATCTTCAAAGGACATTACTCAACGCCCTACAATTTTGATGTAACTTCATAAACCAAGTATTAAAATAAAGTAGAATTAGAAAAAAAATCCATGCTTAATAAGTGATTTTGCTTGACTAAAGGGTACATTTAGATTAAGGTCGTGATAGAGGAGTTTAACAATTAGCACCACTAACATCAAGGTACCTAGGGAGGCTGATGTGCTTGATTAAATGACAATCCCTTAACCTCATACATGATAAAATTCAGTGGAAACGTTGCAGTCTTAAAATCCTGAAAAACTGTTAAGTCCGTTGAATTATGAATGGGATCTAAAATTCTACTTTTTGCATATGAACTCCAATGGGGTTGGAACCACTCTCAAACATCCTGAAACAAATAATGGTAATGCTAAAAATTTAAGTAAAAGGATAGAAAATGAAAGACAAGGAAAATACCAGTTTTACTATAAGAATTTAACATTACCATTACTACTGGAGCGCCTAGGAGCCCCCCTCTTCACTGACGAGCAGTTCAAAACAGGGGGGCGAGCTCCCCCCTGCGTTTCCTCAAGTTTTGCCAAATTGGGGACGAGGAGAAACGTTTCGAAAGGATCCCCTAAGCCCCCGGGGCGTGGGTGGCGAGGGGGCGAGCTCCCGACCTTGGGGGGAAAGTCCCTGTGAAACACTGAATAACCATCAGTCCTGTAGCAGCTTGTTATCAACACCTGCTTACAGCAAAAGCTCTGAAACTTCATGCTTGAACAATGAAATCTACATGCTATTTTTTCCAAAGAAAGGTCGACTACCAAGTTTTCTGAAGAGCTGATACCTGAGTTAGCAGTGACAGCCAATGTGAAATATCACTCTTATGATTGTTGTAAAGACTCGCTAAGCTTAAAATCTGATCTTTAGGGTCTCAGTTGAAGTTGGCAAACCAGTCGGTATATAGTGATCAAACGTTGAACCTGAAGACTCGATTATCTTGTAGATGGCATGTACATAAGCGCTAAATGGGATGACTATCATCATATCTCCAAAAGGAATTCGAAGGAGGTGTCTAACTGTGGCCAATGTCTCCAAGGACGCCAAGTTAAGTGAAGTTGCAGTCATTTCACATAGAACTGATTGATCTCGTATCATCTTCATCCGCTGCCAAATCTACTTTAGATGTTTCAAATCATGATATGGAACTCGATCATAGTCACGATGAGTCATTTAGCATATTTATGGTGACCATTTGTTGGCAGCTTCCCGGTTTTAAACTTCACAATCTCTGGGAGTTTTGCGGGAGATCACGAGTTTTTGGTATCAGTGTCTTAACCCACGTATCACTCCATTGGGCATTAGCTGCTTTTTGTGGACAAGTCGACCAGTTGATTGGCGTCATCAATTCAATGCTAGAGTTTAGGTTTCAAAAAACATGCATCCAATCTGGATAACTGGCAGATTATCGCTGGCAGAGTTCAAAATTCTTGGTGGAGAACACTGGTCACCATTCGCCAGTCTAGAAGAGCCGTCAATTTACCAAAAAAAAGACTGATGGATTTCCACGCTGATGAGTTTTTATTCAAGCCGCTCGAGGGTCATGTGGATTGTTGGGATCAGCTCAAGGGGTGGTCGTGGCATTTTCATGACCCACATACAAATTGATTGGCAGTCATTTATCAATCATCACCAGTTTTCGTTAGCGTTGATAGCATTTTTTTGGATAGTCATCTTTTTATTTAGTGGTGATTGGTTAAGTGAGTAAAGGGAACAAGTTTGTTAAAGTATGAGTCCCTTTTAATAAAATTTAGTCTTGTAGGAGTTACCTGTTAAATTTTACTTAGGAATTGTTCCCCTAAGTGACTTTTGCCTAAGTCACTAGGAAACGGGGTTTGAGTCACTTGGACTTTATATTAATGAATTGCACTTTAAGGAAAAAGTGCACTTTAAGTGAAATATTTAAAAAGTGAGTGAAATTAATTATTTTGTGGAGAAAAGTGATTTTAATCACAACCACTCATCTAGACAAATCTAAGCCCTAGGATTAGATGGTTTTTCACTCACCCTAATTTTTCCACCAAAAATGAAAGTTTCCAAGTGAAGAGGCACTTTTGCATTTGAGAGAGAAGAGAGAGCCATTTTCCGAGAAAGAGGAGAAAATACCAGCAGCAGCAATTTTTTCTCTTGGCACGCATTTCAAGGCAAGAACAGCAGCAAGAGAGGGCACGAAAATCGAGGAAAGGACAACAGCATTTATTGCTGGTCCATACTGTCCGTACGGTATGGTTTCAGTACAGCAAGCACGATTTTTTAGGCAAATTTTTTGGCATGATTTTCGAGAAAAACAATTCATGGGCATGGATTTCGAGGTCCGTGCTGTATGCATGTATAGTCCGTACAACAACACGGAAATCGAGGCAGAAAACAAAAAATTCTAAGTTTGCATTTTTCTGTTTTGCATGAAAAACGAGGCAGAAAATTTTCATTTGGTTGAGATAGGTTGGTCAAGAATTTTTCTGAGTATTACTGTAATTTTTCCTGATAATAAAAATTTCTCTCTCTCACAGGTTTTCCCCGGAGGTTGGGTTTTTTCCTGGGTCATTGGACCAAAAATATCGTGTCTGAAATTTCATGGTTGAATGTGTTTATTTGTTGTTAATGAAAATGTTGTATAAGTTTTTCTTGTGTTTCAGTTCTATGTTGTTTATGAGAAAAATATAATTTGCAACAGTAAAACAAATTTGAAATTGGGTTGGGCATTAAACAAAGTTTTAAACGAAGTTGAAAACCGGGTTGGGAAAGTGCTGAAAAATCTACACTACATTTATAAAGTGAAGCTTTGGGTCTTTCTATTAGAGAGAAAGTAAAATCTAAGATCCTACTTTTTCTCTATTATTTTAATATTTTATTTTATAAAGGCTTTTTTAGCCTATAAAAGAAGCAAGCCTTCTTCATTGTAAGGATGGAAAAAGTGGGATATTTCTTTCACACAGCTTAATAGAAAATTCATCACATCTGAGTTTTCAGATGTTCAATTAGGGATTCTTACAAATGTGTGGCGTGAACTTGTGATGCTTAAATAGCAGTAAACTTTGCTTTGTTTCTTTTCTATGTTTGCACCGAGGATCATAGGCAGATGGTACCACCGCGTTGGAAGGTGAAAACTCTTAGTAGTTGTTAGTTTTTTCCCTTTGTGAGCATGTTTGTGCATTGATGTTTACACCTAATTTAGGTTGATTGTGTAGTATTGGTCCTTTGCATGCACAACACATCTCCTGCAATTAAGAGCAAAAAGTAAACCGAGTAGTCGCATTTCGACTAAGGGTGGTTTGCTCAATCATGCGATCTCTCCCCCTTAGTCACATATGACACAGGGCCCTCTTTAGTTTCCCCTTTGACTCTATTCTTCCTTTTGATGTACTGGCACCGGTCTCTTTGTGAGGAATGATTTTTCCCCTCTTCCCATCACCCATTCAAATTACCTGTTATACTACAACCATTTCTCTAAGGCAGGCTCTTCTATTCACCCTATAGGCCAGTGTTCCTGCCTTAGTGCTCTTAACCTTAGGGAAGCCCTCGTTGAGTTGGAGAAGAGCCAACTTGAAGTGAGGAAGAGGAGTGTGGTAACAGTGGCTGCTCTTTTCGCAGTTGTTATCGGGCCGATGTGCCTACTTTTGGGCTTTGGCACGCGGATGTCGGTCAGGAGCGACAACAGACTTTCCAAATTTGAAAACACAATGCAAAAATTACAAAAATACAGATATAAGCGCAACAAATTTTTGTTTTAAAAATGTTGTATAATTATTTGTTTCTAAAAGTTTTTCTAAGTCATGAGGTCCACTTTTGAAAAAAAAAATTGAAGAAAATGACATCTCTGAACAGGAAAAAAAATAATTTATAAATCATACAAGAAAATTTTGAAAAGCATTTCTCAAACATTTCCCAATTGTTTCGATACCGTTTATGTGCCATAAGTATAACAGTGTTCCACGGGGACGCGTTTCCGACATTTCCTACGTCCTGAGGACTTGGGGACTCCTAGCAAAATGTTCCACCACCCCCCCAAATGCCCCTGAGAATATTTTTTAATGCTTTCCCATTATTTTCACTATTTACAATCCCTGCTTGGTACTACGTAGAAAATAAATCAATATATTTAGTATTTACATTGCACAATCACGAATACTAAATGAATTCATTAGGTCCACAATCAAATAAATTATTTTTTTTATATTTTATTTTATTTTTATAATTTTAGAGATGTCCCCCCGTTCCCCCTCCTCCCCCCCTCCCCCCACCGAATTTCCCTAAAATTTGGGGGTGGTCTCCAAGCATCCCGAATGTGTGTTTCCTTGCTCCTGCATCCCCTTGTCCCAGAAATTTGGATATTTCCTGCATAGAAACTATGTGAAATTGCTATAATTGTTCCATGGTTACAAAATCAGAGACAAATACATGTTTCCATCTACTAACACATCACGACAAGAGAGGAATTTATTGCAACAAACCAACTCTTGCATCCTTTGGAAAACAATATATGAAACCAAGTGCAGATAAGCATCACTCGTAATTGCAAAACAGGAACAAGCTAGCACATTCCAATGTGTCAAAGAAACTCAGGCCTGAAATGGCAATGGAAATGGTTGAAATGCTACATAAATTAAATCTCATGAAATATAATTTTTCTTGCTTGAAGTTTGAAAAAGTTATTATTAAATGATTTGAGAAAAAAGTTATTATTAAATCGATCAATATATTCCCAAATGCATACCCTCCTTGTCCAAAACACGATATCTTCGCTACAATTATAGAATCATTTCGCTTCTACAATTTTTAATAAGAAATATCAGTTGATCAGACTAAAAAATTGCAAGTTGCTCAATGCTTGATACAAGGTTTGACTTTACCTCTACTACAACCATAACCCTGGCCTCAACATATCGAAATTCAGTCAGCTTCCATGAGTAATATTGAAGCCACAATAAATTGTGAAGTATTTTATATTGTCTTAAATGTTATCAGCCTTAACTCTTCAAATATATATCCATATAGAAAGAACAGTAACTCCTGCTAACACATCCACCCCATATAATGTATGTGAAGGCAAAACATGTATATGCATTTAGTCCATAAAAGCGTTGGAAGCAATAGAAGAGATAAACAGATTCCTAACCATTGTCATTAACAATTAAAAAATATAAGAACAAATAGAACAGCCCCTAAACAAACCTGATGCTGATTCCAAGGACCACATAAGACAGACCGTATGCTCGAACACACAATAATTCCTCGCCAAGTTCCCCTACATCAGCTTCGGTACTTTTTTTAAAGTAATCTGATATCTGGCACCCCACAATCACAAATTAGCAGAGCTGTTAGAAGCAAAGTCACCTTAAATAATGGACATGGAAACCAGCATATGACATAGGATTTGACTAATCCTGTCCATGACAATTGTCTCTGACCATAGAGGAAAATATTGTTCTTAAAAGAGTACATAACATTCATCAGCCAAGGCCCAAAACTTTTCTTTGAATACTTTTTATATTTACATGAATATCTTTACATCAGTTTTTTCAAGAGTGGGCAAAATTAAATTCCCATGAGGGCTGTTCCTGGAGTCATGGGCCACCTTGAGGTAGTGGTAGAATGTGTGGTTGCACCCAAAGAAATGATAATAAATGATCTTGTAACCAGTACATGTAAGTGCTTCAAATCCCACCCCATGTCCTTCAAATTTTAATCAATTGGATCTAGCTTGGATGGTTGAGGAAAAGAATTGTTATTGTTACCACTCAAGTTCAAATCATGCTAGTGACATATCCGTTATTTGTGAGACAATTGTTGATTGAGGCTCTTCGTGAAACATGATAAATATCTCACCCTTGCTTACAGAGTAGAGAGTGGGATACTTCAATATATATATATATATATATATCAAAGAAAAACCAAAAAAACAACAGGTATATACAATGGTATTTACATCATCTTCCTTAAAACTATATAAACAGAAATAAAATCAGAATAGGCACCAGGCTCTTGTTTTCAGCCTAACTTAATTCTGAATACACTGAAAATCATAACTTCAAAAAATGGCCAGTAATAGTATCCGCATGATTTATTTAAGATGAAAAGCTAGTATCTTATACTAACAAAATGGAAAGTACATTGAAGTGTCAAAGCATAAAAGAGAACAATGTTAAAAACGCAATTGGCTCATACTCATTGACATGCTTCGGCACCCCTATCTTCAGAATGACAATAATTCTTAGATGCTATTCTAAAGTGAGTATATGCTAATTACCTATACTCAGTTTCCGGTGAGTAAAAATTGACACTGACACACATAATAATACTATACAATGTGATGGAAAAGCCACATTTATGATCATGTTAAGTATTTCTAGCTTAACCATAGACTGAAAAGGCATTTTTTGCATCATGTGTGCTGTAGGATGGCTTAAGCCAGGACTGGAAAATTTAGGCTTGAAAGAGATCCACTTAAATAGCCTACCTGTGGGAAACGCCAATCCATAATGCTCCACTTCTTGCAATGCTCCAACGCCAAAGCTCTATGGTACCAGGGTTCTGAAACTTCCTACAACTCAGTAATTGCCCCTGCTGGCGCTATTTGACTGGGTTTATATGAACATTTTCCTGATTTCCTTGGGGGGGCTGTTTGGTCAAGCATTAAGGCCCAGTTAGGTGGGAATAGAGAAGAAGAGGGGAGTTCTGGTTTCGCGACTCTGTTCAGGTTGGGTGGTAAGAAGAGGGGAGGGTCAAATTAGCTGGATCTCTAAAGTAAAGTTCTGGTTCGACACTTTTCGAAAGGGCTGAAACTGCTTGAAGTTCAAGACACCCCAACTCATAGGCAGAACACTTATGAAAGGATTCCCCCAGCTACTATGGCTGTGCCCTTGTACCATAAATTTTGTGATTATAATTTCATTTAACTTGTACAATCTTTAACTGTAACCTTGTGATTTATAAATAGTTCTTGCCAGCAGAGGGCGCCCCACCATGCCTCCCACTTGTCTTAAAATGGGAAGTTGCAAGGCAGCAAGTCCCCACCTTCAGCTTTGCAGATCCATTGTAGTTTATCTAGTAGCTGGTGTTGAACCAGAACCCGTTGATTCAACACCATCAGTTGAAACTACTGATCAAGTTGATCCAACCCTTGTTTCTTGCATTGCTATTTGGGATTATACAGTCCTGTATTTGTGGGCAAGCTCTGAGGCTCAAACTGGATACCTTGTTACCCGATACCTTTACTATCTGTCTCTTGCAAATGTTTCGAGCCATTTCTTGAAGCATAGTTGAATCTGATTAATGATTTATCCAAGTAATCGAGTATTGGGCTTAATGAGGAATCATCCATCCCATTTATGGTTTAGATCTTGTTCACACCTAAGAAGCTAGAGTAGTTAGTATATACTATTAAATAAAGAGTATCACTTAAAGGCTCTCTTTGACTTGTCAAATGTGAACACGCATGTAATTCCTATATAAAGGTTGCTAAGCCTCCACACAATACAAGTCAATTTTGCCTATTTCTCATTCATGTGTGTGTATTCTTGGCTAGTTTATTATTTTGAGTTCATTTATTTATTTAACTTGAGAGGTGAGGCTAAAAGAACCCTATTTGAGCCTCAACCCTCCTTGTTACAGATCAAGTATTGAAAGCCAATAGTCACTCCTCGACAATCAACAAAGATGGCCTAAAGCAAATGTGCATCGTTAAAGGGCCTAGTAACCCAATTATTTAAGACTTCCAGACTGGTGTTTTGATCGCAACTAGTGGTCATGTTTGTACAACTCATGTGGATAATCGGGTAGGTCGTGACTTGCCTATCCTTGTCACCGAGGTATTCTAACTGCGCGATTACTACTGTAATGGGCCTTGCCTAAGCCAAAGAATGTTGTAACAGGTGGTTTTAGGAAAAACCGGTTGATGTCCATATAGCAACGTCTGACCACATGTTCTACATGCCACAACAGGAATTCATCGCTTCATGCATTCAGTGAATAATTGTTGTTTGTCAACATGGCAACAATCCACTGTTTTACCTTGTAGTACTTGCTTGTTTGAATAAGATAGGCCGATGCTTTGTAATATCCCCCTCTTATCTTACAGTTTGAAATCTATCTTCCATGTGCTAAAGCTCATTCGGGCTATTTCGAATGTATGCAAGATAGCAATGCTTCTTTTGTCCATAATGTAATCTCTCTGAAATAGAATTTCACTGTGATGAACATTTGAACCCCAACAACTTGTCCCAACTTTGAATGCTCATCTTTGAAGTGGAAATGGAATGCTCATCATTGTCAAATTTCTTGTCCACAAATTTGTTTAGAAGTATGAAATCAATAATGGTAGTGAGCTGAGCTTTATTGCAAAAGGAAGGTATAGGACAAGCTCTAGCGCACATTCCCATGGTCCAGAACTGGATTTTCTCCTGAAGGAAGCTGCTTCTGGACACTCATATCCACGCATTTGAGCGGGCTCAAGCGGAGGCAGACTAGGAAGCAGCCAACCACTGTACTTTTCCATATCCAATTAGCATTCCATCAATCGACAAGCATTCCTCATTCCCAACATTTTAGGCAACCACCAACTATCTATAAATTGTCTGATGGGTTTGAGAAGTGCCCTAGCCACAGTTACAATTGCCAATGCCAAATAGGCATTTTGTTCTCACCCTGATCCCAGCCATCTGAGATAGAGTTATCGTTACCCATCTTGAACTACGAAGGGCAAGACTACACATGAAATAAGAGAAGCTAGGATAAACTCATATCTCTCACCGAGGATAGATGCTAGAAAATGACATTGTTGAGCATGGGCACTAGACAATGCCATTGCAGGGGTTGGCTTCTAGACAGCATCAATTACCTTTCAGCACAGGTTTTGTTTTGTTTTTTGTAAAGCATTGAGTTTGAAGGCAGTCTGTGAAGACTACCTTGATAACCCAGCAAAAGAGGTTCTTGATGATCTCGGAAAAAAAACCAAGCACTAAACCAGGCATAGGCCAAGGTTCACAGCAAAAGCCCTTATCAATCAAGGTAAACATACAATACAAAAATTGGTACAATTCAGCCTAGGGCAATAGATTTCAATGACCAACTGCAAGATTGTCAGAGAGATTCTATCATCGCAGTCATAGTTACCAAGTTCGAATTCGAATACAGATTTTAATTTGGTATGATTCGCAAATAATTTGTGTTAGAAATTTTCAATTCAGAAAAAGGTCCATAAGTATCTCCTACCCTCATTACATATATATCTCATGCTTCCTCCCACCTACCGTATATTGCCAAGACTCCTTCAAAAATGTGAGGTACAACAACTCGGCAAATGCAGCAGCAAGAATGAATAGAGGCAGATCCAGAGGCTTCTCTGCCTGCCACAAAATTGCCAAACCTCCTTAAAAAATGCAAGCTACAATAATGCTGCGAATGCAGCAGCAAGATTGAATAGAGGCGGATCCCTATCAGATGACACATGACACTGGGTTGAAAAGCAATCTATTTGAAACACTCATCCAAGTCCATGGAAGTTGAACCTATACATATATAAAGTTGATGATAATAATGAATAAGCGCCACACAATAAAGAATAAGTGAGGTGCTCTCATCAAAAACAATTTTGATGATACGGAATAGTTGGTGCCATGTGTTCCTTCTTCGAACATTTTGGTATGCATATCCATCAAATGAGAAACTCTATTCCCATATGGATATCCATCAAATGAGAAACTCTATTCCGCACTGCTAAGTTGTTGGACTTATCCACCCAAGGATGGGACACAGGATTCTAATTTGATATGGATTGCGTTGAGTAAGATCTGTCGAATCTCGGGCTGATAGATAGACCCCTTTCCCACTGCTGAGAGAGCAAGTAAGAAATTATTGTTTGTCCAAACCAACGCCCACTACCCCTCCAGGTTTACAAGTTCACAATCTGAAAATGCCAACACTGAATCTATCACATTAAGAATTCAGAGGTCAAAATTGAACCACGACAAACCAAATCATACTGAATAATTCAGCACATGTACTTAATTTCTGAATTTCCATACTAAATGGCCTGATTCAGCCGAATTTCATAACTATGATCACAGTAGTTCAGTTTACAGCCACTGAAATCTAGTCGCTTATGGAAGAAACAATGTGCCTTTTTCTAGAAATGATTGACTTTTCTGCCAAAATAAAAACACACAAAAACCAATCATCCCATATTTGTGTGTGAAGACAAGAAAATGTTGCCAAGCACAGTAGAAATTCTTTTTGCATGGCCTTCACTGTCGGTAAAAGGTCTTGCTAAAACAAAATCCTTGGCACTTCTCGAAACTCATGTTGCCATGGCCTACAATGAAATGTAAATGATGATGAGCTTTTGCGATCCACAGCTTCTTGTTTTGCTTCCATGATCTTTGCCTCCTCGAACTACAACAGATAATTCGAAACAACTGTATCCATGAAATGAAAGAGTGGAACGGATACACGTATTATTCCAATATAGCAGCTACTGGATGCCAACCAGCAACACCGAGGCAAGCATGTGAACTATTACATAATATTCATGGTTTTTAATTGATGTAAAAGAAATCAAGCAAGAGCAGGAAAACATTTTAACTTAAACTATGATTCAAGTCAATCATTTAAATAAATTAGCACAATGCAATAGATTATGTAATATAAATCCCAAGTTATTTCATGTAGGGCCTTATAGGCATCATAGGCAGCATAATGCATTGTAGTTTGAACAACGTGTGTGTTGTTTGAACCAATGTTGCAAACATCGTGTCGGGATATATATTGTCGATTGTCTGGAAATAAATTTATCGGAAACATCAGGGAAAATATCGGGAATTGTCGGAAAATATCGGCAAAAATAAACTTAGAACTAAAGAATTATAAAAATATCGGACAAATCGGCAACATGAAAAACTTGGGAGGAATCGGAAATATCGAGAGAAATCAGAGATATTTGCAACACACTTTGAACAACATGGGTTTTCTTCTTCAAAATCAGAGGTTTAAATCTGAAAGGGGTAGGTTATGTACAACTCCTAGACCAAGCAGTCAAATTGTTGCACAGAGGGGATCCATTGTCCAGTTGTCTCACAAACAAAGGGTCTCACAAGTCAATTTGGCATCTGGCTAGGATGTGACCTTAAAATAGATTATTATTATCGTAATACTAAAAACCCCATAAACATTACTTGTGTAGAAATTGAGATTTTGTTTTTCATATCATATCCGTTTCACCTTTAGTTTCACATTTCTCATTTCTGGCAACAATGAACATAGCCTCTGATAAGCCACTATCTATGGCAAAAGGTACAGAATGTTTTTAGTATGTAATTCCTACTATTAGGACAACTTCACAACTTTTCATTACTTTTTTGCATATGCTATCTCTCAAACTCTGTTCGTGGATATGAGATGTCAATCTATATTGGAAAACATATAGCCTCTGATAAGCCATTATCCATGACTGAAAGTACAGAATCTTTTCTAGTATGTAATACCTACTACTAGTATAAGTTTAGAGTTTTGCATATGCTGTCTCTAAAACTCCGTTTGTGGGCATGAGTTGTGAAGCTATATTGGACCACATACACATGAGCTCCCTGAATGAAACCCTGATTACTCTCCCAATAGGCATATCAAGCTTTCAGGCATAGAAAAATGCAAAATCCTCGAGGCTTTATTAGGTGTTACAACCTCAGTGAAGACTATGATGGAAGGGTTGTCTTGGACTGAGCTTGAAGACAATCTACTCCAGTGAAATATTTCAGCTATTTTCAGGATTATAACATATCATTGATCAAGAGGATAGGATGTCATCCTTGGCATTACATTTGGTTAAAAAGAAGAGTGAGGTAAAAGGTCCTTTGTGAATTATATAAGGAGACAGCAGCATCTATAGCAACTGCAAGTAGATAAAGGAGAAGAATTTAAGCTAGCCCATATGTTGGAGATACATAATGTTTGGTTATTACTAGTTCTATATATATGGAATATATTTATAATCAAGGAAGAGAATGAAAAAAATAAAAAATAAGGCCTAAAAGTACTTAAGCTTCTAAGTTTAAGAAAAAATTCTAAAGTTACAAGATAACAGATGAACAAAAACGAACCACAGAGAAAATCATATGACAAACCTTATTCAAATCAGGATCATTCCCAGGATGTTTTAAAATAATATCATCCTCATCATGGCACAGCTGATCATTACTCTTGAGCACTCTCTGAACTTCCAAAAGACGAGTATGTATGTAACAAGATATAGCCCTTAGCAATAAACACTCCACATCTATACAACTTTGGTTGAGCACAAACTCAGCTTCATTCCCAGTCATGGGGTCTATCACAAATATATTATCATTGTGAGAACAGGTAATACGCTGGTCATGTCCTGGTTCAATTTTGAGAAAAGGTATGCTTAAATTACCCCCTCCAACACCTTTAATAAGATCTAGCCAGTACATGACTTTTATACCAGGAGTCTTCATCCCACTGGTATCAACTTCTCTGCCTTCTCCATCAGGAGGGACCTGACGATGACCAATGTTGGCTCCTTGACCTGAGTTGATATCAGATATAAGCTCAAAGTGTATTGCATCTTTCCACCTACCTTGTCTTAAAGTCTTTACCTGTCGTATCACAGTATCCATTACTAATGCAATGCAGAACTCATGCAAGACAGAATATAACATTGCAAATGGATTTTCTGCTGCAGCCATTCTGCGCTCAAGATCATCTCCAATACTAAACCTTTGCAGTTCAGAAAGTTTCAGTGGTCCACTCCTCTCACCTATGAGCAACTCTAGATGCAGTATTCTCCATAGAGATAAATGCCCACGATAACCTAGTGTAAGCTGAACTTTGAATTCCCCTTCAACATGAAGTACCACTCGACCATCAGAGACAGTTACACTAGAAATTTCTTTTGGAAGAGATACTTCAAGCAATTGTGATCGTAACAGTGTGTCCAGTTTTGGCAACGCTAGCTCTCGCTCTTCTCCATCAAGCACTGTTTGCATACCAATGTCTTCAATACATCTAGGCAAGCGATAATAACTTCCTGTGAGTAGAACTTCAAGAGCGGATGGAACATCATAGAGAGGTGCACGTGCTTGCTGTAGCCCATTGTGTGTAAGGAATAGAGAATCGGCAGCTTGAGTGAAACACAGGTCATGATTTGACAAACTTCCCTCAAGTTGCTGGCAGTGTTGAAGAAAGGGGATCTGCAAAATAAACATTTCAGCATTCTATCTTCAAGTTTGCCTGAAGCCATCACAAAAATGTTGTGTAAATTGTAATCACAAAAAGGAAAACAAAAGGAATTATAGCTTTATGGTCTTAATGGAATACACTTCACTCTGTCTTTGAATTATAAGCAATGCTTTTAATGAGCAAGTAACAGCATTGCAGGAGTTCCTCATTGATGAGATTAACATAAGCAGCCAAATAAATACAGTTCCCTCTTTCTTTGAATTATAAGCAATGCTCTTATTTAGCAAGTAATAGCATTGCAGGAAGAGCTCGTTGATCAGATTAAAATAAGCAGCCAAATAAATACTATAATTTCCATCGTTGAAAACATTGACATTGTTTAAATCGCCAAAAAAATCGGCAAACCTAGGTAAGCATTAAAAATATATATATCAATTATTTTGTTTCAATTTTTTTAAATATAAACCAACAACAACAACATCAAATAAGTACAGCGGCACATAAAATATGGATAAAACACCAATATATATGTAGTGGATGCCAAATAATAAATTAAAGTAAAAACATCAACTCTTAATCCCAAACCCTTATAGTTGTCCATTCAAAACTAATAAATACATAATTACATCATAATATAATAAATGTATCAAATTGACAAAAATCATTTAGAATGATTTATCTAGAAGATAGCTAGCAAATCAATATACCCCTTTTATGGGGAAAGGAATGGTTCATCCTCTCATAGAAGCCCTATGGTTGGAGATGCATGACCATTGGTGGGCGTCTCACTTTGTGTAGAATATAATGTTGAGGGTTGCACATTAATGTCCTCACTCTCAATCTCCTCCTCCCCCCTACCCTTGCTCTCCATTGTTGGACATGTGCTGTACTCTTTGTGGGTTCCTAGATAAAAGGTGGTCCAAGGGGGCGTGGGAGCTTAATGGGTCCCTTGTCTACGTCTACCCCCGAAAGAAAATTTTGGATTTGTTTTGAGTTTTTTCAATCAATGATTTTTTGGCCCATTGTAAATTATTCCAGTGAGAAAATTAGAGTTATAATATAATATGAGTTAATGGATTAGGGTATTTGAATGCTGTAATATTGTATTGTAAACAGAAAAGATGATAAAATGAGAGAAAGTGGAGAAACTCTTAAGTAGGCTAGTTTTCTTGGTTTTGGGTTTCCACGGTAAATCTCTATGTACTGTGTGTGCAAGTTGTTGTTAATTCTTGTATTTTAAATTCGATTTGGTATTGTTTTTCTTACACAGGTTTATCAAACTCTTCATTTGGTATCAGAGCAAAGGTTATTGGTTTCACGGGGATGCCTTTAATGCTAGGGTTTAGCTCATCCTATGAAGAGCAAGGGTATATTAGGCCTGTCATAAACCTGTGTTGGAGCAGGAGCTTCATGTAGTAAATCTTGTGTACAGAAAGTTGTGAGCGGTTCAAAAACAAAAATAGAGTAGTTTAACAGCCAAAGCTTCAAGTTATAGAAATTGAAGATGGAAGATCTTGTAGACAAAGATATTTTTTAAAAGGTGAAGTCAATACCCATATCTCGATTTTTTCATGTAGAGTAGCACACAACTATCTTTTCATGCCACACAAGGTGGGTCATAGGGGTGACTGTTAAGCCCCCCCTACGGGGGTGTAGGGGTGGAGCCCCCACGTTTCAGGGGTTCAAGGGTGGAACCCTTGAGTGCAAAGTTCAAAACCTTTTTTCGTGTATTTCAATTCCTTCTAGAACCCTCATATGTATTGTATAAAAATAAAGTGAATCTTGGCATTTTATCACAAGAGAAGAAAGCATTCTAAGTTTTTTGACAAGTAATAATAAGAGATCAAAGGCACCATTGCCTCCTAGTTTTACCTGCACATAGCAGGGTTTCCACCTAAATCTCGTGTTCTATTGTTATTGTTGATTGCTTTTGTTTTTATATTTTTCTAACATCTGGTATCAAACCCTGAAAAACTCACAGGCATAGGATTTTTTGCAACTGGGAGTTGCAACAATGACCAAAGATTTAACCAAGTTCAAGATTGAGAAGTTTGATGGCAAGAATTTCTCCTTTGGAATATGAAGGTGGAGGATTTGTTGGTTCAAAACAACCAAGCCCTAGCCTTAAAAGGAGTTGAGAAAAAATAGAGTGGCATGGCAAATGAGGAGTGGATAAAGCTAGACAAGGCAATTTCTACAATTCATCTTTGCCTATCAGATTAGACATTTAATTCAATGTTGCTAAAAAAAGATCGTGGAAACCCTTTTCGAGAAACTCAGGAAGCTATATGAGACTAAATTGACAACGAATAAGGTTTTCTTGGAAAAAACAGCTTTATCATCTCAGAATGAATGAGGGTTCAACTAGGCAGATCATCTAAACGAGTTTAATACCGTAACCAACAAACTGGTCTCAATTGGTGTAAAGGTGGAGGATGAGGACAAAGCAATCATTTTACTCTACTCCCTATCGAATACCTAAGATCATATAGTAATGACCATCACCAAAACATCATCAAGAACTTTGAAATTTGATGATGTGGTAGTTGTTTTGCTAGGAGAAGAGTTCAGGCAAAAATCGTCTCTAAAGACCTCTACCGATGAAGCCTTGTTTGTGAGAGGTCAACTAGATAAAAGGGTCAACAAGGTGGATCATAATCCATCTAAGTCTACAAGATGCAAGCTGAAAGGGAAGTGTTGGAACTGTGGGATACCAGCGCATTCAAGTAAGGATTGTTGGCATCTAAAGAAGATAAATGATGAAAAAAAAACCATTAGCTCGGGCTTGTACAACAGATTCAGAAGAGACAACAACAACTGAGGCTTTGTGTCTTAGTAACAGTAGATCTTGTTTATATGATTGGATTTTGGACTCAAGTGCGTCTTTCCACATGTCTCCACTTAAAGACTAGTTTGTAAATATCATCCCTATAGTAGTGGGATGGTCTACTTGGGTGATGATTGCCCTTTAGAAATTGTGGGAAGAGGGGATATTAGGATCAAGCAAGATGATGGGAGGGAAAGGAAGTTGTGTGATGTACAACATTGAAACAATAAAATTTGTTTCTACAAAAAAACCAGCATAAATATGATAGAAACTCCATAAAAGGATAAGTATATATATAAATGAATAATGATAAGTGATGATATTAAAATGAGATTGATGTTGGGTGCCCTTTCGTAAAGAGGCATAACCTTTCATCAAGGTGTCTCTTCATTAAGCATTAGTTATTTAATTATTAATGTTTATTAATGTTCATTTATTATATTTTTATGGAACGATAAAAATCATTTCTTACCAGAATAACCAATGCAAATAACGTTGATGCTCCATGAAGGGATAAAATAATCGAATATATTTTGATAATAGAAGATATGATGATTCACAATTACATTGGCTAAGATTATATAAGCCTTATCGTACCTTTTTCAAATGAAAGGGTACGTCTCTTTATTTTTTTCTAGTTAATTAATCATTTCTGTTTATTAATTATTATTATTAATCTATTTATATATCACAATATGTTATATATTTTTATATAACATTGCCTTCCCCTTAAGGGAAGCTTTGTCCTCAAAGCTTAGTGAAGACAAGGCTTACGTCTGATTTCTTCTCTGCAATGACATCTCTCGATCTTTGTGTTAGTAATTGCGACACTCGACGAAACGAAACAATATGAGTTATGAATTCCCACGAAAATTTGTCGCATCATTTGTGAAGTGGTTCATTCGAGATTTATCTTCATCGGCATTGTTTGATTGCTTTGTTGGATGGAACTTCTCGTATTCTGCTTAGTTTGTTGATTATGTGTTGTTTCTTTTCTGAGATCATAACTCAACTGTTTAGGTTCATTTTGACATTGTCGTTGGTCAAAATGGTTTTTATAATTTGGGTGTTAATAAAGAGCCCTTATTGTTTGTTCTTTTACTAGATTGGTTTCTTTTTTCTCAACTTGAATTTGTTTTCCTAAAGTCTGGATACTTGCTTCTGGATTTGCTCTAATTTATTCTTTAATAGATTGTTATTACTCTGAACCTTCTCGAACTTTTCTTCTTGTGACACTTTGTCCTCTTTTAATTTCTTGATTTGTTCCTGTAGTTCTTGATTAAGATTTCTCAGTCATAGATTTTCTTCTTGCTTTTCGAGTATTTTCTCTTCAACATCTTCATTAACTTGTTTTGACTTCCGAATACTTTTTAGATTCTTAAGCTTTGTAACTAATGTTTTGTTAAGGTTTCTTAGTCGAAATACTTCTTCAGTCTTGCTTGTTAATGTATTATTGCTTTTTGTAATTTCCAACGTGTGCGCTTTTCTAATGTCGTTGTACTTCTGTTGAAGTTCTTTCATATGTTGTTGATGTCCACATATCTCGAATTCTTAACTTTCCAACATTCTTTGGACTTTCGCAATTTCTTCATCCTTGTCATTCAGGAGTGCGTTCAAATGTGTCAACTCTTCTTTTGCCTTACTCTCATCAACTTCCTTCTTGATGCCCTGGTTTTGTGATTTTTGATTAGACGCTTTAATTCTCAATCTACGCGAACAAATCTTCCATTTGTTTTGCTTGGTCAAAATATCTCGTCTTTAAACTCCCTTTGAAGATTTTGTAAGCCGATTATCGTTTGTAATTTTATTTTTTTATTTTGACGACGCACTAATTCATCTTCTAATTTTTTTATCTAAATATACGAACCATAATACATGGTTACAAATGGACTTGTATTCTTATGAAAAAGGTTCGATTTTCCTTTGATTGTGCTTTTTCGTCGACAATTGGATCTTTGGCTTTTTTTTATGATAGATGGTCTTCCTTGGCTTGATTTCTTCTTTGATTTTAGTCTTCTTTTGTATTATTTATCTTTGACTTCTTCTTCTTTCCCTTTTCAATGAAATAATAATTGTAATGACAATTATTAAATATTAAATTATTATTATTATTATTAAAAATAATAATATTTTTTTTGAAATGGATTAGATTAGGGTTTAAAATATAATAATATATATTATTATAAATATAAAAAAAATTTGAATTCGAGAGAACTAGGGTTTAAACCCAAGGAAAATTGGCAATGGAATATCAATTCGGGAGATGAATGGCAACTGAGGGCAGTGATTGGTGGCAGGGGCCATTAGAGGTGTAAGTTCGTCTTGGAAGGAATTGCATGGAGGGTAACGCAGCAAGGGAGGAAGGCAGATCGAGGTGGATGTCACAGGTGCAAGGGCATAACAGCATGGAGTGAGGTGACGCCGAAGGGGGGGCGTGTAGGCTAGGGATGATGCATGTGGGGACGTGGTGTGGGAGGAGGCACGCTAGTGAGGATTGAAGGGCGTGCAATGGGAGTTGTGGATGGAGCACGGAGCTGGAAGGCGTGGTGAAAAAAAGATGACATAGCAGAAGGAGAGGGGGACCGAGGAGGGAGGATGACGGTGTGGCAAGAGAGTCTGCAGATGGAGATGAGGTGGCAAATGGAGTGATGTAGAGGGCGGCCACGATTATGGAAGTAGTCAAGAGGATGGAGGAGGGCAGGAGGGAGAGGGGTGTGAGCGCGAGGTGGTGGGAGTTGCAAGCGAACTGCAAGTCGCACAAGGGGGGGGGGGGAAGAGAGGACCGCACAAGTGGAGTGGAAGCAGTGGGAGATAGGAGAATGAGGGCTTGGGAGCTATGCACAGTGGGGAGAGGAAGGAAAGCAGAGGATGAATGGGGAAGGGTTTGGAGAGTATCGAAGGGATAGGTGATAACATAGGAGAAAGAGTCAGTATTTCCTTCTCAATTTCCATGGATTGTCCTCCCTGGATTTTACTTCGATTTTTTTCTTCTTCAATCAGATTCTTGACTATAAAAGCCAAAGGCCTAAACTCTTGGTCAAAACCAATCGTGTAGAGAAACTCTAGCAGTTGGCTAAACGCCCCATTCAGAGGCCCAAGAACGGGCTCTAATACCAATGAAACAATAAAATTTATTTCTACAAAAAAACCCAACGTAAATATGATAAAAACTCCATAATGGATAAGTATATATATAAATGAATAATGATACGTGATGATATTACAATGAGAATGATGCTTGTATAAATACCCATGTTGAGTGCCTTTTCATAAAGACGCATAACCTTTCATCAAGATGCCTCTTCATTAAGTATTAGTTATTTAATTATCAATGTTTATTAATGTTTATTTATTATATATTTTGTTTATTACAAGAATGAACTGGATCTACAAAAGAATTTTCTCTCGATCAAGATAATGGATAAGTTGAGGTATTTTACTACCTTTGGTGACAATCGTTGCAAAATCGAGAAAGGAGCCCTTGTGGTAGCAAAAGGAGAATCTTATGGGACCCCATATCGTTTGTGTGATGATACAATGACAAATCATGCAACAACAACAGACTCGAAGAATGTTCTAGATGCAGTGACGACCTAGACATATTAGTGAAAAAGGTTTGAAAAATCTCCATGACCGAGGTATAATTTCTGTGATTAAGTCTTCTAATTTCGACTTGTGTGAGCACTATATTTTTGGGAAACAAAAGAGAGTTCTGTTTATTGCAAGCTCTACTAAAAGTTTTGACCTTTTGCAACTTATTCTATAAATGGTGCTAGATATTTTCTAACTTTTATAGATGATTATTCTAAAAGACTAGGTATATTTTCTGAAAAGTCGAAAGCCTTTGAGAAATTTAAGGAGTTCAAGGCACGAGTAAAGAAAAGTTTGGGCAAGTCCATTTTATTTCTTAGATTGAATAATGGAGGAGAGTATTGGTCCAAGGAATTTGATAAATTGTGTACACAGGAAGAAATTAAGCACCAAAAGACTGCTCCATATACTCCACAGCAAAATGGTTGAGCAGATGAATAACACGATCACAAAATGTGCATGAAGCATGTTCAACACATCTAGGTTGGATAATGGATTCAAGGCAAAGTTTGTTAATTATAAACGAGAAATCCTAGAGCGGGTTACCTTACAAAAGACATGAGAGCTCAATAACACCTAACACTATTATTATGAGACAGTACGATACAAAAATACAATGAGGCTCCTAGCTCTTCTAAAGAGGTTGAGAGATCAAAACCCTAACTGACTAAAACCCTAATATTTAACCTAAAATCACTGAGGTGACTATTATATATGTAGCCTTGTATCTTAACACCCCCAAATAAGGAATGCATACTAAAAGATAACAAACTAAAATCAAATACATATGCTTAAATGAAAAACATGTAAACTGAAGACTAAAGAAAGGCAGACATACTTCATAAGCTTCTTCACTAAAGGCAGTTCTTGAACCAAGTTGAGCTCCATCAAGCTACCTCATAACCCTCTAATAGGTGTATTTCCTGAGTTGAATTCTCGAGTTCTCAGATTTCACCTCCTCGAACTCCCAAATCACAAGTCTCCCAAAGTCAATTACTAGACAGCAATCCACATACATGTCACATAACCTCACTAGTAGACTACAATCCACATGCATGTCTCAACCAATGAGAGATCTTCCCCTACATCCAAAACTACTGAAATCTCTGGGAAACCATCCCTATTCAGTTGTTAATTGCTCCTTTCCAGTCTTCAAGACACTGGATTCCTAAAACGCAAGAATCTAGTTTTCTTAGTAAGGACAACACCACGAGCAATGTATGGTGGTTCTTCTTTGATAAACCTGACAGCACAGGCTATGTGACCCATCTTTGGCCTCAAAATTCCTTTGCCATTAAAAACTCAAAGATGGTAATCTAGTGCATTGGGAACAATGTTTTCGTGCTCAGGATTTGAAGAAGGCTCAATCTCTTGGACAATTCCCCGTTGCATCTGGATTTTGACTTCCCATGTGTGAAAACTGAACCCTAAGTACTTCTCTAACTGCATCTCCATGACTAATCAGATTTGATCTTTTTCGCTTGTTAAAAAATAATTTATCGTTGGAAATAATATTGGTAATCAAATTTTCTAAATCTCATCCATCAACATCTAGATCAACATCAAAGTTTAACTTTTATGCACAGAAGAGAATCAACAAAAACGTCAAAGCAAAATGTTGGGGTTGGGGGGGGAATCGTGGACTTATGCAGATAATTGATCTAGTTTGAGGTATCCAATTACCAAAGAAGTTTGTTAGATGACATCCAACACCTGTTAACTGCCATCAGGCTTGCTCGACCAGTAAAAAAGCTGAAGAATATTTTGAAACATGGACAACAAGCAAACCTTGTGAAGCAAAATATCAAAGAGATGATGGTCAAAGTTATTTGAGATACGAAATAGAGTAATTTTCAGGCAGACGGTACATGACAGATGTTGAATTTTCAGCATTAGCATAAACTTTAAAAATTTGCAGATAAACATAAATAGATCAGCAGTGTAGTAGAAACACATTCAGCACATTAGCACACATGGACACAATATTTTTCACTGGGGAAACCTTCAAAGGGCAAAAACCCCAAAAGCATTAATAGCTCATCTCGTAAATGAGATGGCTTAAGAAATTATTCAAAAACGTTCCTCAAATCCAGATCTGGATTTTGACCACAATAACTGTAAAATTCATTAGTAAAACTTAAACTGATAATTTTACCCACAATTTCTAGAATTACAGAAAATTACCAATTTAGAGCTTTCTCAGAAAAACTGAGATTTTCTCTCTCCTGCCTGAAAATATCAGACTGCTGAAAACTGCCTGAAAATATCAGACTGCTGAAAACTGCCTGAAAATATCAGCCTGTCTGAAAACTGCCCAAAAATATCAGCGTGCTGAAAACTACCCGAAAATATCAGACTGCTGAAAACTGCCTAAAAATATCAGACTGCTCGAAACTGCCCAAAAATATCAGTGTGCTGAAAACCGCCCAAAAATACCAGACTGTCTAAAAACTGTCTGAAAATATCAGACTACTGAAAACTGCCTAAAAATATCAGACCGCTGAAAACTGCCCAAAAAATATCAGTGTGCTGAAAACCGCCCAAAAATATCAGACTGTCTGAAAACTGTCTGAAACTGCTGAAAACTGCCTGAAAATATCAGACCGCTGAAAACTACCCAAAAATATCAGCGTGCTGAAAACTGCCCAAAAATATCAGACTGTCTGAAAACTGTCTGAAAATATCAGACTGCTGAAAACTGCCTGAAAATATCAGACCACTAAAAACTGCCCAAAAATATCAACGTGCTGAAAACTGTCCAAAAATATCAGCGTGATGAAATTGCCAAAAAAATGGAATGCTGAAGATAGCTGTGCAAAAATGCTGAAGATGGACTTTGCTGATAAAACCCTAGCTGAAGGTTTTAACATAAGATAATCTTCTTCTCTTGTGAGAGCAAAAGTGTGTGTGACAAATGAGAAGGCTTGATCTTCTTTTATAGCCTTTGTTCACCTCTAAGTGGACAAGATTAGGAAAAATAAAAATAATAATATTTTTAGTCTTTCCCTAATTTCACTTTCACTTTTACCAAAAAATGTACTTTTATTTTTCCTTTGACTTTTATTAGAGGTCCTTCTTTAATTAAGAAAAATAAAAATAATAATATTTTTATTATTTTCCTAATTTCACTTTCACGTTTACCAAAAAAATGTACTTTTATTTTTTCCTTTGACTTCTATAAAAAGTCCTTTTAGGTGGACAAAATTAGGAAAGATAAAAATAATAATATTTTTATTCTTTTCCTAATTTCACTTTCCCTATTACCAAAAAAAAATGTACTTTTATTTTTTCCTTTGACTTTTGACTTTGGCCTTTTACCAAGTGCCCCTGTGGTCATTACCTGTGGTACCTTTTTATTTTATTTTATTTCAAAAGTACAGCATCATAAACCAAGAGAGTTATTAATGCTTTTATCTCACACACTGTGTGATACCTAGATCTGGTACCAGGGTAACTTAACCAAGGGTAGCTAATCCTTGGAGAAGCACACCAAGCCCATAGATCAAGGCTCAAAGTGCCACACACATGCCCGGACCCAGTTTAGGGCTTACAGTGTCTTCATTCTCCCAGAGAATGGCTACTCAGAACTAAGCTGAGTCTACCAGTCCCAGACTGGTCTACATCGTGGTCCCGGACCAGATGTCTACTCAACACAAGGTTGAGTCTACCCAGGGCAGATCTGGGTTTATATCATGGTCCCAGACCAGATATCTACCATTCAACAGAATGGTCACTCAACATTGGGTTGAGTCTTCACCGTGGTCCCGGACCAGGTGGTCCCATTCTCCGAAGAGAAAGGGCTCTCGATGCTGCTCAGAAAATCAACAACAGACACTCCACAAGACCTTTGTATTCCCTTTGTCTTGTTATAGAAGAGTTTATATATATATATATATGGGCATATATATGTCTGTGTTATGCATAAGAAGTTAAATTGGAAGCTGGACCAGAAGGATAAGTAAACCGATGGATTAAAATTTAAAAACAGAAATTCAGCTATCTCAAAATAGACATAGCTGGAAAATAACAAAATGTACATGAATTTTCCTAAATGATAAAGTATTAAGAGTTTTTCGGAAGAATGATTGGGGTTAAAGATATATGAGAGCAGGGTGGAGAGAGACAATGTGCATTATGAAGATAATGGAGTGAGGAAAGAAGACAATGTGTTATATGAGGGTGGTAGTACAAGGGGCAATGTGCTATGTGAGAGTGGAGGTAGGAGGGACAATACTTGCACATTGTGTGAGGGTGGGCAGGACAATGTGTATATACAACGAATTGTCTCCCACACCCTCACCCTTATATAAACATCAAGTGCTCGAGCTTTTGCAACAGATAATTGTTTCCTTTTCAAAAGATAACGAGGTTAAGATGTTGAGAATGTTCTCAGATTTTTATTTCAGGGAATATTTTGGAGGGGCAAACAGCAAGCTCTATTATTAATACCAAGTGTATTTTTTCATTATGAATCATGTTATTGAAGTTTGGTGGACTAGCTTTGACTGGTTGAGCGTTTTGAGCCTCACACGGCTGGCTGCTTCTATTGTGCATCTCACTTGATATCCCCATTAAATCAAGCACCGTAATCAGTATTGACAGGTTTGCAGTAAGCACCATCTGTGAAATACAAGAAAGCCGCAAGAAATTCCCCGTAATTTTTTCATTATAAAAAATCATGATGAATTCTATGATATATAAAGGTTGATGTTAGGTGGTTAAATCACCATAAAAGGTATATGGCACTGTTACTAATGTCTTCAATTCCGTAAATTTTTCATTATAAAAAATCATGATGAATTCTGTGATATATAGAGGTTGATGTTAGGTGGTTAAATTACTATAAAAGGTATATGGCACTGTTACTAATGTCTTCAATTGATGATGTATTTGAGAGTGACGTGTGTGAGTTTGTATAAGGGTAGCCTGTAGTAGGTGAGTTTGTCTACGGGCATCCTATCTTCGGCTACGCTTGTTGTATATTTTCTGCGGCAGCATTGAGACTACATCATTTGGTATTGTCTACACTCTCTTGTGTATGATGCATGCTTCTCTAAAAAGACAACATAATCTGATTTTATGGAATGGCTGGTCTTTACAATAACAATGAAATAAAATGATAACAGCATGTAATCCTAAGACCATACAATAGGTGTATTTAGAAAGCTACCATGGCACATATATATTATTAACAGCTATAAATCTATTGTACTAAGACTTTTCTGACTTCACCGCATTCGACCAAAAATTATAGTTAGCCCAGATTTACAAACACCACAGATCAGTTCACTCTGTGAATTCGGCTGTCTTGGGCCAAAGACCATTTCCATTATAGAAGTTAGAGCCTTCCAGCCACTTTACAAATCAATTACTATACATCATCTGTTTTTGGCGTTTCATCCTGAACAAGATGCAATGTCCAAAGCCTTGAATCCGAATACCAGCTTAAGAGTTAAGACAGTTAAATCTAGCAAGCAATTTGTATCTTATTGTCCATGCACCGCCAAAAAAATGCGGGGACTCTACCTGTAGCTTTGCTGATTAGACACACAAAGAAGATCACGACAACAATGACAATAAGGCCATCTTATGTATTTACTAAACTAAAAGTTTAGCTCTTTGTACTGCGATGTTCCGTCCAATCGTAAAGTTTTCAATGGTTTTACTAGCTCCAGCCCCACATTCCGTCGAGGATTCTGCATAATGTTTTCCCATAAACTCCACTGTGCCTCAAATCTTAAGTTGTCCATCATTGAAAAAGGTGGCAAAATTAGGGCCCGTTCAGTGTCAGGGTTAGATCAATATGAACTACTGTCAAATAGAGAACTGCCTCATCGAATTTGTTTGTAAGTAGATAAAAGTTTCAACGAATTTGCCTGACAAATATAGAACTGTTCAAGGAATAGGGATTGCTTAAACAAATGCAGCATATCAAAAGAGTGTAGGATTAATAACCTGCGTGCACCAATTTGTAAGAGCATATAGACGAAGCAATCGCTGTCTGGTTTTGTCAATATACTTGAGGAGCCCGATTTTCTTCTCTGTATCAGATAGGTCGGAACTTTTGCTGACGAGTTCCTCAAGTGAGCTGTACGATTGCTCTGCCGTAATTTTCACTAACTCTGACAAACGCACTGTCTGCTTCCCCAACTCCGCCATGGTTTTCTTTCTTCCACTTTCTTCCTACCCCTGCGAGAAACTCCTCTTATTCTTCTGGTGCAGCTTCTGATGCGGGATTTCTGTCCCCGCTTGCTCGGGATGGGATTCCAGCAGCGGCAAACTTACCGCTTTATTTGAATTTCGCAACGCCGCTCTCCGCCGAGCAGAGAGCGGAGGCGAATTAAAGCTATAAATAACTGAGTCAACTGGGTTTTATCTCAAAGGAGCCCGGAGTCCATAATTTTCAAAATATTTATTAATTAATGCCCGAAGATAAAACAAGTACCAACTTAGTTAATTGGTCCAATGGCCCTTTGAGTCTTTGTTTTTACCCTTTTGCGGGTGTTTGAGGCTTTGTTTTTCCCCTTTTCGCGGGTGTGAGATGGCCTTCCCTTGTGGATAAGTTAGTTATTCACGCCAAATTCATACACGTTTACCACCTTTGGAAACATCTAACTTTGCATGTCCCTAGAACCTACCCCACAATTACTTCAATATGGTTAAACTGAGCCTTCAATTTCATGCTTCAATTTATCTTGTGCCACGTCAAACGACCAGTGTGGTCAGCTCCTCGGTTGCTCCTAATTTCCAGTAAATGGAGTAACACATAAATGCTAGATTTCTCTTTTTGCATGTATGTGTATTGTATTTATTTATAGTTTGTGTTTCTAATTGTATGGTTAGTCTTAGGTTCTGAGCCTAATTTGCTTAAGTAGTAAATTTTTATATAAATATTTTATTCATATTTATATATAATATAAAAATATATATATATATATATTTTATTTATATTTATATATAATATTAAAAATAAATTGATATTGGTTAAACCGTCAAATGATAGGCACAAAAAACTTGAAACCTCAAATAAACAGTTGGGCTGCTACAATTGCTAACTTATTTTGACTTCGAAAAAAAATAAAAAAAAATAAAAATTCCTCACCAACATAATACAAAGCATTTTTTCATGGTAAAATTTAAAAACAATATTAAAATTCGGAACTAGTACTTTTACACCATATTTACTTTTAGATGTGGTTTCCAAAATCTTTTTAATGTCCAAATCCAAGATGAGTTGAAAGAGATATGGTTATTTAATGTGATAAACCAACTTTGTTTTCTCCTAGTTTAAATATTTAGTCAAATTTTAAAATCGATGGTTTTATATTTTTATTGTGCAACCATTTTTTTACATTCTTTTTGGAATTTAAATTTATGTAAATATCGCATGACAACTATATGTTGAATTCAATAACCATGGGGCCATTTGACTCATATGACAACTTTTTACATGTTTTTATAGTTTTTATTCATGATTATGACATGTGGTCCATTAGGTTAGAGTTGAACACTGGACAACTTGTACCAAAAGGTGTTTACCAAATCAATATCGGGGCCTAACCCAGGTGCTTATGGTTGTAGTGTTGAACCCAGGCTTACACGGGTAGTCTTCTCTAACTCGAACACTGGTCTCCTCAATGAAAGGCAGCAGTGTAACGGCCTTGGGCCTTAGTGCACTTAGCCACATCACCTTCACGCCCATGGGAGCCAAGCACTCCTGCCCAAGAGGTTGGCTTGGGCGCCCGAAAGGGCAGGTCATTTGGTTGGCAAACATGGTGGCTTGGCGAAGGGGGCGTCTTGCCCAAATGACGAAACGGCAAACAGAAGCAAAGTGGAGCGTGTGGACCATGTATGGGTGTGCTCCCACACTCAAGCCCGCACTCACCCAAGTTGGTGCATGGCAAACCCAAGCAAAGTGGGAGTGTGGCACACCGACAAGTAGCGTTGGACAGAGCTCTAGGAGCTCCACGCACTCGAGTGGACCATGGGGGCGCTTAACGTTGGGAGATGGCGCACGCTTGAACCAAACGCCCACATACTTCACGGTACTAGGATTATATTCCTCACTTGTCCAAATTTGGTCAATTCTATCTAATTTAGGAGTCTTCTTAGTCATTATTGAGTCACTAGTACCATTGGGTCCACTTGGCCTAATGGGGCCACCTGTACCAGTCACTAGAGCATGGGGAACACTAATTGAGGCTAACTGCCACTAATTGCACTTGCATGCATCAGTTTAAGCACCTCCTAGACCAATCCCTACAATTTAGGAGCCATTGGGAGTGCCGGCACCAACCTCCTTTAGTTGAGTTCAGTTGGTGACTAGTCAAGCCTAGTTATGAGTCAGTTACATTCGATTACATCCAGCTAGACTAGTTTAACTAATTCTAACTTATTGAGCCACTGATTTAGACAATTGGAGCTAACTAGTTAGGATTCTATCGTGATTTAGACATGTCCAGTTATCCATTCAGTTAGAGTGAGTTAACCAATTCGAATTTCCTCTCATGTATTCGAATTGTCTGGTTATTAATACCAGTGTATTACATTGTATACATCATCTTCCATTTTTACTTTTGATTAATGAAAGCATAAACAGCTGCAAATCATTATTGCATTGTTTCATATCATATTTTGAGTAAAATTGCTTGTGTAATCTTCTTTTGACTTTTGCCTTGGTTCATAGATTCTTGTGAGATCAATTTTAATATGGTCTTAGAGCATCGACAGGACAAGGCAATCCTTCTTCTACAGATTTCATGCTGGGTCAATGAAGCAATTTGAGCAAAAAAACTCAAAAAAAATCCAACTCTGCACCAGAAGCGTAGAGTTTACCACATAATTCCTGGTGAAAGGAATTGTTGATCAAGCTTGCTTGATTGGCTAAGTCGAGTGTGATGCAAACTCCAAAAGTGCAAGCTGTTCAACCTTACTTTATGTTTTTTTTTTTGTAATTGCAGGTACAACTGCATATGGATTTGAAATTATCAGTTCCTCTTCTTACTCCATCCATGAGATATTCAGAATGGAAGTTGAAGATGATTTCATCTCTAAAGAGACAAGATCTCTATGGGGTGTCTATTGGACTTGGTAAGGATTCTTATGAGGATGAGAATGATTGGGTAAATGATGGTGATAGAGCTTTTGGAACAATTTGTCTGGCCCTTTCTCCAAGCTTGCGCTACCTTCTTAAATCTATTGAATACCCAAAGGATCTCTGGACAAAATTGGACAGAACCTTTGGCAAGCACAATGAGGATCATAATAGCACTTTGGAGAGCACACCCAGCACCACAAGAGTTCTTTATTCAAAAGTCTCGGCCTCTACTCTCTCTGATGAAGTTGTTCAAGATGAAGAAGAAGTAGAATCTTCCACACAGTCAATTCAAATTGAAGAAAGTCTCATTGCACTGACTCCTTCTCCTACTGCTTTGGAAGTTTATGAGATATCTGATATCTCATCTTCTCATATGGATGATACAAAAGAAGACATTTGAATCTCTGATATTGAAGAAAAACACTGTTGCACTTCTATACAAACATTCTCTAGTGATTCTCCCTTAAATTCAGTGCAAAATTTGCCAGTGTTGCTTCATAAAAGTGAAGAGGAATTCGATTTCTCTCCCTCTAATGTTGTTGTTAGTGTGTTGATAAGTAATACCTTGGATATTTTGCAAATAATATCAAATTGTAGGAGTGATTCGTTCACTATCCTCGATCTAGATCTTCCAGCAAATTCCTACAAGCTTGCATGCACCAATATTCAAAATTTTGGAGAAGGAGAAAACTATGCATTTGCCATCTCGGTGGACCACACTTTTGGATCTGATATGAACCTATTTGGATCTGATATGATCTTATTTGGATCTTATCTAATATTATTTGGTTCGAATTTTAACTTCCAAGAGTTTTTAGTCATGCTTGCAGCTGCTTTCACCAATTTTGGTGTGAAAAATCAAGTACCGCAAGTCTTCTTCAAATTTGTTGCCAGGGATTTGATGTTAGTTTCCTCTGATGAGGTTGTTGATATTGTATTTTATGATTCATCGGTTATTTATGAAGCTATATCAAATTATGGAGCTCAAGCATTTACTCTCCATAGTCCCAGGGCTTCTCGACCTTTGATCACGTGCTCATCTCCTCACTAAACTTGTAAAGAGGGAGACATTATGCATTCGCCTAGACACTTGCTCATCACACTTGGAACCGATATTACCTCGCATGGTTTGTTGTTCAAGGCTGCAATATATTAGCTACTTCGGTGTTCCTCACATGGTTTGAATTCTCAAGCACTTGTGCTCTCTTATCAATTGATTTCAGTTGCTCTACATGGATCTAGTTTTCATCCAGCAACTGTGTATATTCTGATTTAGTTGAGCATATTCTTCTTCTTCCAAAGAGGAAGATCCCTCCATACATAATCATTTAGTTTGGATGGATAATTTCACATACCAGGCCCCAGGATACCCGTGCACAGAAGAACAAGCTTGAATCCCGGTTCTACTTGCTTAGTTTGAGTGGGGATATTTTTCCCATGAAGTTTTTCCCGTTTCCTTATTTGTATTAAGCAGTTAATTTTTAGCTGTAATGGGTGACCTTTGGTCTTAGTTACCAAGGCCCACAGATTGTCCAAGTTAGCATTAAGGGGGGTGTTATGATTATAATCCTCACTTGTCCAAATTTGGTCAATTCTGCCTAATTTAGGAGTCTTCTTAGTCATTATTGAGTCACTAGTACCATTGGGTCCACTTGGCCTAATGGGGCCACCTTTGCCAGTCACTAGAGTGTGGGGAACATTAATTAAGGCTAACTACCACTGATTGCACTTGCATGCATCAGTTTAGGCTCCTCCTAGACTAATCCCTACAATTTAGGAGCCACTGGGAGTGTCGACACCAATCTCCTTCAGTTGAGTTCAGTTGGTGACTAGGCAAGCCTAGTTATGAGTCAGTTACATTCAGTTAGGTTGGTTTAATTGATTCTAACTAATTGAGCCACTGATTTAGACAACTGGAGCTAACTAGTTAGGCTCCGGTAGTGATTTAGACATGTCTAGTTATCCATTTAGTCAGAAAGAGTTAACCAATTTGAATTTCCTCTCATGTATTTGAATTGTCTAGTTATTAATACCAGTGTATTACATTGTAAACATCATCCAAATTGTATCCATTTTTACTTTTGATTAATGAAAGCATATATAATCACAAATCATTATTGCATTGTTTCATATCATATTTTGAGTAAAATTGCTTATGTAATCTTCTTGTGAGTTTTGCCTTGGTTCATAGATTCCTGCGAGCTCAATTTCAATACACGGAAGACACGCCCACAACCCACGACAACGATGGACAATGACAGCAAGTGGACCTTCAACAAAAGACAAGCGCACTTGTGGGAGTTGGCTAGGCAAATGCACTTGGTTAGCAGCTTGCACGTCAGTGAAGGGACGCTTTGGCATGGGCACTAATCAAGGGCGTGACCACTCTTGGGTCACGCCCGCCCATATGGTGAAGCTATATAAACACGAAGGCAAATCGAAGGCAATATATCATCCATCATCCTCATAAATGTTGTTAGGGAATTAATCAAACCAAAAGGCATCACCAACCACTCAAAAATGCCTTATTTAGACTTGAAGGTTATCTTCCATACATCATCCTGCTCAATAGGGACCTCGCGGTAACCTAACTTATAAAAGAACTTGGCACCCTTGAGCTGATAAAGAAGATCATCAAATCTGGGGGATCAAGTATTGATTCTTGATGGTGATTTTGTTCAAGGATTTGTAATCAATATAGAGTTACCATGCCCCATCCGTCTTTTATACCAACACTGATGAGCCCACGTTTTTTATAGGTAAAATTCATATCTTAAAGCATAACAACAAAGACAGAGGAGCATCATTTGAGGGATTAGTTACATGATTTTGAGGTTGTTTGTATATTTAATGAATATAATGATAATGATAGAAGTGCTTATCCTTTGTTCTGATTGATTTACTTTTATAATCTAATGCATAGTGTTAGGTATTCATGTATTACTGTCAATTGCAGAGTATCGAGTTATGTTTTGAAGTCAAGTTCTTGTTCAGTCCCAAGATATACTTAGAAATAAGTCCAACTATAATGAAGTTGCAACTAAGGATTACTAACAGATTAAAACAAGTGTTGGAAGGTCGGGTATTAATGAAGGAGTATATAATCGATGAATGGCAATTACACTAGTCACCCATGCACTCTGAGATCATAACTTCTTCCTGTTACCTCCAGTATTTCAAGAACATAGTCTTAGTTGTGATGAAGCCATAGACAAGAGTTATTTTATGTATTAGCTTTAGGCCTTTTATTCTCTTTAATAAATAAGCCTACGGGCGCATATACAAGGGGGGGCCTTTGAGTATTATGATAAAAATAGATACAACATATTTTTGAAGTTTTGGGATAGTGATATGTTTTTGAAGATAATGAACAACTATATAGTTTCATGACAATTGCATGTTCCTTGTATTTGTGTGTACTTAGTTTAAATTTTCTCATGTGCTTGCTTTGGGGAAGGTCCCCCTAAGGCAACACAAGAGCTTATGAATTAGCTTAATTAATTTTAGATGTGTGTTTGTTTGCATCTAGGAAATTATTGTTAGTTATGATTCCATTCCATTCATGCTCTGTTTTCAAGTTGTGTAGAATCATAAGCTTTGTAGCGCGCATCCATATTTTATGTAGTTTCATGTAGATTACTTTTTTGCAATTTAATTGAGCTTACATTATTTTGATAATTTCAGCATTTAGTTTATGTGAAATAAAAATCATGACATTCCTTTTACATTCTTTAGGATTATCTATTCTTTCACATGCTTCATTATATTTACTTCATGATTGATGTATATGCAATAATTAGGTTCTTTCATATTAGCAATTAAATATTGTATTTTCCAATTAATTAGATTTGTGGTGGTGCATGTTATCAATAGGAATTTTCTGTAGTTCTAGTAGTAGTTGTAGGGTTTGGAATTTATGATGAGTAGATGTGTAGAAAAACAACTCTCATAATGATTTTTTCCTAGTTATTTCAGTTCATACGATGCATCTTATAATGAGATTGGTACTTTGTTTTAGTTAGGAACCATTCCATTTCTATTAATAGTTTAAGAGGTATTTGAAGTTGCACATACAGTGTCAGTACCTCTCAAGTTTGCATGGTCCTAAGTCAATAATTAAAGTAGGATCCTTGACTTGTAACCCTTAAAAAGGTTAGCATATCAAAGAACCACTACTTTTTGGTGTCGTTGTCGGGGATGTGCTAAAACTCTGATAGTAGAAAAACCCCTAAAAAGAATAAAAACAACAAAAAAAGAGAAAATAACAAAATAGACCACTAAATAACTGCCTCCATGATGAAGGGATGAGTTTGCATGTTTCCTACCCAATAGACATGCGTGAGTCCATTTAAGAGAGCGTTAGATTTTCCATTTCCTATAGATCATATGAACAATCATACCTCAATACTGACTATGATAATTTTTCCTCTAATCCTAATTGCAAGCCAGACACTATGGTGGAAGAAGAAGAGGAAGCAATAGAAAATTTTAAATTTCTGATCAGTATTACTAACAAGGAAGATCATATGAGAACTATAAATCCTTTAGTCATTCCTAATTCTCACGACCTGGCATTATAAGATCCTCACACTTTTTTATTCGAATTTGAAGTACTCTACAAAACCTATGACTATTCATTAAAAACTCATAAACTTAAACTTTTTCTTTCCACTTTAAAATACCTAACATTAAGATGGTTCATGAGCTTGGGAGAGAACGCTATTTTCACATGGCATCATATGAAACAAGCTTTCCTAGAAAAGTACATAGATTATTGTAAATATAAAGACACCATGGATGAAATCCTTAGGATGCAACAAGGAGAAAACGAGTCCCTGGAGAACTAAAAATAAATATTTCAACTGAGTTATAAAAGATCTGACGCTTACACCTCAGACAATGATTCCTTGAGGTTACTACTATGAGGAGTGAGAGAGGACATGTTGGAAACTCTAAACCTTCTGACGAATAGAGACATCTTTTAAAAATGATATGATGAGATCAAAGAAATTTTCAAAAACTATTCTAGTTCCAAAAAAGGGGAAAATGGTAGGAATATGACCTCTCACCCATGGATCTCAAATCCAACCTCAACCAAGTCTTACTTAGGAAACATGCTCGATAATATGAAGAATGATATTATTTAGTCCCTTGATATGCATCTGAATGCTATGCAACTTAAACCAAACAAGAGGCGGTTGCACAAGCTCTTGCTGTATTTTGCCTAAAATGCAGAAAGAAACATGAGAATAATCAATGCCCCTTGAATGTGATAGATATTTGCAGTCTATGTGTAGAAAACCATCCCGCATATAAATGCCCACTTATACCTTCCTGCAAAGAAGCCATGAAAGACCAAGGATTAGGGGATCCAATGGAGTAGTTGTATTTTGTAAACCAAAGAAGACCTAATTTACGAAGACCAATTCAACTACCGTTCAAGTAACCAACCCTATTTCAACCCATATCAATCATAGCATGACTGGGCCCAAACGGGGAAGCCTGCATGGCATGGACTTCTAGGCCAAAACCCATGGTAGAATACTTATAATTCATAAGACACACCATATCCTCATCCCTATCAATAGTACCATCAAAATCAATGGGACCCTGGAAATTTTACACAACAAAGTCAGAATCAGTTTCTTTCCTCTTCTAATTGGAGTCCTCAACAACCTCAAGCTTAAATTCCTCCACCACAAGAAGCCTTGTTGCCTCAACAATAACAAACACCAAGACCACCTCAAATGCTAGCTCAACCAACACCAAACCCCGACAATAAAAGGCAATATAAACATGTGTATAATAGTGATATAATGAATTTTCTTACTTATGTTGTGGAAACCCTAGACTTGAATTAGGTTAACGTATGGTTAGGAAAGAGAGTCTACAATCTTAAACCCACACCTACTGTGGATGATAATCAAGAAAATTCAAGTACACAACTAGTGGATGTAGATCTACATGAGGAAGAGAATGCAGATAGGGATATTCCATCACACATTATGCAAAATCCCCCATTCCCTAAAGACTAAAAAATAGGGTTGAGTCTGACACAAAAAATGCTATCTAAATGTGTTAAAACACATGAACATACAAATTTTGCTACTCCAAGCCATTAGGGAAGTACCCATATGCAATAAATTCATTAAAGAAACTTGCATAAAGAGACCTGGAAGAAGAAAGAGGGACCCCTCACAGTCAATGTTGTATGAAAACTTGAAGACTTTATGGCGGGAAATATTGTTAATCCTAAATATTTAGACCCATAAATCCTAGTAGGCAATGTTTATATCAAAAATACTTTGATACAAAACACCCTCATAGATATGGGGGCAACAATTAATGTAATGGCTATGGACACAAGGATAGCCTTAAATTTGCAATCCTCACTCAAACAAATAACTACGGTGCTACAACTAGAAGGCACTTCAACTATACAACCCTAAGGGGTGTTAAAGGACCTCATAATTTCAATAGAATCATGGGAACACCCTACATATTTTTTGGTCCTCCAAGTCAAAAGCAAAATTAGTGGTTATCCTCTTATCCTTGGTAGACCTTGGCTAACAAAAATAAATGCATAAATTGCTTGCAGAATAGGGGACATGACCATAACCAGTGGGCACTCTAAAAAGAAAATCATCATTTGTCCTCCTACTAAACCATGCATTGACACTGAAGATCCTAATTGGTTGGAGGATGATGGTATCTATGATCAAACAATTCCCTGAATCCTTATCATAAATACATCTCTCACACTTAGAAATAAAGATGAGGACACACTTTTATCTAATTTCCTACAAAATGTTTACCCTCATACCGATATACTTGAAGAAATTTTTGTAGAAGGTGAAGAAGAAGGAATCATAGGTACTCTTAAATACACATAAGCAATGTGGTTGTTATAGCGTGATTTGCCACACCTGATACATCATGCTTTGATGGACTATCCATGTCCCTATGTAGACTATGTTTACCCCTTTTGCTCATTATGACCTTGATGCTCCAATGGAACCCATTAAAAGACACACACACACACACACACACACACACATATATATATCCAGGTCGGAAGTCTACATCTCGTGTATACGTAGCTTGCACCACTGTCACCCATGTACATCAGGAAATGTGCTAAAAAACGAAAAATATTTGAAGTTTTCCCCCACTAAGTAAATAAGGACTTGTCTATTAGCCTTGCATATGTCGGGAAATGCTCCACTCCAAACCTTCATCTCCTATTGAAGGGCTATATATTGAGCTACTATGAAGCATTAGAGGAGGAGAACTTTGAGAGCAAATACATTATAGTGGAATTGTGCCCCATTCTTATGTACTTGAATATGCATCCCTTTGTCCTTGAAGCATGCATTAGTGCTATTTCCCAAGATTGCCTTGATCTTTGTGAGCTTGCCTTTGTATGGAGGATTGAAGTGGTGGAGGCCCAAGTGGAGGGACTCAATTTCTCGATTTCGACGAGGTGCCGATAGAGTTTTTCATCTTTATCTCTATTCATATTAATAGAAATATCCATTTCTTGTCCATTGCATGTGTAATTATAAATATTTTCTCTCCATGGGTGTAATTACTTTGATTATGTATTGGAATATATCATGCTAGATTAAATTGTAACGCTTTACATATATCATGCTTGTATATCTTGTTCTTGTTGAGGGAAATGTGTAAGTAAAAACTTGATTGAAAGTGCAACGAGGATCTACTTCAAACATCTGGAACTAGGTACACCCCCTCAATCCCTTAGTGTTAGTTTTGCTTATATGTTTAGCATGATTGGAAATGGGTTTATTTTTGTTGTCATCCATTCTATTGTGGTTCACCCCAAGGCATAGGAGATCTTCTCCGTAACAGAATTGGTGACTCCATTGGGGATTTCCTTTTTGTTGGGGTTTGGGTGCATGATTGGCTTGATGTGCTCTTTGCTTCTCTGTGTTTTTGTGTCGCATCTAGTGGTTGATTGAGTTATTGGTAGTCCCTTGAAGTAAATTGTGTCTTAGCTTATTTTTTACCACCTTTTCCTTGGTATACGTGGGTCATCAAACTTATAGTCACATCTATATGTGGGCTGCAGTGTATACAGTTGCGTACATACGCTATTGTTCCTTGAACAATTGCGTACATCTCTCTTTGAGATTGAGATTGGGATGTGTGGAGGTTATTGGTGGGTTGTGAAGTTGTTGAGTCTTCCTGAGTCCTTGTGTTGCCTATTGATTGCCTACGTTGTGACCAGAAACGGTTTTTTATTGAATTTCTTCGAAAGTTATTCTTGTTTTTATCTCCTTATTGGTTTATTACTAGTGCATTGGCCTTCTTGGTCTCAGTTTCTTGTTTGGATTGCTTGTTGCTTACTACGAGGTCTAGGATTTTGTAGGGTCTTTTTATTTTGCATATTCATTGCATCTATATTGAAAATACAAAAATATTTTGTCTTTGCATGTCTAGTGCATTGATTTGGTACTTGCATTAGGTTTTCTTATATGATGTTCGTGATCAGATCTTCATATAGGAATGATTGCATGGGCATTCAAAGGATTTTTTTTCATTACATGTAGTGCCATACCCCCTTTTGCATGATTAAAAACAAGTTGCACTTGGCATTGTTTTTTAGGTGTGCATATTTACTGCATTGCAGAGTCATAACCTCACTCAGTTGTATGCTCATTACACTTGAGTAATCACAGCCTTAAAATTAACGCTTAAATTAAAACTGATTACACATTTTTATTTGATAGAGGTGCACCAACAAGTTTAGGATTGTAGAGTCTTAGAATAGGGTGTCGTGAGTAAATATTTCCAAGACTATGAAACAAAACAACTAGGTGTCTGTCTAGGTGAGAAGTAAAATCATCGGTATAATTAGTGTTCTCAGGAGGCTCCTCTTACATAGGATTTAAGCATGAGGCATCACACATGTTTGTGTTGTGGATAGCCCCCTGACACTTTTTGTTGAGCGTCAGAGATATTTCCAGGATCTTATTCGTATATGAGGGATTTTGATGTACCTTGGTGCTTTCGAGCTTCGAGCTTTGTTACCCTTCCCATACGATATATCTCGCCTACGACTGTCCCCCTGAGCATTGGCTCTATTAGGGTGACCTTAGTTGCCTCACCTAGGTATCACAGGTGGTTCTTATAGAGGTTATTCTGTGAGTTTCCTCACTAGGTAGGGGTCGGACAACACAATACCTATATGCATTGAAGTTGAGGGCCACTATAATTGGTTACACACCTTTTCTTGTAGAGTATGGGAGTATCAGGCCTCTCCTAGGTGAGGCATACCTACTGTATTCAGGAGCTCACTTATCCTCCCTCTCTGCTTGTTTACATCTGACTTAGTTTGCTTAGGGGTGTGCTCTTTATGCGCTAGTTGGATTTAGGGATTGTAGTTAGTTGAGTCTTTGTTCTTTTGAGTTAGCGTGGATCGATTTCTAGCTCCTCATCAATCTCGATGCTTAGCAGGTCTATCTCCTTGGAACTATTCTCCTCCTCGAAAGAGTACTAGACGTTATAGGAAACCTTTAGTACACTTTGATTCGTACATGGTTCTCATTATGAGTACTACATCTGAGAACCTAGAGTGCCCTCCATCTCCGTCATCTAGAATGGAGGGAGGAACCATATGGATACCTGTAGAAGGAGCAAGTCAATAAGTTGACTTGAATGATAGCCGACTTAGTCAATCAACCGACTAAGTCGGTCAACTGACTAAGCTAGAGATTAGGTTGGCCACCTAAGGTCGCGTCGATTCACCAAACCGACAAGTAGTTATTTTGTAACTATTTTGTAATCATATATATTAGGCTGTTGAGCCAGATAAGAACTCAGTTCAATTCTCTGTGTTGTATGGACTCATTCGTATAATCTGTTATTTCACCTATTTGTTCTTATCTCTTGTCTCTGTTTTATATGTATTATTGGTAACCTTATGTGATCTGTGAGATTACAACATTGGTTCCGTTGCCGGTAGTACATGTCTGAAATGTATGCAAACAGATGATCCCAGAGCAGGAGATCAAGGACTTGTGGGAACATAAAATTGAAAATTATTTGTAGAATTACGCACGAAGGAATAGATTAACAATTGCACAAGCAAAAGAAATATTCTTCACTGAAACACATGAAAAGTTTGTAGAATCAGTGCCCCAACTTTTGAAGAAACTCCTGGATGAGAAAGCCGAAAAGGACTAAAGAACAACAGTTGCTAGAAAAACTGATCCAGGGAGGTAGAACAAACTTGTCGTAGTGGTTCGAGAAAATCGCCGATGATTTCTGTGAGGAGCAAGCAGTCGAAGACAGAACTTCGGTGGAAACAGTCAAGGAGAAATTTTACACACATCTCATCGAGCAATTTCTATGTTCCTTATCGACCTTGCTGTTCAAATTCCTAATCGAGAAGGGAGTAAGACATATTGTCGAACCTCGTCCATCACTTCACGAACTGCCATCAAACTCTAACTGGGCGTAGAGGCAAAGGAAGTGGGAAAAATTTATTGCAGAAAGGGAGTGGGAATACTTCCTAAGCAAATAGACTGAACTAACTGGGATTTCTAAAGGCATCGGGTAGGCTATGGGGGGGGTAGCTGGTCATATGTCGAGATAGAGTAGAGTGGATTCTAGTCGACTAGAAACAGATACCATTCACCAGTAATGAGAAGTCGACCAAAAGGGAACTCAAGAGAATTGTATCACACGAAGGTATGTCGTACATTCAGAAAATCGAGAGGGAAGAGAGACAACATAGGAGGGAAACAAGAAGAGAAAGAGCCTTAGAGCTGCATAGAGGAAGGAGTCATAGGGCAACCGACTAGGAAGAGAATCCGCCAGAGTCAGGTCATGACTGACATAAAGAAGGCGTGGAATAAGAGGCATCCCCTATAGAGGAAGAATTGTGGATAGAGCAGCCAAAAGCTCTCCAATTAAGAGCTCCCCATGATGGAACAACCCTCTCTCCGTTGAATCCGCGTACTCGGATACAAACTATTGTCGAAGAGGACCTCTGACTACGAGCTGGTGACTTTAGTATATGGAGTCGACTAGACGACGAAACATAAACTAGATGACACCTCATTATACGTCGACCAGAGGAAGGGAATTGGGTTACCTTTCAAGCGGCACCCTCCCACCGAAGTATCCACTTACTCTTACCGACACATGAAGGAGCACCCCCCTTGCCAAATACAGCTTTAGAAGACACATAACATTCAGAACTGTGGACAAATAGTTGCAGTCGGCCATCGACCGACGAAGTCAACATCAACCTACGGGAACAGAAGTTCCGTCGACCATAGTCCCATAGAGACGAATAAACTAATAACCCCACCAACCTCACCCCCACCTCCACCGCCGCCACCTCCTGAGAGCAGTGGCAGTGATTTAGACATGGGTCACGGATCAACTCACATTTCTCTATATGAAGGGGATGAGGACCCCAGACACTGGTTCATCTGCAAGTCGACTTGGGAGGCCAACCAAGTTATAGACGAAGATAGACAAATGGCACAGTTCGCCGGTGCCTTGAGAAAAAGGGCATTGACGTGGTATATGACCTTTTCGAAAAGACAACCTAGAGCAACCAAAGCTGATATCAAGGCGCAATTTCTATCATTTTTCAAAACTCCAGATGCCAAACACCTGGCAGCGAAAAAACTAAAAACTACATCACAAAAGCCAGGGGAAACTGTCCACAACTATGATAAGTGTTGGAAAGACCTTCTGAGCCAGCTGGACTATGTTATAGATGAACAGTTACTAGTCCAGTGGTTTCTTGCAGGGTTATCTTAGAAAGTGCGTCGCCACATCAGTCTGGAAATGTTCAAATCTTACGAAGATGCACTAACAAAAGCTCTTCAAGTGGAGATGGACAAGGACATACCCGCTTACCCCACAGACCATAGATTGGAAGAGCAGCTCGAGAGTGTGCAAAAGTATTTAAAGGAGTTAAACCTCAAGAATCAAGAGATCTGGTGCACCAAATGCTCAATGGCCGGCCACTCCAAAGACAGCTGTCGACAGGAATACAACCGACAGGATGTTCGATTCGTGCAAATGAAATATTTTTGCGACATCTGCCAGGAACACGGGGACCCTTCAACAAAAGACCGCCCATTCAACATGAAGAATGGCAAGGCATCCTGGTGTGCAATCTGTGAGACCAAAAATCACAATATGACTGACTGCCATTTGAACCTGAAGAACCGACAAAACTATCATGTAGTCTACCAAACCAATGCAGTTGCACAAACTAACGAGCAAAACAATTTAGCAAACGATCAGAACGTTTAGAGATATGACGGTCGACGATACAAGCGCTGGTATGACAATCGACATGCCGGCTACGGAGGAAGAGGTCGATTCCATGGGAATTGCGACAACCGACCACGTTGACCCATCCAATGCTTTACATGTTATAAAGAGGGACATCGGTATGTAGACTGTCCATATAAAGACATAACTGACCTCAAATTTTGTACTCACTGTGGAGTAGGGGATCACTCACTAGAGGATTTCCCTACCATGTTGGAAAAATTAAATACAAAGAAAAATGTTAATGTCTTGTCCTGTGTGCAAAAAAATGATGCAATAAACACAAAAAATTTGCATATTGTAACTCAACAAGGAACAAAAACAGGCAGTGATAACCCACGAATCAGCAAAAATAAAAGAGAAAAATGTCTATCATGATCCATTAAAAGAAAAACAAACATACAAGAAGCAACCAATGTATTCAAAGAAATTGCACAACAAGAACATGTTCACGACACTCGACATAACACAATAAACGAATTAATCCAGCTCGTACAAAAAGACAACTCAGTATCTCAGTTCATCGATTTGTTGTATGAAATAAAATGTACCAACTCTAAAAAACAAACAAAGAACATCGACAGCTTAAATAAAAAAGACAAAGGAGATGCCGACCCACTTGTCGACCTGGAAATCGAAGGACACCACGTCCGACAAGTAGTGCTCGACTTTGGATCACAAGTAAACATCATGACTCGTGACACTTGGGAACAAATGGGCGGACCTTTGACTCTATGAGTTGGGCATATACTTGAAACTAGCCGGCTAGGGCCTAATTGAACCTATTGGAGTTTGGAAAAATGTCGACACAACTATAAAAGGAATCTCGACCAAGGTCGACTTCGAAATCATTGACCCGAAAGAAGGATCTAGTTCCTTCCCAGCATTAGTCGGATGACCTTGGGGTAGAAAGATGAAAGCATCGATATCCCTGGACAAGGAGCGAATCAAATTAAAAGGAAATGGACAAAAGGTCATTGTACCCATTCATCCATCTCAAGGGGAACCTTGGACTGAACCTATTGATGAAGAAGTCGACGTCCGACAACTCTACCAGATTCAAAACAATGCAGATTATACAGAACCAAATATCCATGGAGAACTTCATTTAGGCAACCAAGACTCAGTTGGTTATAATTCAGACATCGAATTATATGATTGGGAGATCAAGAACTACGAAATGCAAGCAAGAGGGTGTTGGACTATTCAAAAAGTATAGAAAAAACCCACCCAATAGTGCTTCATAGTGTCCATTGTCCGAAAAAACTTTGAGAAGAAAATTAGGGAATACCCTACCTTACAACCTACCAATGTAAATACTACACAACTACCAAGATACAAGGAAAGGGAATCACCAGTCATGCATGTCGAACAAGTTTCCAAAAATATTAGTGAACATGGCCGACTTCAAAGCCTAGTAGAAACTTTTACAAGACGAGCTGCTCAAAGGTGGGATACACATCAAATGAGATTGCAGACCTGGACAACAACTTCGACTTACTTTGTTGAAAGGTTTGGAGGAAAGAAGTTAACCCAACAAGCTCAGATACCTGTATTCACTCAAGGACAAAACCCAGAAGATCATATTAAAACCTGTGAAAAAGAATGGAGAAGACTTGGATACAAGAATGAATGAGCATGGCCACACTTGTTCCCATCAACCCTCGTTGACTTACCAAACAAATGGTATAAGATGAAAGAAGCTAGAGGTGAAACATTCTTATGGCATGAACTTAGGGAAAATTTCATTTAAGATTTCAACTTTATACCCCAAAACGAAAACTTAGTCGAAATAGCAAAACAGATTAATGAATTTATCCAGCCCACTGAAAACAAACCCTTATAAGATAACCGACAGACAATAAAATGTAACAATATACAAACAAGGTTAAAGACACAGTCGACAAGACTACAATTAGAAAACGAAAACACAGAAGGAAAAAGGTTTAGATGGAAATCCAACCATGTCGAAACGACCAAACCTATTTGTACAATCCTGAAAGTAGAAACAACCGATAAAAAGGACACCGACAGAATGACTGCAGCCGACTTCCCTGCCACATTCTCACAGTTCAAAGAAGGAATTCGACCGATCAATGAAGCCAAAGCACCAGAATGGCTAGATGCTAAAGTCAAAACTAAAGAATTTAACATCTCAAATGACGATCGACAAAAAATGGCAAAGATTGGTGACTACTGGAGTGAAGAGCACACCACATAGATAGTGAACTTATTAAGGGAGTTCCAAGATGTATTTGCTAGAGATTATAAAGACCTCAAAGGCTTAGTCCACGAAATGGGAGAAATGAAGATTGATACTAAACTTGATGTTCGACCTGTGAAGAAAATGCCATATATACTTGCTCACAAATACAAAGAAATAGTCAAAAAGGAAATTGATAACATGCTTGCAGCAGGCATCATCTATCCTATTGACCAATCAAAATGGCAAGTCCGATGGTTGTACAGCCTAAGAAACATGATCCGACCAAACTAAGAATTTGTGTCGACTTAAGAGAACTAAACAAAGTGACATTGACAGACCCATTTCCAACTCCTTATGTAGATGAAATCTTGAATGAGGTTACCGGACATGAATACTACTCATTTACAGATGGATTCTCAGGTTATAACCAAGTACCAATAGCTAAAGAAGACTAGAAGAAGACAACCTCTGTGTGTGAATTTGGTTCATTTGCTTACAAGGTTATGCCTTTTGGATTAAAAAATGCACCTACAGTATTCTCTAGAATTGTTGTCAAAACATTTCAAGAATATATCTATAATACCATGGCAATATACTTTGATGATTGGACAATATACTCCATGTTAAAGGATCATTGCAAATGGCTCAGACTTATGTTGGAAAGATGTCGACAGATTCAACTCTCCCTAAACATCAAGAAATGCATATTTGTGACCCCCATAGGGATATTATTAGGGCACATTGTCTGTAAGGAAGGTATTAAAGTTCACTTTGCAAAGATCAAAATTATCCTCAACCTAAAACCACCAGTAAACCCAAAATAAGTCAGGGTGTTACTTGGCCACACAGGCTATTACAGAAAATTCATAAGATATTATTTAGATATGACCTATCCTCTCGAAGAACTTTTAAGAGAAGATCAAGAATTTAACTGGACATAGGAGTGCCACATATCATTTGAAAAATTAAAAAGAAAACTAGTCAAAGCACCTATCCTAAAGTTTCCAAACTGGTCGATCAAATTCCATGTTCATATTGATGCATAAGGCCTACAATAGGCGCAATATTAACTCAACCAGGAGATGATGGAATGGATTATCCTATAGTTTACGGTAGCAGAAAATTAAACAAGGCTGAGAGAAACTATTCGACAACAGAAAGAGAAGCACTAGGAATGGTCTTTGCACTACAAAAATATCGACATTATCTCCTAGCTAACCCATTTATATTTTATACAGACCATCAGGCCCTGAATTATCTCGTCAATAAACCACTACATCAGGGAAGGATATGTCGATGGCTACTTCTCTTCCAAGAATTCGAGTTCGAAGTCATTGTTCGACCACGCAAGTTAAATGTCGGTCCCGACCATTTATCCCAAATCGACATAGGAGAAGAACCGACAAGAGTCGACGATGACTTACCTGATGCACATTTATTTCGGATAGAAGCATTCCCAGCAGAACTAGAAGAAATAGCTCAGTTCTTGGAAGATGGACATGCACTAGAAGGAATGAGTACAAAGAAAAAGCAGATCTTAGCTATGAAGGCTGCACCCTACAGTCTTATAAATGGATTTTTATACAAAATGGGATTAGATGACATCCTCAGAAGGTGTGTACTAGAACACGAATGAGACAACATTATGCATGAAGCACACTATGGACCCATAGGAGGACATTTCCGGGAAGACACAATTGGGAAGAAAATCCAACAGTCATGGTTATGGTGGCTGACACTCCACAGAGATTGCAAAAAATTTGTCAGTCGATGTGACAGATGTCAACGACTAGGTCGACCCTTGCCTAGCACATAAATTCCTTTGATATCAGTAAACCCAAGTTTGACATTTGAAATCTGGGCCATAGAATTCATAGGACCATTTCCTATACCAGCAAAAAGGACAAGCGTAAGGTATATCATAACGACAGTCAAATATGTAACTAAATGGGCAGAAGCTGAACCAGTCGAGACATGTTCTAGTGAGATAGCTGCTAAGTTTATCTATGAGAATATCATCACTAGATTTGGATGCCCACTAACTCTGATTAGCGACCAGGGAATACACTTCATCAACAGAACTATCAAAACCCTAACCGACCAGTTCCAAATCGACCATCGTCGAAGCATAACATACCATCCTCAGTCGAATGGAGCAATTGAAGCATTTAATAAAACATTAACAAAAGGACTAACCAAAATATGTAATGCTAATAAGGATGATTGGGATGAGAAAATACCTCCAGTATTATGGGAATATAGAACAACATATAAACGCTCGACTGACCAAACTCCTTTTCGACTAGTCTATGGACAAGAAGCAGTAGTTCCACTACACTTCCGACAATAGACACCTATCATCATAGAAATACTACATGTCGATGTTGAACAAGGGAGAAAGGACTGACTATTGCAACTAAGCAAACTTGAAGAGCACCAACTAATGGCAATACAACATCAAGAAATCTAGAAACAACAATAGAAAGAATGGAACGACCAAAACATCAAGAACAAAAACTTGTCTGTAGGAGACCTTGCTTTACTATACAATAGTCGAGTAAAAGGTAAACCTAAAAAGCTCCACACATAATGGATGGAACCTTACGTTGTCGAAAAGATACATCCCAACAGATCAGTCTGACTAAGGACGTTACACAACATAGTATTTCAGAAGCTCGTTAATGGAGCCCGACTAAAACGCTAAAAAAAAAATCATATAACGACCATAACCATCAACCAAAAGCCATAAAAACTTAAAAATTCAAAAGCAACAAAAAAAACCATACATACAGAAAATTATGACAGGAAATTACCATTTCGACAACTGACATCATGCCCATCGACATAACACCATCGACCATTTTCATTGACCGACCACTCCCATCGACCATTCTCATAACCGACATCGACCGGCGGCCTCAATAGTCCCATCGCGCATTCATGACATCAAGCGCTGAAAGCAATTCACCTTTTACGCACACTCAAGTATTCCAGCTGGAACATCACGTCTCCCATTAATACACCCATCGACTCACACATCCACAACATCGCCTAGAAATACTGAATCGTCGAAGGATCATTCATCGCAGTCCATATAGAGAGGGCATCAGAGCATCGACTAAAAGCCAAGAAGCCCTTAGTGAAATCGACCACCAAACCGACACAATGGCACCCAAACAAACCAAAGCCTCGACCAAAGCCAAGGAACTACAGGCTATGGATACACCTTTAGTCCGCAGGTTGAAAAACATTAAGAATGCCAAGGTACAGGAAGGCTCATGGCAAAAACTCTGGGCCGAGATGCAAGAATGGGCTTATGTCAATAAAAAGGCCACTCAAGCCGTAGAGAAAATCAAACACAACACTATATTCAACTATGTCAATGCACCACTCATGGCCAGCTTTGGTGGCACGAAGGAAACTGCTGTCAAATTCATCATCAGCTAGTACCACAATGCCCGGTTCTACTTCGACCAACCGATTGACATCTCTGGAGAAGTCATCTCCAAGCTCACCGGCCTCTCAAACGAAGGAAACCCAGTACCAGTCGTCATCAAAGAAGGACTGGTCGAAGAGCTAACTGGGTCAACTTCGGGAAAGAAATCGAAGGGGTTGATGATTAGCCAAATCACAACCCAAACGCCACAGATTGTGGCCAAAATAATAGCAATAACACTCACCCTGGCAGGTCGAGGTAGTGACCTCAAGTTAGATATGTTAGAAGCTGTTGACACCATTGCGACAAATGGAAGGACATACAGATGGGATGAATATGTCGTCGACATGGTCAAAACCATCTGCGAAAGATGCCAAGAAATAGGGGGAATCATCAAGTTCCCCTCCTTAATCTTATGGATATTCATGTACCGTATCTGCCCAGAGGGGAGTCCATTCTTTTAGGAACCGTTGAGGTTCCACATGTGGAGATTTAAGCCATTCTCCCAGAGAGGAACCTTGTAGGAGCTTGAGCACAGGAAAGTACTGTTGGAGAACTGGCTTCAACAGCTCAAAGTCCGCACGACTAGATGGAGGGTGCCGCAAAACATCCGAAGAAATCTACCGACAAACTCCCACATCTAGCTAGAGCTCGACCATACCTCGATGTGGTACATGCAGTCTATTATCCATTAGTCCTCGACTACTATCCATCAGTCGACCAGATCTTTCGGGAACTGTCTCGACAGGCCAAAACCAAAATACCAGTACTAGCAGTAGTAAAGCAGATCGACTTCTCGATCGAGGAGCCGCTCACAGACCAAGAAAAAGAGGAAGACTATGAGCTCAACCTCTATATCAGCACCTTTGTGTCGGAGGAGACACCGGTCGAACACACCGACCGACTTCAAATAGCCATCAAACCTCCGACCGCAAAGAGGGCAGAACCCCAAATAGTAAAGTCACAACCAGAGCAACAGGAAATTACTCTGGCTGCAGAAAGTGTCATCCCGACCCAGGAGTTGAGGGGGGAGACAGAGCCAGAAAACCCTGAGTATGCTATCACAAAAGGCATCATTAGAAAATTGTTAAAGGAGATAGCAGCGGCCAGGAAGAAGCTCAAGACACAACAACAACAACAAGGTAAAGGTAAGCGCAAGCTTATCATTACAGACTCATCAGAAGACGAGGAGGAACTGGTAGCCACAGCCCTCGACATCATAGAGGATGCCATACCAAACAAGGCGTCGGTCGAAACCCAGTTCAAAAGATTCGTTGAGGCGGGAGTACAAGCGGGTCGACCAAAGAAAGCTAAGACTATGACAACGGCTAAAAATGTTATCAATCTGATGTCTATGCCTCCACCCCCATCACCAACAAAAATAACCGAGGAATAAGTACTGACACCGCAATCAGTAAGCCCCCTCGACTTATGCAAAAGTGTGATGTCAGAAGAGGTGAAGGAAAAATTCGACAAAGATAGAGACTTGCAGGCATTCATTGAGAAACTGCCTGAGTTATTTACGTTGGCCCAGAAGATATCTACAAAAGCACCTCTCTTCACGTTCGGAGGATACCAACCAGGACCTGAAGCCCAGTCCAGAACCTTTGCAACCATTAGGTTGACTTTCGAGAGAAATCTCGATAAGGAAGGTGAAGTGGTTGCACGTCGGACCTCGACTATCACCCCAATCGTACCTCAAGCCGACCCACCAGCCACTACCCCGACTGGAGAAGAAAATGAGGAGGACGTAGCCTGACAAATTAACCAAATGTTCTTTGACTTAGAATCACCTCCCCGCCCCGACAACCCACCACTCATCCACACTTCCCCTAAACCAATCACCCCCGACCATTCACCAACTCCATCACCACCACCACCATTGCCACCACCATCACCACCCCACGACTCAGAGCAAGGCCCGCCACAACTATCTGCATCCAAACAACCAGAAGTGGTAGTCATCCCACCTCCCTAACCAAAGAAACCAGTAGCCACTATCCCACAAACCAAAAATCCCGACTCGACTGTTGCAGGTACATAGGTGCCGACACAAGCAGAAAAAGAAAAGCATAAGAAGAGTAAGGAGAAATAGAAGAAGGAGCATCATGGACATCCATCAAAGGTCCAAATGATATTGAAGGATGCAAGCTCCCTGACCGACCTAGAGCTAGGACAACTCCTCAAGACCCTAGCAGGTGAAGCAAAGATGAGGAGTGAGCAAAGAAATAAGGAACTCAACGACAAGAACACATAACAAGTCGAGTTACTCACCAAATGCCAAAAACTGGCCCATTCCGTCCTGTCGGGCCCCGTAGAGGTCAACACAGACACACTGCTCGAAAGGGCGTATCAGCTATTTGAGAGCATGGTGTTGGCACTCCATGCTCACATTCAGGAAACAAAGGAGGAACAAAAAGAAGAAACTGACCGACTACTAATGGCACAACACACTGCCTTCACTGAAGCCTATAAAGTGCTGCAGGTTCACATGGAAGAGTCTGTCATAACTGAAGAAATACTAAGAGACTGCCCTGCTTACTACGGGCAAGTCTATCAGCAATTTCAACAAACCCGACAAGGGATCCAGGCATTGGAAAGCCGAAAAACCACGGAGGAAGAACTAAGGACCACAATAGAAGAACAAATAGTGCTTGAAATAGCCAAATTGCAGAGACTAGAGAGGGAAGCACATTAGTGGGTGCAGCAAGCTATCCCCAATTTAGAAAAGGTTGACATCATCTGTCCACAGATGAAATGATTTATAGAGACTGCAGAAGAGAAGGACCAATTTATGGGTCCCGACATGGAGAGGATAGCAGAAATCTCCATATTAGAAAAGATGTCGATCCTATCGAGCCTGACCACACTTACCATCGACATCCAGAAAATTTTGCAAAGTTGGTCAGATTTTCAACATAACCTTGCATTAACAGCACCAGCCATTGTCGAAGTCTGTGTACAAAAGCGACCGACCATCAGACTTCACAGCCCATGAAGACAAGGCAAAACACAGTAAGTATTGATACCAACGGAATTTTTGTACCTCCCTGTTTCTTCGGGACGAAGAAACGTTTTGTTCGTGGGGGAAATGTAGAAGGAGCAAGTCGATAAGTCGACTTGAATGATAGCCGATTTAGTTGATCAGCTGACTAAACTAGAGATTAGGTCAGCCACATAAGGTCGCATCGGTCATCGAATCAACAAGTAGTTATTTTGTAACTGTTTTGTAATCATATATATTAGGCTGTTAAGCGAGATGAGAATTCAATTCAATTCTCTGTGTTGTATGGACTCATTCATATAATCTGTTATTTCACCTATTTGTTCTTATCTCTTGTCTTTGTTTTATATATATGTTTTAGAATGTATTATTGGTAACCTTATGTGATCTGTGAGATTACAACAATATCCATAACTCTGGTTTATGCCAACCCTTCAAGAGCTGGTACTTCCCATACTACACGATCCCAGTTGGCAGATTTTATAGCTACCTATAGGAGGGCTTCCCTAGAGAGGTTGGGTGCTAAGAATCAACCTAATCCCTCTAGCATATGTATGTTTACATTCAGCATTCCATATTTCACTAAATCTATCCCATCATCTGCCACCAGTCCTGGTGTGGATCCTGGTGTGGGACTTGGGGGCATTAGTGCTCCTGTTCTTGCTCATCGATTTGGGAGTGGCAATATTGCACCCTCCACTCCATTTGTTGGGGGGGGGGGTCTCTCCTTTTATCCATTCTTGACACTAGGTTTCACTCTCTCGGGGGTGATAGTGGATACGTGAACATTTAGGCCATTTCTTACATTCCATCCAATATCCCATTGTCCAACATACTCGTTCCTTCAAATTCCTTTCTCGTGTCACATCCTTCTTATGTCTCGCACGATCCCTTGGGGAGTAGTGCTCCATATAACTACATTGTCCCCATACCATCCAATGTTTTCATGTTTGGAGGCCATATACCTTCTTATGTTCCTGGGGGGGGGACTAAACTATCAGTGTTATAATTATGGTTTTATGGGTCCTCCTTCTCAAGGAATACCTAACCATCAAGTCCATGTACAACCTTATATGGGACATATGGGAGGGGGTTATTATCCGATCAGTCAAGGATACAAACTTTATCATAATCAACCCTACGTGAACCATGAATTTGTTCAATTTTGACTGTTTCAATGCACCCTCATGGGTCCTTCCGTGAAATGGTATATAGAGCTACATGGGGGCGCTTATCGGATGTTTAATGACTTATCCATGACCTTTCTGAACCAATTTCAATTGTTAGTTTGTTACGATTCCGAAACCGATCTCTTGTCGACATTTCGGAAGGATAAAGCCATGCATATTTCTGATCATATTCAAGATTGGGATCGACAAAATATGTTGACTAAGGCCAACATTCCACCTAAGTTTTTATTGGAGTGGTTCCTCAAATATTTATTTCGTTATATTGAGAAAGATGTTTCGACATCTGGAGTGTGTAATGAGGAACATGCTATATTCAGAGCTCAACAATTAGATTTGATCTATGCTCAATCTGGGATTTTATACAAGATTATCCCTAATGCGCCATAGTCGAGCTTTGATCCTAAGTTTAAAACTGGGCCACATGCCGATGGTATTGTTGGCTTTGCATGTGCCAAGGTCGTAGACCAAGTTACACATCAAATGCAAAATTCATCTGTTAGTCAATCTGCAACCAGATAGGCTCCTGCCTTGTCCACTCCCACCCAGTGGGCGGATGTACACTCTATGCAGTCATCGGATCAGAGGGTAACCAACAACATGAAAGAAATAGAAGAAAGGTAATAAATAATAAAAGGGGTGGGAATAGGAAGGATAATCAAAATGATGACAAGTATACAGATAATGTTGGGGAGGACAAGAAGCCTAAATGGAAGGTTAAATTCCCTTGCAAGCTTTACGGGGGAGACCATCTAACTTACTTGTGCCCTCGTATTGAGGGTGCCTCGAAGTACATCACATAGAGCCCAACTATGTTGATTGATCCTTTACCTCATAATAAAAAAACGGCTTTGAGGACCTTGGACACTGGAAGTAGTTTTGGTGGGTATCAAAACCCGTCAACGAATGAAGGTGGGCATGGTTGCATCAACATGATTTATGTTGCTAATGTTGTGACTTACTCGAAAGATTATGGTTCATCACAACCCAACCTGGGAAAAGAGCCTACACTGCCTGAAATTCTCTTTCAGATTAATAATATTGAATCGATACCTTGGATACCTAAGGGAGTCCTTAAGTGTTCAAGACACAATCCTAATGCCCGAGCCACCCAATATTAATCCATTGTTGAAGATTTGGTCCAAACTCCTTGTGCGATGTCAACTATGGAAGTTCTTCAGAATTGTCCTTCACAACGGAGAGCCTTAATGTATGCTCTAGGAATAGTTGATCCTAATGCCTCCACGATAGTCATATTTGAAACCCACAAGGTCCAACCTCACTTGCCTTACCATGTTTCCTTTCTAGTCCATGTGGAGTGTCTCAACAACACCATTAAATGTACCATTATTGATGAAGGCGGTGTGACCTTTGTGATGTCTCTAGATTGTTGGAAAGGCCTAGGCTCACCCACGTTGTAAAAATTTATGACCATGTTGATTTTGTTTGATGGACGATCATTTTAGTCGTATGGCATTATTCCTTCTCTTCATGTTCAGTTGGGAGGGAGGACCGTGTTAGTCGAGGTTGAGGTGGTTGATGCACCCCTTGATTACAATCTTTTACTGGGTTAGAACTGGATTTACACTATGAAAACGATTTTATCGTTGGTGTTTCATGTAGTGTGCTTCCCTTTTGAAGATTGGATTGTGATGATCGATCAGATGTATTTCAATAATTTTGGTTCCTAGGCATCATTGAAATTGACTATCTCGGCTATTGATAATTCTCAACCAACAACTGAGAATGCTTGTGTCAATGGGAACTTTTAATATTTCAACACTAGTTCTAACTGTTAGCTCTAACCTTGGTAGTGATTCATCACCTATGAGTTTGATCCCATTTCACACTTCGTATTTGGATGACTCATGGACTCTTCCTTCTACGAGCACTTCGGACGAAGATGTCAGACCTACTAAGACTAGAATGTCGTTATCTATAGTAGAGGTAGTGCATCCGATTGTCACCACCGGTCCCTTCACTAAGTGGGGGGTGGACTTTATGGATTGCAACCTAGCGTCATCTGGTGGGCATAATTACATTATAGTGGCCGTAGACTACTTCATGAAATGGGTGGATGCTATGCCTACAATTAAATCCGATGGTGAGATGGTCGCTCACTTTGTGTTCAACCATATTATCCCTCGGTTCGTTATCCCGAAGGATCTTGACACTGACTAGGGCAGGTACTCTCAAAATAAGATGATGGCGGAATTAGCCACTAGTACAAAATGAGGAATTAGTGACTACGTGACTAAAAATTGTATTCACCACAGGTTTTTCAAGTGATTTACTACTAAATATGAGCAATTTTGATTGACCCAACTATAAATGACTAAAATTAACAACCAATTTAGTCACCAGTTAACAAATATGACTAGATAGTAAGTGACAGAGTTAAAAGTGACTAACATTAATGACTAATTTAGTCACGACATAAAAATTGGCTAGCTAGAATAATAGTAATTAGTCATTTATGTTAGTAATTTTTAATTGTGCAAGTTATATTTCATGTGTTGTCATGCCATGGTCAAGTTGAATTGATAGCTTAAAGGTTTTTGAATTATGCTTATTCATGTCTCCATTTTGGTATAACTAAGTTTATCTAATCTCATCGATCGTGCTCATATTTCGTTTTCCAAATTTCGAGTCTATTTGACCCTCTTGCCAATCAGTTAAAATTTCGGCAGGTTAAAGTCTTTTGATCTTGACAATGTAATCTATAAAATTTGTGTCCACCAATAAATCGTCATTGACACCTACCCATCAGTGTCGTCGTCACGCCTATTCTCAAAAAGTTAAAAAGTTCCCCCTTGATGCCCCTAGTTACGAAAATGACAATATCTTTTATTTTAATAAAAAAAATCCTCCCTCCCATTTTAATGATCTCTTGCCATTTTTAAATTTAAAATAATAATAATAATAATAATAATAATAATTTGTTTTCATCTAATTCAATAGGTTTTTAACATATAATAATCAATATAACATGTTTTTCATATATAATTATATTATACTTAAACATTATATAATATATTAATATTAAAAAATTAAATTTCTATTCATTTATTTTGATAGAAATATAAATTAATTAAAAATGTATGAAAAAAAACTGGGTAAAATAAAAATTAAGAGTGGATTCTAATTAAGATATTTACGAAGAAAAGCTCAAGAGCATACCTGCCATTTTAAATTCCATGGTTGCAATAGCGTAATCTTCAATAGTTGGAGATAAAAATAAGACATTACCCTCTTTCATGGTTAAAATTGATTACATTTAGTGGTTAGAATGAACAGATGGTTATAATGAACATAGGGGAGAAAAGAATGAACTGATGGTTATAATGAATGGAGGGGAGAAAAAAATGCAGCAACTGATTCTAGAGCTTGCCATCGTGAACACATGGAGAAAGTTCTCCCCCACCTATCCAAGGTGCTTCACATTACGATTCCTGAGCACATGGAGAAGCTCTTCTAGACTTATCCAAGGTGCTTCACATTCTCTATTTTTTATTTATTTTAAGACTTGAATTAAATATTTTTGTCAGTTGCTTTATGCCTTCATAACCCTATTTAAAGTATTTTCATGATGAAATTTTGGTTGTAAGATCGATTGCTTTTAGCCATTGTGAAGTTTCTTTAGTTTTTGGTATCTTCTCTGTGAAGTTTTTGGGAATATCAGGATTAGGAAATTGATTATCTTGGTCATTTTTTCTATCATTAGATTTCCTGTTGGTCTCAGCCTACAAATTCTAGTTGTAAGGCAGCAATATTTCCTGCCTTTGTCCCTCAAGATTAGTGTGACACAATTGTATACAATTCATATACTAAGGATTTCTACACACGGACTTTAATTACCTTTTATGGTAGCATACATTTGAGGGCAGATATCATTTGTGAAAACGTGTAGACCATACCAAGTAGAATAGTTCGTTGGAGCTATTATAAGTAGTTATTATTTATTTCTTTTTCCAATAATGGAGTTTTCTTTGCAGGAATAAATAATAATAGAGACAATGGTGGATAGATAACAAGGAGATAAAATGACCGGATATCATATGGGAAATAGATAATATAGGATATAATAATATGGTGGGGAAGAATGAGAAAAGGCACTAAAGCGGATATATGGGAAGCAAGGGCATTGTCTCATCTCCAAGGAAAAGTGATTTATGTCTGTATGCCGTGGCAAAAGATTACCTGTCATATAGGTTGAAGCGATGATACCGGAACAAGCTGCATCGACGCGTTTTATGCACAAAATAGAGCTCTTCCATGGCTTCATTAGGTAACCTAAATCGTGTCTTTTTGAGTAGCTGTATTTGTTTTTAATCATTTACCTTAATTTCTTGTGATTATTCCCCATTGAGTATTCCCCCTTTGATAATCCCCTTCTTTGTTGTGGCAACAACACAGTGGATTGAGAACAAACAAGTAATTCAGAGAACCATCCTGGTCATGGGCTATTGGGAAATCCCCTTTGGAACTCACTTTCACCTCCTTCCCTCCTTGCCTGCCTGATGGCCTGCTCCCCTTACTATGTGGAATAGACAGTTCTTTTTTATTAGAATCGTGCCCTCTAAAATCAACAGAAAAGGCTCATAGCAGCCACAAAGTTTCCTTAGAAGGGAGTCAACTTCACAAAGATTGGATGACACAAAGTTTGGTTTCTTTGCTTGACTTGTATGTTTCCCTTCTAGACTATGAGTGCACTCCTTCCTCATTGGTCTGCGTCCTTCTAAGCCCACAATTTCATATATGAAGATAAAGGTGAGTGGGAAGTAGAAATATGGAACAGTGCGCCCTTCCTTCTTTGATGCAGTATCTAGCAGACTTAGGATTTGCCATCAAAGGTTCCTCAGTATGCACACAACCCAGGAAAGTTGCCGCAGGGTCATTAGCTCATGTCATTAGTTGTGTAGAGTGACATGAGAACAATCCGAGCCTCCAAACCTGATCCTTTTCCCTTAAGTTGGTTCTTCTTTTAAAAACAAGACAAAAGGACAAACAATTGAAAATTCATTGGAGTTCCTTCTGAGATGATGCTACAGAAATCACGGCATAAACATTTAGATTTATCACCTGTGAAATCATTCAACATTTAGATATTGTAGATTTGGAATTAATGTCATGAATTCTAGATATATATCTAGATGTACAAAATTGGTCCTTGTGGTTTTTAACCAGAACTATCAGTTGAGTCTTAATGACGTTTTGGGCATTTTTAGAATACTGTCTAGAGGTACAGCTGTTCTGCACTTCTTGTATAGAGGTACAATTGTTCTGCATTTCTTGTATTTAATCTTTGATTTCTTCCTTGGACAACCCCATATTGATATTTACATTGGTGTTTCATGGTTACCCTTGGGGGTTTGAAAAATAGTAGTTTCAGGTTCTGCTGAATTCCCTGGTGTATTTTATTGCCTAGTCTAATGATACACAAAGAGCTTTACTATTGTTTTACTGATATTATTCTGTTGTGATCAAATTGTTACTTTGCATGTTTGATATAAGAAAGTTTGCTTCAGTCTCATCTTGCTTTCATTGCATCACGGTAAATTTCAACTCTACTCTAGCTTGGAATTATGCCTGCCATAAAGTGTTGTTGTTTCCCTTGTGTTGTTTGTAAATAAATGATACTACATTGCTTCATAACTGCATTTCAATATTTTTCCAATTCAGTATACCAAGTCCAAATGATCTACAAACTTTGTTGTTTGATCATTTTTTATTGAATTTGGTTTTGAGTCTCTTAAACAGTTGTCCATTCGTTGGATTTTCTTTCATATTTTCATTAGTTGCCTTTACAGTGGAGTTTTAGCATAATTGAGAAGTAGTTGGCAGAAGTGGAACTTGACAGTAGTTAAAAATAGGTGAAGGAAGGATAGCTTAAGAAGCATTGGTTAGCAATGTGACATATGTACTGCTGGAATGGACTCATTCTAGATTTATGTCTGGTCTGTTCTGAAAAGTTTCATCCTATATTAATCCACCTCATGATTGGTTTGGGTGTCTAAACCTGGTGCATTTCACACTTTCTTAACTCTTGGTTCCATTTATTTGTAGTCATCTTTCAGTATTTGAAAAGTAGTTTTTTATTTAATTGATTGAAGAAATCTCCATCATGTATAAACTGCAAATCTCCATTAAGTACTACTTGGGACTTGTATGCTCGTGTGGTTGGAGATTAGTTCCTTGAGGATTCAAATATCCTAGGGGAGGACATGTACATATGTTGCCGTTAGATTCCATGCACCTTTGTGTAATGTTTTCCAAAGCAGAGTTACTTAATGGTCGCGCACTGCCACATTCAACATGAATCAATTCGCTTATCTCTTATGTTATCTGAACGAACGATAACACCTCGGCTCTGTAGTCATTTGACCTCTTAACACGTTAAAAAACCCTATACATTCGAATTCTAACTTTTCACTTGCTAATGGAAGTCTTTTATTTAAGAGAATGCTTGTTTCTTTTTCCTTAATGATAAAGATGAAATATTTGTTTTACATTACAGTTCCATTGAAAGGGCATTTACATTTTTTCTCAACTCAGTTGGAAATATGACACATTTGGGTTAGCTTATATTTCAAAATGAAATATTTTATATACTAACTTCTCTTGGATCTTCCCTACAGTTCACATTTTTTCAAAATAGCTTACCTTTGTTTTATGTTTTTAGAGCATGAAATTGATGGTTTACTTGCATCTCCATAAAACAGTTATTTAAAAAATTAAAATCATTGTTTGCAATCCTTATGCAGGTTTCTCTGTTTAAGAGATTTCTTTTAATGGTGAGGAATTTAAGAGCAGAATCAGATCGAATGCATGCTTTGGCTTGCATTTTCTGAACATCACTTTATGTTGATGCTTCTGTGTATTTATTTATTGCCACTATGCACCAATTGATAGGTATGCTTTCCTTTATCATATTTAAGCATTGTAATCCTTTCTCTAATGATTTTATGATGTACGTGCAGCTTCTTTCAAATATGATTGCAAAAGTAAACAGACTTTACGATAATCATAGCATGGTCAATGCATATCATGCAGATCTACCCGCCTTGAAGAAGGTGCTCCTTACTGAGCCAAAAGTGCATGATCTTTTCAAATATGGTCACGAGGCTTGCTGGATAACATCACCATCTGCAATTAATATTACGAGACAATCAACAACATTTACATGTCAGGTACTGTAATGATGATGTTATATCTAATAATGAATGTTCACCACAATGAGAAGATGAAATTTGGCAAAGATAAATACAACTTATGCTAGATGTTTTGTTTTGAAGTGATTCCATTCTGAATTCTCATAAAACTTGCTGCAGCCTTGCCCTTACAGCATCCCTTAAAGTACAAAAAACTTCTACTGATAACTTCAAAAATAGATGAGCCTCGGTGTATCAAATAGGCTGAGTTACAAACAAAGCCACGTCTTCTTGCTCACAAACTTGCAGAAGTATTGTGTTACCCCTTGTATTGTATGAATGTTGTTATAGGATACCCCCCAAAATGCCCATTCATTTTGAGTTTCCAGATTGGCAAAAGGTTTTCAGCATGAAGGGCTATTAATATTCAGGCATATTTGCAGCAAGCCTATGTTTGAGTCGCAAACACTGATCACTGGGATGTGAGTATGTATAGATTATGGTTACTTGAACATCCCTGATCTACTTAATCCCTATTTCGTGCTCTTTTGACTAGATATTGTCATCATTATAGAAAGACATTTCAGCATAGTTTCAGGCCTGTAGCAGTGGTTTGAAATTGATGGCAGAACCAACTGTACCACAGTCATGTATGATGTGTGGAGTGTTACCCTCCATTTTGCATGGGTTTCCAGTGTTCACATGTGATTTTTAACCACATTTTCAGCAGGGGGTTATATGTTGATGGAGATTTGGATGCCCTAGTATTGATGCTTGTGGAGGCCTTTTCTTGTGGAGCGTTCTTGATCCTTGGCACATAGATGGCATTATAGCACTTTTGGGTATCATCTTTGGTTGAGTTCTCTCCTTGTTTCTCTCCCATAGCATGTGTGGTGGCATTCTAGTGGCTTGTACAAGAGGCCATCCCTTTCCTCATGGGTTGGTCATCTATCGTGGACACTAATTTTTGTGTTGGATGTTCCTATTTTTTATTAATGCTCTTCTTGGTTCATGGATAGATGAGTTGGCATTGAGGTTGGGGTTTGGTTTTTATGTGGACATTCATTGCACATATGTTGAAGTTGTTCCCCACGTGATGGAGTATTGCACATATATCTATTTGTTGGTTGAGGGCGAACCCTTGATGTATGGAAGCAACAACTTGCACTTGTTGACTTTTCTACATTCATCAATTTTTCCTTGATGAGCACCCACCCTTTGGAGAGGTTGTTTACACAGTCATCAAAGCCATTTTTTATGGGACGTTTTTGGAGGGGCATCCTGAGCAATTATCTTTTGATAGAGTGCCTAGAATTGTGCATAGAGAGTGTACGGAGAGGGCAAAAACCACATACTGGAACTGATATTGCTTCACTTTTTGAAGAACTACGGATTAAAGAGGATCTAAACAGTGTAATGAGTAATAGTTTGTTTCGAGAAGAGTTAGTGGCTTCTCTTGTAGAAAGCTGTTTTCAGTTGTCCCTTCCTCTTCCTAGTAAGAAACACTCTGGCACAGAAAGTAGGGTAATTGGAGCATTAGCCTATGGCACAGGTTTCGGGGCAATGAACTGGAATGAATCGGCTTTAGAGGTGGTGGAAGTTTGCAGAACTTGTGTGAAATGGGATTGTGAAGGAAGAACATATGCAATGGACTGTTATATGAAGTTACTTGTGAGGTTATGCCATATTTATGACACTAGGGGAGGTGTTAAAAAGGTCAAGGATGGAGCTTCACATGATCAAATAATGAATGAAACAAGGTTGCATGGTCTGCAAAAGCATCTTATCAAGGACTTATCTTAGGTAAATGATTCCTTGAGACACTTTGTAGATGAATAAAACATATTTCTTTCACATTCATTCCATTCGGTCCCTTGATTGTTATCTATTGTTGATGTGCTTGCATAGCAAATCACTAGAAATTTAGAAGGTTATGTGCATTTGCATTTGTTTGGAAGTGAAAAGTTGTTGTCAATGTTGTTTTTGCACATTTCCTTACACATAATTAATTGAAGGTCCCTATGATATTTGCACCAACTTGGTGTGCTACTTTCAGTTATTTTTAGCATATCATACTATGGTATTAGATAAATCATGATTTCAATTTTAGAAGGTATTGACATCAACTAATTTTGGTGGAATATATCTTTGACCTACCAATGTAACAAGCAGAAAAAAATAGTACATGGGAAAACAAAAGCGAGTTTGAATAAAACTTAGATAATATAAAATGTGTTAATAGTCATTTGGAATACAGTGGATAGGCTTTAGTTGTTTAGCATGCATTTTCAGTTCTAAATGGAATATCAGCCAATGTCAACCACTGCAGAATATTTGGTGGTATGGTGCAGGATTTTGTTAAGCAACCTGAATGGACTGTATAACCATTACCATCTCGATAGGATAGAGTTTATAATTGCTTTTGTTTGAAATTGTAAATAGCTATCATTAGTTTCACAAATTTTACAACAAATGCATTGCATTTTACAAAAAAATGGGATGCAAAAGATAGGCCAGCACTGTCAAAATACAGTCATAGTTACAAGACCTGTTGAGTCTTCTTAGTACTTGAGATGTCTATTCAGCTTGTCTAAAAAACGTCGAGTATAATTCGGAACTTGGAAGTAATACTTCGTCAGCCTTGTTCAAACTCACGACTTGGTAAATTTTTCAAGCCTTAATGAGTTCAAGAGACAAACATGGATGGCAGAAATTTAATACAAAAGTCATGAATCCCATGCTGCCTTACCCTAATTTATCTGCTGTGATCCACTTATCATCAAGGAAACTAAATGCAAAGAGAACAATGTTGCAAGCAAACGATATATAGGAGGAGGGAGGGAGATAAATGATCTGTCAATGAGGGAGTTATAACCCAATTGCTTCACCAACATGGATACTATGCAAAAAATTACTTCTAGTCGCTATTCTCAGTATTGTACAGAGGTCACTCTCCTTCTGATGGCTGCAATGCCTCTGTTCTTTTTGTAGCTTACACACAACAACCAGCTACAATGCGGATAGTAATCAATATTCCGAGTTAGTTTCTCTGTGGTTTTAACCAGGTGGTAGATAGGCTGAGGCAACCAGTGGTCAGGGCATTAGACCAAAACTCTGCAAGTTCTTTGTCACCAAATACTTGGTTTATCCAAATTCCCGCTGCTCTTATAGACAACAACTCATTTTAATGGCAAGGTTCATTGTTTCATCACATCGATACCATAATCATGAATGTTTTGGAAACTTGTGAAACTATGACTATTTTGAGATATCATGCTTGGATAGACTCTGTTTAATAGCTTGTGCTTGAACTAATTTTCCCTAAAGGTAAATAGCTCAACAAACCCAATCTCACCTCCCAGCTAATCTTCCACCAACCCTTCAATTAGACACACATAGTGGCACTTCATGAATATATACATGGAAGGAAAATATATAGAGATTAAGATAACCAATTAGATAGTTGTTCACAAGGTGCAAGGCTTTGATAGATTCTTAATGTCCCAAAGCCAATAAAAGGAAACAAACTCTGTTTATAAGAGAGATTTCGTGCCCAGTGATCTATCATCAACAGTTGTGTTGTAGTATGAAGTTGGATAACCAAGCACCCCTCTTCTAATTCACAAAAATCAAATGTAAGGAATGTATGTGAGCATTGTGTAGTCCATTCACCTTTTCATTCAAATAACAGTCTCATGCTAACTCATTATGGGCAGAGTGCAACCCAACATGCTCACTCATTAAAACCCATGGAAGACGATGATCAAACAATTCATGAAAGAGGAGTCTTACTCCTTAAAACATATGAAATAAGACATTTAGTCTCTTCATCAATGAAATGGCTTTCAATAAAAGTTGGAATAATGTATCCACTCCGAGCTATAAGGAACTTAAGTCCAAACATGTCCATGCTGAATACAATCAAACAAGGAATGGAATGGATACATATTTGATTTGGAAAATGATCATCAGGTCAACTAGTAGCAAAACTCCATATGTTATTGTCTTCAGCCAAGAATTAGATTCCAGACAACAGTTAAAACACTTGGCAACAGTAAAAATGCCTAGGGGTGTGAGAAAATAAGCGAAAAGAAGAAAATTTTCCCATCCAATGATAAAAATGCCCAGACAAAAAGAAAAATCACCCACGCAATGATAAAACACCCAGGAAAGATGAAATGTCTGATGAAATTTGTCATCAATACCTCTCAGGAACCTTGGAAATTAAGTTGAGTGAAATGGTATATACACAGAGTAAACAACATTCCACCTCTTAATAGGAGGTGGATGCTCATCACTTCGGTAAAATTTTGAATAATCTTCAATAATTCTTAACTAAGTGAGCTATAAAAGTAGAAAGGATGCAAATTGTACTCCTATTGACTTGTTGGAGTCTTTCCTATTAGAATATAGATGGAATTTGGAAGACCATGAAGTGTTAAAGTCTCATCCTAACTGGTTTTATCTCAGTTTTCCTTTTCCATTTCAGAGAGTTCAATGAACTCTCCACTATTTGTTTTTTCCCTCACTAAAATGATTCATATTTTTTTTAGATGTTCCTTAGCTGGATGTCATGTACTGTGGCCAATATTTTTTGTATAACTCTGTTAATGGAAAGCTGTTATTTTATCAATATAATTTGCTCTAGTTCAAAAAAATACCTGTTGGAACACCTCTTTAAGGAATTTTAAATTTTCACTGCGAGCAAATAGCACAAAACACGTTCGGTCTATATTAAAATTTCATCATATCTATTTGGCATCCTATCTAATTATTAGATATATGAAGCCAATGTCACACATAAGTCGATCCAAGCATTTATTTTTCTTTGTCATTTTAACAAAAAAATTGAACTCAAAACAACTGTTCTTTTGGGTTTTTTAGGCTTTGGACAAAAGTCAGCTTGGACAAGTTGTGTGCTCTAGTAAAGAGAAGCTTGATACATTAAGTCAGTTTCTATGTGCTTTACTTTTATCATTTATGTATGGATGTGTACTTAACCATTTTGTTAACAAGTGGTGTTCAATTCAATGACAGAAAATGAAGAAAATTGGAGTGTGGGCCAATGCCAGCTTCTTTGTTTAGGACGTGCCTTGTTGAAGCATAAACACATCTTAGTAATGGATGAGGCCATAGCCTCAGATGATATTGCAACTAACACCATTATCCAACAAATAATACAATCATAAACTCATGAATGTACAGCGATCACTATAGTTCACATAATTCCCACAGTAATAGACAGTGATAAGGTGTTCGTACTTAGTGATGGTATGTTTGTTTGTTATGTCTCTAGAATCTTCTTTTAAATTTTGTCTGATTCATGGGTTGTTTTTGTTGGTCTCAGTAAGGACAGATTTAAAACCTTATGTTTTCAGGAAAAAATGTCGAGTACAACTCTCCGACTAAGCTTTGAAGATGAATCTTCTTCTTTCTCAAATCTCGTATCAGAATTCCTGTGCTTTTATTTTTTGATGTAGATTTTGTAGAGGTTGTGTTGACAATCATTGATATAGATTTTGCATTGTGATGACAATCATTGTTGACATGTGGAACCAATTCAACACCCCCTTGCACACTTTATCCCATGCTTTGAATCCTAGATTTATGTGACGATGACCTCATTGCTTGAAGAAATGGGAAGAGGAAGGCCCCACGTGGATGGGGTTGGCTACTTTAGTGAAGAAAGCCTTCAAGAGATCATTTGGGGGAAAAGTTTGTAAAATTTGGTGGAGGAAATTGGAATGGACAAATTTTCAGCCATCAGCCTTGGCTACTTTGTATATATCTACACTAGTTTTGGGATGTAATATCTACTGTATTGTTGCCCCAGATATCTCTTTTAGTTCATTTTGAAACATTCAACATAATATTCTTATTAATATATTTATATTAATTTAGAAAGTTTTCTTTATTGGGATAAATTGTTTAAAAAATATTTCACATTTAGCTTTTATGATTTTTTATTTTCTATGTCTTATTTTTCTAGCAGCAAAACTCAGAAGTTCTATGATGTTACAAATCCTTCACAACAACACTGGGGACTTTGTTTACCTCCACCAATAGCAGAGGTTTCCTTGCTTGGATTAGCTTCTTCAAGTAAATTGAGCAAATCACTGGCTCCTGTAAGTGACTTTAGGATTTTAGTATATTGTACTTCCATCCAATTATCTTTAGCATTTGTTATTGATATCTATGTAGACGGCTTTTTCTATGCTTCCATATTAGATTATTTAATAGCTTATGATTCAGTCCTAAATAAGCATTAGTATAGAAGCTAATGTGTATTTTCTTTAGGCAGCTTATGTTTTACTTCAGTGATTGTCTTCTAGATGCTTTATACATGGCTTCATTTTCATTTCCTAATAATATATACATGTTCACATTTCCATGTGAAACTAGAACATAGGAGGTAATGCTGAGACTTCCCTTGCCAGTGGAGCTGCTGGAAGATCAGTTGTATTTCCAGCTAGTGCATCTTGGTATGAAATCTGTTTCTTGTCATGGAATATTTGTCTAGTTTTTCAGTACCCCCCTGGATTGGTGCAGAGTAACATTACACATTAAGTTTAGTGAACATAACCTTCCATATGATTTAGGAGTTTGTGGTGGAATATTACATATCTTATTGAATATTGAGACATTAATGGTTGTTGGAGGGGCTCCCATGCTGCACAGGAAAAATCATTTAGTACGAGGATCACGGCTATTCAGGGCTCCTCTAATCCTAAAACAAGTTCATCTCATTCACTTTTAGTGTCTCCAACATTAAATCTCCCTACCTTGGTGGGGGAAGTTGCGACATTAGGGTTGAGTTCTGATCATGGCAAGCTGTTGGTCAATAAGGGTGGGTAGTCATCAACATTTATATCTAAAAAACATATTGATTCCAAACCTAATGCAATGAGTGGAACAGATATAAAATTAAATTCACGTGTAAATATTGCTGGGGAAGCTTTCCATGGAAAGAATGCCAGTTTAGTTGATCCTAATATGAAATGTAGGAGTCATGAAGGTTTTAAAAGTCTATTGAAGAATTCGTACTCTGACACACACAAGGGTTCATCTGAGTTGGGCAGTGGGCACATTGAAACAACAAGAAGTGAAAGAATAGATGCAGCTTCAGTGTCATCTCGTATTTTCTATGTTGGACTTTCTAAAGATAGATTTCCAATATATGTCCCTCAAAGCAACAGTGAAGTGAATGTTGTTGCTTTAAATAAAAGCAATAGAATGTTTTCAAGAAACCATGTTGAGAATTGTCTACAAAGGTCTCCATTTGATGAAAGGTATCAAAACAATTATGAAGAACACTTTGCAGAACCATAGGGTGAAGGTTGCTCTAAAGCTATTTCTCCAGAAGCAGAGGTGCCTCCCTTTATGGAAAAAGTCCAATTTTTGGTGGATGATTATAGTTCTAAAGATTGTTCTCTTGATCAAAAGTATGTAAATACTTTCACCCTTAATGGTGACGGTGACAGCTTTGGAGTTACTGATCATAAAGCAGAGGAAATATTAGTTTCAACTGCTAAAAAGACTAGTGCAGGTTCTATCCAAAATTGTGAAAATGAGCCTATGTTAGAGGAAAGATTGGTTTCAGAAGCTAGAAATACTAGTACAAGCTCTATCCAAAATTTTGAAGATGAGTCTATGTTAGATGCAACCGATAGAAGTACAAGTACTGGTTTTCAAATTCCCAAGAAAGTAGAAATTGCTAGAGATTCTAATGCCAGTTCTGGAAAGCTAGAATGCTTGGAGAATCTGGTGTGTAATATCCTTCCAGAAGTTTATATGAATGGCTCATATGTTGGAGAAAAGAATATAATTTCAAACATATTGTCTTTGAATTTTTATTCAGATGATAGTGTACTAAATAGTCCTCACAATTTAGCAAATTTACTTCTTGTTGAGATTGATAAATGCAATGGGCTATCAACGGAAATATCAAGTTCATGGAAGTCTCAAAATAGCAAGCAGTCAAGATTTTTATTTGCAAGGTCAGAAGGTTCTATAGAAAGATCAAGCCATTATTCCACTCCCAATTTGGCATCGTCTAGGCAGTTACAGAGGGAGTGGGCAAATGGACAAGATGTTTTGGAAAGCACAAATGGACATGAACTATCGAATATTAATGGACTATCTAATAATGCTTCTGGCCCAAAGGTGCAAAGATTTCAGAGTACTTTAGAGGGAAGCACATTTTTGGTTCCTTCAGAGGCCAAGGGTGAGTTTTGTCTTCTTTTGTTGTTGGATATTAGTATTTTTCTTTTAATAATTGTGTTTTACCTCTTGCTAATATGGCATTTACAACTTTTGTTTCCTTTTATCCAGCCATATTAAGCCTTTGTATTTTTCCAAGTTTGTTATCTATGGATATAGACTTATTTTTATGGATCTAAATACAAGAGATAACCATTTTCAGATGAGCCTGTCTTTTAAGATCTAACACTGCACAGGGGATGTCCCTAAGTTGCATCGGGACATTACCAATGTCGTGTAGGATTGTCAAATATCCCTTGGCCATCTTGGGGACTTCTTAGCATCACTTTCCAAAATCGGTGCCTAAGAGAAAATAATTATAAGGCCTTAGCACTACACTCACTCACCAACACATTACCCCTTACTAAGAGACTATTCAATCTCTAATTCAGCCAAGCTTTAGATTTTTTTTCTTTAAATTAGCTAGGTCAGACCCTCTCTTACTCTTACTGTCTACTCTGCCCTGCCTCTATCCTCTCGCAGAAACATACCCTATGTTATAATGCTGTACTAATGGTAGGTTTTGAACAATTCTTCATGAACCTTGAACTTTGTACTTGTAAATATAACTCCACACCAAAATACGAGACCCAAGTCTTAGTGAGGCTCTTATGTTCCATTGAAGAAGCAACGCATCCCATGCGGGGAGTCAGAGTGGAAGGCGTAAACATGCCATAGGGCCTGAAGGGAATTGGAACTTAAAACTAATTCATAATTAGATAATCAGGGCAGGGCACTTTCACATTCCACTCAAGCAGGATGGAGACATGCTTTATTACCCTTATGAAGAAATAGTTTCTTGTAGGCAGTTCAAATGGGGAATATGAACCTCATGATGATTTTCTCTATCCTTTGCTTCATCATAAATGTGCATTTCATGGTCAAGTAAATTCCTTCATTTTGAAAGTCATAAATCTTGATAAGAATATGCCTTTATGCAACTGTGCATTATAAGAACACTGTAGAATACCAGTCTCTCTAACCTTTTCGATAGGTTTAGTCAATCTCAAAAGCTTACTAGAATCTAAATTTTAGTGTAGTCTTATTTTAGGTGACCATACATTCTAAGGAAAGTTCAGTTCTTATCAATGGTTATTTCTCTCTGTGAATTGTTGTCCAATCATCATGGAAGCTGTTTCAAATCCTGTACATCTCAACACAGAGCTGATATATATTTTGTTATACCTAATAGTTTGCAAGTTTCTCAAGTTTAATTCATGCTTAACCAATGGTCCTACCTTTCAAATAACTGGTATCATCACCTAAAAGCCAAATATACAACCCTTTAAAGGTTTCTCTAAAGACGCAATGTTGTAGGAGCAGGGCATTTCTCTTTATATTTGCAACATGACTCTTTAATTATTGAATCCACTATTAGGTGCCCTTATAGCCAAGGAATAATGATTCACAAAGCATAACTCCTCCATACAAAATGGCACCTTTGAAACAGTAAATGATTCAATGCTAAATACTTGCAATATTTGCAATTCCCCAAGTCAAAATACTTGCAATTCTTTGAATTCTAGGTCTAGAGATCATTTTTGTAAGACATTATTGTGCATAGGGAGTCAAGTCTCTAATTTTGCAAATGATAATTGTCGAGTCTCCATTAGCAATAAGTTTCTGAATCTTCCTGGCTCTTAGAATGTTTATCACTTGATTTAAAGCTAAAATAGGCTTCACAATAAAATAGGATCCACAATAAGAGAAGAAACCTTTTGCAGTTTGATCGCAACCATAGACCTGCTTATTATGGAACCTTCTCAAAGAAAAGGTGAATATACTTTGCATAATTTTAAGTTTATTAATTATCAAAGCAAGAGGTTGTGTTTTAATTTTGATAGCCCATGATGAGGAACATCTGAAACACCTTGAAGCTCATGGATTCTTAATATTGCAGTAGATAAGAGGGAAAGTTTTGTTTCTGACTCTTTGTTTTTGATGCAGTGATGGCATTAGGCTTCGAAATCCTTTCAGGAAGGACTCTTCTTTGGACTATGAGAATGATAGTGATGAAGAATGGGAAGAGGTACTCATCACTAAATCTCTTTGGTAAGAGTATTTGTAGTATTTTTATTAGCTTTAGTTACAGGAAAAATTGTACATAGCTCTCAGGAATTAGTTTATCATAAATACTAGTTACTGTAAGTTGTAATAATAATAATTATGTAGTTTTTAGATTGATATCTATCATAAATTTGTTTGCATATCATCATTGTTAAGCAATAACAACTTCTTAAAGGGTGCTAGCTCAATGGTAGAGTGCTTGCCTAATTATAGGGAGGAGGTTGGTGGTTCGATTCCTCTGCGCCCTATCATAAATTTGTGACTACAAAAATTACTAAATTCTCATATATACGACTATTAGTAGCTAATTTCCCGTATCTTAGTCGTATTTAGCTTAGTCATTAATATGTTAACATCTAGTAGTTTATTTAGTCATATATTTGGTCGTTAATGGTTGCAATCAGTGACTAAATCAGCAACTAAATCAATGACTAAATCAATGACTAAATCCATGACTAAATCAATGACTAAATCATTAACTATTAATGACTAAAACAATGACTAAATCATTGACTATCAATGACTAAATCATTGTCTATCAATGACTAAATCAGTGACTACTAAGTCAAGCTATTAATGACTAGTGAAATACGACTAGCTATAAGATAGTGGAAATTTGCTACTATTAGTCACCGACTCAAAAATAGTCGTTTATGGCCTGATTTTAGTCATTTTTTAGTCGTTAATTTCTCATTTTCTACTAGTGAGCTTCGAAACTAGGGTATAAGAAACAACACTCTTCTTCTTATTACCCTAAAGCGAATGCCCAGGTTGAAGAAGTTAATAAGACCCTTAAGGCCATTTCACAAAGAACCATTACACAAAGAAAAACTAACTGGCATATCATGCTTTACCCTGCTTTGTGGGGTCATCGAACTGCAGTCAAGACTGCCATTGGGTTCTCTCCTTTTCAGCTAGTACACGAGGTGGAGTCAGTAATACCGGTTGAGTGTGAGATTCATTCAATAAAACTTTCCATAGAGTTCCTACCTAACACTTCAGAATTAGAAGAACGTTTGGTCCACTTAGAGCACCTGGATGAGCAAGGCCAGGATGCTGTAATGGCTCTAGAGGTAAATAAGTGTTGTGTTAAAGACCAGTATGATAATTTTGTTCATCCCGATCAATTTAGTGAAGGTAATTTGGTCCTTTTATGGGATCAAGTGAGCGAACCACTTAGGGTAGGTAAGTTTAACCCTATGTGGCATGGGCCTTACATGGTGAAGCGTGTCCTAGAGAAAGGATCCTATGAGCTAGAGGATTATGAAGGGAATGCCTTGGAGGAGCCCCAAAATGGGTGTTATCTTAAGAAATATTATGCTTAGTATTTAGCTGAGGCATATCTTGTATATCAGTGTACAACTTGTATAGTTTGTTTTTTCTTCTGGTCGTGTTATCAGTTTGTTGGCATGCTTCCTCTGTTGTGGCAGATGTCAACGAAATATTCGATCTATTTAGGATTCGATGATGGTGCTAGCTACCACACCCATAACCTAGTGTCAGTTGCTTGGGTTATCTATGCACCTGAGGGTCACTTGGTGTCTTCAGGAGGCGTTTTCCTCCGAGCATCGTCTACTAATGTTGCTGAGTACAACCTTGTGATTGAATTATTGTGCGATTTCATCTTTAATGGTATCCGATCTCTTGAAGTTTGCCTCGAATCCCAATTAGTGGTGTCATAGTTAAATGGCTTGTATCGGGTTAGGGATCCTACATTATTAAGAATATTATTGAGGGTAATATTATTGGAGCAACAATTTGATTTCATTACATACATTCACATACCTAGAATTTATAATCATTTTGTCGATTCATATGCAAATTACATATTAGATTGGCACTTGTCACATCCATAAAGAAGCGTACAACATTTAAATCACATTCACATTAAAACACATTTGTAAATATAACAAACCGATTGTTATTAGTTTTTATTTTCGAATAGAGTCCAAAAATCGTGTCATAGTACAAAATGTCTTAAGTATAAAAATGGGGTGTTAAGCCTCCAAAATACACACGATTGATACAAAATCTCTACATAGGAAACTATTCATGTGGACCTGGGTGTTGATCATGATAACATATGATTGCATTGGCCAACCACCTGAACAGTCTAACCCACACACGGGGTACCTCTACTATGTGTCTCCACATGGCCTTGGGTAAGTCCTCGACTTTCACCATGGGTATCCTGTGAGTTAGTCAGGCGATGTTGCCATGTATGTTTTGGAGTGTCTGCTCTGCATTTATGCTTATCATATTATCACCTCATCCCCTCCGTTGATGTCGAGGGAAACCGTCTAGTCGTCACGGACCCATGTTTACACAATTACCTAATGTCAGTACTTGCCACCACCAAAAACATGTTTTTGATTCTTAAATACATAAAAAATAAAAAAATTATAATTTAAAAAAATTCATACACATGGTATCTCACCTATATCGCCATATGTGGATCCTGGTGTTAGGGGCATGTCAAGATCTCCACAGAAGTATATCCCTGTATAGGGGTAGTCATTTATGGCTATGACCTATCATTGCCACCAATGGAAGAAGTCAGCTGGGAAGGGAGAAGGTGTCTTGCCTCCCCCTAGCCTCCCCATCACCTGCGCCCAATGAGTTTGGGCTGGATCCCGTATATTGTGAGAAGGTACCTCAAATCTAGGGTTGAGGCTTGATACCCTATTGATGAAGAATGTGCTCAAAATGCTAGCATACCCAAAGTTCTTTATCCTACCCAGCTTATAGTCTGTCATTTGTTGTTTCATTGTGCTCATCAAAGACGTGATCCATTGATATACAACAGGTCTCATGCACTCTGCTGAGTAGAACATGAGAGGCCGTGAATCCTGATGAAGTGATGCCAAACTTGCTATCCTAGCCAATACCGAAACTATCACCTTAAGACTCATACTCTGTATAACATTCATCGAAAATTGACTTCTGATATTCTATGTGTCAGGAAAGTAGTAAACAGCTATGTCCTCCTCAATAGTGAGGCCTCCACCCACTCCACGAGCTCACAAGTTCACTACCTTGCCTTGGCGGGATAGTCCTGTGATGAAGTAGATGTCCTCTACTTCTAGTATCAATGGCATGCCATCTAGTAGAAAGGCCTCTATGTCTGGATCCCAGTAATCTACAAACATCTGGAGGAGCCTTAATTGGGCCCTCAAAACCCCAAGTTTCCAAAACTTGTACAAACCACACATTCTTAAATCTTGTTGAGCTTTTATGTCACCAAGGACCACCCTCTCAACATCTTCGTGCTCACATTCTCTCCATTCCAAAACCATCATGCCAAAGAAAACCCAATTTTTATGATATTTCACCATAGATTTTGACATACTCGGCCTGGTACGCAAGTGTTCTTTAAGACAATAGCGTATGTATGCAGGAAGGATTTGCTTCACCCATGTACATCAAGCCCTATACATGGCCCGATGAACTATGACCCACGTGGGCCAGTATCCTCAAGTTTGGTTGCTCAATGCGTAAAAGACCATAGCCAAAATAAAAAATCAATGCATGGAATTGATGAAGAATGAGATTACGAATTACCTAGTCCTGACAACACTGGATTCTATGTCCGGTAGCCCCCGGAATCGTCATTTGAAATCTTGAAATCCAAGTTGCTCCAAATGCACTATGTTGGGTAAAAAACAAATGGTATGGTAAAAATGTCATTTTTTTACTATTTCTCATTTTTTATAAAATTTTTACCCACTTGGCCTATAGTTTGGACTTTTTATTAACCATTTGATGCTGTTTGGGATAATTTCGTTGTGTAGGAGCCTCTTATTATGCACTTTTGACAAGACTTTGACTTGCTCACGCCTATGACAGGTATGATACTAGACTGGGATATAGGATATGATCAATTTTTCTGCATGCATCTTGCATTATCCTATGATAATATAACCTTAACCATATGTACGAACCCACTTCGTGATGCCACTCAACCCTCATACTGCTACTAGAAGTGGCTTCACGTAAATTGTCGAGCTCTCCTTTTCATGGGTACCCTAGTTAGATCATGTTTTGCCACTTGGTGCCCATGTTGAGCGTCCTCCTTTAGGTCGGGGAGTCTCTTATAATCCCGTTGTGTCTTCAAGTAAAGACCTTCATGTTCTTTCTTGAACTTTATTCTTGCCATATCTTATTGAGACTCCCTTTTATATCAAGTTGTAAATGCATTTGCATATGTTCGCTTGTGGTATTGAGATTTATGTTGACTCCCTGCTTCACTTTATAAGCCATATATCCCAATCTTGCCTCAATCCTAGCCAAGAAAAGCATCCCATATATATTTTGTAGCTTGATTACCCCTTACCTAGAGGAGACATCCCCCCAAGTGTCCTTATCTTGCATATGCTTCCTTGCATTGAGCATAGGTATGTTCCACTACTTGGAACTAGTTTGCTTTCTCGTGACACTCATTTCCTCCTTAGTGTACTATAAGCAATTTTATTCTTTTTCAAGCTTTCCAAATATGAAAAAGACCAAAAAAAATCATAAAACATAAAAATTCGGAAGAGAAATGATATTACTTTCTATTAGAAGCCATCATGTCATGTCTCCTTCGAACATAACACATTACATTCACCATTTGGTTGGGTTACTAGTATGACTTTAGGAGTTGTAATCGTTAGTCTGAGTTTCCTCCACCGAATGCTTATGCTTCTATTCCATATGGAGCCTCTGTTGATGCCTCCTATGTCACAAAGTTGTCCCAATATGCATTATGAGTCTATGCTGCCTATGAGTCTTCACATACCTTATGCTCTTTTCAAAGGAAGTTTTAGCTTGAGTCGACCATTCCTCAATTATCTTGTCTCTGCATGTCGTCCATTCCTGATACAATTGTTACTGGTTTGTGCACATCTTGTTCGTGTTCTTCCAAATCATCCAGCGTTGATGTGTACCTTGTGTTGGTTGATGGGGGGTTCCTTAATTCCCTCATTCGAGCGGATTCAATTCCATCGCTAGAGTCCATTGAGTTCCTTGAGACTTGCATTCATCAGTGGCAGGTTCTCTCACCATCGAAAGATTTGGGACTACATCAATGTCCCCTAATCAATGGATTCTCTCAAGTGTTAGACATCAACACATATATTCACACTTATTTGTTTGCACTCTGTACCTTGATTCCCATTATCATTATCGATGGGATATCTTGTGTCTGTTAATGGTATGCATCAATGACTGGTAATTAGATGATGGTCCATCATGTTCGACTGCGACATCTTTATTCACATGATGAGACATGTACTAGTGGTGATTTGTGTTGAATACCTCCAAGCTTGGTGGCATCCCATATATGTTACCTCATTAATCGTGCCAATATTTATGAGATTTCAGTTCTCATGACTAGATTCTAGTGTACCATTTGATGTCTTCATTTAGTATGGAGACCTTACATGATTGTATATTGTATGTGGCATTGACCACTCATGACATATGTATATTATGCCTATTCATGGCCATTGTACTCTCATGTATCCAGGATTTCTACGTCTTTGTAGTCATATGTAGAGATCTATCATTGCATTGTACCAACAAGTAGTTGGTTTTTTCACATGGGTCTTCATTACTCCACTTCTGTGACTATGATAATATATTTCGACCATCGTGCACCCCTCTGACCTCACACATTTGGAGGCATCTGTTATAGCGTGATTTTCCACACCTAATACATCATGTTTTGATGGCCTATCCCTGACCATATGCATATTCCTTTTACCCCTTTTTGCTCATTATGACCTTGATGCTCCAGTGGAACCCCTTAAAATACATGTTTATATATATACACGGGTCACAAGTCTACAACCCGCATATACACAACTTGCACCACAATCACCCATGTACATTAGGAAATGTGCTAAAAAATATTTGGAGTCTCAGACTTGTTTATTGGCCTTCTAGATGTCGGGAAATGCTCCACTTCGACCCTTCACCTCCTATTGAAGGGCTATATATTGAGCTATTGTGAAGCATTAGAGGAGGAAAACTTTGAGAGTAAATACATGACAGTGGAATCGTGCCCCATGATTATGTACTTGATTCTGCATCCAATTGTCCTTAAAGCAGGCATTAGTGCTATTTCCCAAGCCTTCCTTGATCTTTGTGATATTGCCTTTGTATGGAGGATGGAAATGGTGGAGGCCCGGCTGCAGGGACTCAGTTTCTCGATTTTGACGAGGTGTCGACATAGTTTGTCATCTTTATATATGTTCATATTAATAGAAATATCCATTTCTCATCCATTGCATGCGTAATTATAAATATTTTCTATCCATGGATGTAATTACTTTGATTATGTATTAGAATATATCATGCTAGATTAGATTCTAACGCTTTACATATATCATGCGTGTATATATTGTTGTTGTTGAGGGTAATGTGTAGGTACAAAATTGATTGAAAGAGAAATGAGGATATAATTCAAACATCCATGTGAAAATATGATTATTAGCAAGATCTAGGAGCTAAAGGAATCCTCACAACTCAATATATTCACAAATTATGCAAAAAAATAGTGAAAAGAGGAAAATTAACACATATGACTGGTGCCAATAACTGAGTTTATTGTCACTCTCTAGTATGTGAATATTCCTGGAACATCATTATTATACAATAGGAGAAAATTGTTAGCCTTTGGGGGCAAGCTGGATGCATACACATGGAAGGCTTAGATTGGAATTCAAAACCCCCCTAGGTGGACCAATGAGCTCCCTAACCACCTCAAATGGTCATGAATTCTTGTGGTAACGTGGATGCAGCATTATAGGACATAAATGAAGGTATGTTAGGTGTGGTTGAGTGCATGGGTGAGTGGGAGTTGCTCTAGGAAGCAGTATATGGTCCAAAAGAGCCAAAAACACCCAAATACCATGCATGTGTGCCTCTGGTCAACCAATTTCCTTATTTTATGGACTGGGAGCGCACCAAGTATTAAAAAATCATAAATAGGGGCACATGTGAAACCAAAATTATTATATGTGGGTGGTTGGGTGCATTAATGAGTCCAAAACACCAAAAGGACCTTGCTTGACCAACACAACCTAGTTTTGGACCATATAGCATAAGTATAAAACAAATGAAAATGTGTCCTGGGTGTATGACCATGGTACTAAGGTGGTATAATGCTATAACACCCCCTTTAAGCCTGAATTAGTGTAAATACATCACAATATTGAATCCTTGGCAACTAAGACTCAAGTCGTCTCTTACAACAATTTATTTGTCCATATAACCAAGGTAAGGAGGAAAACCTCATGGGAACAAAACCTCCCTAAAAAATGGACATGGAGCTAAATATAATAGTGAATATTAGTAATCACCATGTGTCACCCACTCCAAGAAGTGATCTTAGATACGTGAATGTCTTCTCTGTGAAGCTCTTGGTGAAGATGTCAACAGTTTGCTATGTAGATGGGCAATACTGCAACAATATCACTTGCTCATACACCAAGCTCCTGTTGTAGTGCGTGTATATCTCTATGATCTTGGTCCTTTGTCTCTACACTGGATCAATGAAAATATTGATTTCACTTTTATTTTCACACCAAATGACAATGGGTGAATCAAATGCAAATCCAAGTTATCCAAGAATACCTTGCAACCACACACATTGTGTAGTTGCGTTCACTGCTCCTTTGTACTCGACCTCAACTGATGAAAGGGATATAGTGTGTTGTTTATTGTTTCAAAATAATATGGGACCATGTGAAATAATGAATACATAACCTAAAGTGGAATTTATGTCAATGGAATCTCCAACCCAATCTGAATAAGTAAATCCAACTAGTTCTAGTGGAGAACTAGCAGCATAGTGTACCCCGAAGTGTTTGGTTCCTTGCACATAATGCAAGATCCTTTTTGCACCATTCCAATGGATACCATGAGGCTCCTACATATATATTTTAACAACACCTACTACATAATCCAAATAAGTTCGAGAGTCTATGAGATACAACAAGCTCCCAACTAGTTGCCTATACAACGAGTTGTCCACCAATGGAGATGAACCAAAATCACCTAGTTTCACTCCTGAAAGGAATGGGCACACTTGGATGTTGTACATTCAGCCATATTGAACTTCAATAATAGGTCTGCAACATACTTTTATTGGATAGCCTTGATCCCTACATCAGATTTCTCAATCTCCAAGCCAATAACTTGTTTCAACAATCCAAGGTGAGTCATAGAAAACTCACTATGAAAAGAGGATTTTATTGAGCCTATATCATCAATGAAAATTCATGTGATAAAAATATCATAATAATACAACACTATTACCTACAATAAGTCACCAACATTCTGCAAATATACATTAGAATCAAATTTGCATCGCTCAAAGCCTAGTGAAAGAAGAAAGTTGTCCATCTTGGCATACAAAGCCCCGAGGGCTTGCTTGAGGCCATAGAGAGGCTTATTCAGCATGCATAAAAGTAAAGGAAAATGAATGAAAAATTCAGTCTGCTGCATATAAATCTCCTCATGAATATCACCATGAATAAAATCACCCTTCACATCCATGTGGTGAACCTCCCATCGCTTACATGCAACAATGTCCAAAACTAGCCTGATTGAGTCCATCTTTGCAACTGGTGCGAATGTATCTGTATAGTCCACTCCTTGGACTTGAGAGAAGAATTTTTCAACCAAACTAGCATTGTACTTGATATCTGATCCATCTGCATCCACTTTGGTCCTATAGACCCACTTACATTGCACTAGTTTCCTCTTGGAAGGTAGAGAAGCCAACTCCCAAGTTTCATTTTCTTGCAAAGACTTGAACTTTTCTTGCATGGCTATTTTCCACCTTGGGTCAAGTGATGCTTCCTTGTATGTATGAGGATTAGGTACAACCACCATAAATCATCTCTCTAAAATATTCAATTCACAAGTAGAGAAAGCATTGTTAAATTGAGATCTAGTCTTCTAGAGTCGAGTGGATCTCCAACAAGATCACCAACTGCTTGTATGGTTTTCTCAGCCCACTTTGGCCAAATGGGTGAGTCATGATATGCATTCATGTCATAATTAAAATAATATTCAATATCAGAATCATAAAAATCAGAGGAAGAATCATCACTTACATCATCATAAAGTAGAGAACATGAGCATTCCCCCTTAACTAGTTCGATCTCCTGCATGGGCTCTTCTTCGAATTGTACACTTATTTCAATGAATGTTTTTTGAGATGAGGGATCAAATATATTGTATCCATTTGCATATTCGACATATCCAACCATAATGGACTCCTTTGTTTGAGGTTTCAAGGCCTTTCTTTTCTCAGGAGGATTTCTAGCCCAAGCCTTTGAGCCAAAAACCCCGAAATGAGAAACATTGGGCTTGTGACCACTCCAAGCCTCAAATGGAGTTTTTCCTTCCAATTATTTGTGTGGAGCTATGTTATTAACATATTCAGCACAATTTATGGCTTCATCCCATATCTTAGGCGACAAATCCTTTTCCTCCATCATGCATGTCTCCATCTCTTTCATAGATTTGTTCTCGCGCTCTGCAACACCATTTGGATGTGGTGTGTAGGGCACATAATGCTGCATATAAATGCCACTTTCATGAAATATCTACTGTAATTTATTGTTGACATAATCCTTACCATTTTTAGTACTAATAACCTTGATTTTATTCCTACTCGTGTTCTCAACTAAAGCTTTGAACACTTTGAAAGTCTCAAAGACTTCAATTTTTTGTTTGAGAAAATACACCCAGGAAAACCTTGAGAAATCATCTATGAAAGTAAACACATACCTTGAAATCCCATATTAGTGTGTGGGAAGAGGCCCTATCATATATTAATGGAATAGATCAAGCACTTGGACAACCCTCCTAGCCTTCCCTTTGTCATATTTGAGCTCAACATGTTTCCTTGCTATGCACCTTTTGGAAGTGCCTTTGGAAAACTTGATGGTAGGAATCCCTTCAAGCATGCTATCCTTACTTAGTTCTTGGAGGTACATGTAGTTGAGGTTTCCATATCTATAATTCCACAACTTATTGGTCTCATTGGCATGTGATAGGAGCACATTCCCTTGGGAGTAGGGGAGGAAGTGAGATAACTTATACATTCTCAAATCATGGTTAGCAAAACCCACTGCAACAACTTGGCCTGTAGATATTTATGATATCTCCACATCATATTGATTAAATGTTACTCTATTGGATGTACCTGTGTGTCTCATTTGATATATAGAGAGTAGGTTCTATACAAGATCAGACACAAATAATACATTGTTGAAGTACCCATCTTCTAGATCAATCCTACCAATCACTTTGGATTGGATATCTGAGTCATCACCCATCAAGATGGATGGATCATTGTAAGGATGTATGGACAATAAGGAATATTGCATGGAATCCATGTGCCTTGAGGCACCTGAATCTATGATGAAGGATGAAGATCTTGAAGACCCAACAACCAAAGCATGGCATTTATGCTTGTTCTCTGAACTTGAACCTCCCTCTTCCTTCCTTGCACCTTCTAGCATTAGGATGCTGTTCTTATATAGTAGTCATGTCAATGGTTTTATCCATGCATGCACTCTCTGTATACCACCCTTTGATACAATAAGTGCATTTTTACTTCTCTTGCTTCTTCTTTTCTTTGTCCTTGCTAAGATTTGAACCCCATATGAAGATTTGGGCTTGTCGTACTTCTTCTTCTCTTGCTTCTTCAAATCCTTGGATTTCTTATTTCCTTTGGCTTGATTCAAAACTTCTACAGCAATTTCTTGATCCTTGGCGGATTTTATGGTACCCCTATGGACCAACTTGTCTTGTTATTGAGTCAAAGACTCCATGAAGTTTGTCAGTGAAGGCATTCTCCAATTTCAAGATGTTAGCTTGCCTAAGTAGAATGTGGAGGCAAACACTACATACTTAGGGCCTAGCTTCAAAAGAATGGAAAAGATCAACTGATCCTCCTTCTTTTCAATGCCACATTGTTTCATTTCAAGCACCAACGATTTGAACTTTGTGAAGAAATCCTGGATCACCTCAAAGTGAGTTGGGATCAATGAGATCAACTCATTTTCGAGTCGGTGTCCTCTCATCTCATCAGTATTCCCAAACAGTGACTCAAGTTTGAGCCATACTTCATTGGATGTAGTAATACTATCTACATGGAAGAGAAGATCCCTCTAGATACTGAGACAAAGCATCCCGAATGCTTCATCCAATCTGTTGAAGTACTTCGATTTTTCCACATCAGAGTTAGGCTCGTTCTCAGTCCCCATGGTCAGTATGTAGAGGAATTTAGACCTCATATGGATCACCATTTATACCTTACATTTAAAATAGTTTAATGGGATAAGTAAGACATGATTCTTATCCACTTATGCTTGCGCATTGAGTGACAGAAACACTGGAAGTGCATGCAATGCAAACACTCGAATTTTTCTGGAAGAAACCCTAGATAACAACTCAAACGCTATGGATTTGATTTGAAACTCCAAATATCTATGATACCATGTGAAAATATGATTCACATCAAGATCTAGGAGCTAAAGGAATCCTCACAACTCAAGATATTCACAAATTATGCAGAAAAACAATGAAAAGAGAAAAAATAACACATAGGAATGGTGCTAATAACTAAGTTTATTATCACTGTTAGTATGTAAATATGCCTGAAACATAATTATTATACAATAGGATAAAATTGTTAGCCTTTGGAGGTAAATTGGATGCATACATGTGGAAGGCTTAGATTGGACCTCAAAACCCCCCTAGGTGGACCAATGAGTCCCTAACCATCTCAAACGGTCACGGATGGCTGTGGGAACATGGATGGAGCATGTTAGGACATAAATTAAGGTAGGTTAGATGTGTTGGAGTGCATGGGTGAGTGGGAGTGTCTTTAGGCAGCAATAAATGGTCCAAAAGAGCAAAAAACCCAAATACCATGCATGGGTCCCTTTGATAAACTAGTTTCCCTATTTTATGGAGTGGGAGAACACCAAGGACTATACAATCATAAATAAGGGTGCATGTGTAACCAGAATGATCAAATGTGGGTGCTTGGGTGCATTAATGAGTCCAAAAAACCAAAAGGACCTTTCTTGACCAACACAACCTAGTTTTGGACCATATAGCATAACTATAAAACAAATGAAAATGTGTCCTAGGTGTATGATCATGGTACTAAGGTGGTATAATGCTCTTACAATCCAGAATAAGGTATGCTCCCTCGATTCCTTAGTGTTAGTTTTGCTTATACATTTAACATGATTGGAAATGGGTTTATTTCTAGTGTCATCCTGTCTATTGTGGTCCACCCCAAGCCATAGGAGATATTCTCCGTAATAGAATTGGAGACTCCACTAGGGATTTCCTTTTTGTTGGGGTATGGGTGCATGATTGGCTTGATGTGCTCTCTACTTCTCTGTGTTTTTGTGTCACGTTCAGTGGTTTATTGAGGTATTGGCAGTCCCTTGAAGTAATTTGAGTCTTAGGTTATTTTTACCACCTTTTCTTTGGTATACGCGGGTCATAGAACTTACAAACGCGTATATACGCGGTTGCAGTGTATACAGTCGCATGCATATGTTACTATTCCTTGAATAGTCCCATATATCTCTCTTTGAACTTGAGATTGGGATGTGTGGCGGTTCTAGGTGGGTTGTGAATGCTGCTGAGTCTTATTAGGTCCCTGTGCTACCTATTTATTGCCTCTGTTGTGACTGGAAGTGTTTTTTTTATTGAATTTAATTGGAAGTTATTATTGTTTTTATCTCCTTCTTGGTTTATTATTAGTGCATTTTCCTTCTTGTGATTCCCTCCATCAATAAATTCAAACACTATATCATGGGTTATCTAGTGTATGTACACACTGATCACTCTACAATCAGGTATTTTATGAATAAACCTAACACCGGTGCTAGAGTCATTAGGTGGCTATTACTTTTACAAGATTTTGACATTACAATATTAGACAAGATAAGAAAAAATAATATTGGGTTAGACTTTTTGTTAATACTAACACATGTTGCAGATAAGGAATTAGTTGAAGATGCCTTCCAGGATGAGCATCTCTTTTCCATCTCTGTTGAGAGTCCATGGGATTCCGACATTGCAAAATTCCTAGTATTTGGGAAGTTTCCATAACACTTTAATCATAATCAAAGATGTAGGATCATAAGGACGAGTGCAATTTATACCTGGGTTTAAGAAGGGACCAAACGAGATTCTGAGAAGGTGCATAAGGGAAGATGAATTACATGATATACTCCATGCCTGCCACAACAATCCATGTGGGGTACACTATGCATAAAAAAGTACAACCTACAAGATACTTCAGATAGGATACTGTTGGCTTGCACTTCATAAATATGCTCAAGAATATGTATCTAGTTGTGATGATTGTCAGAGGATGGGAAACCCATAAGAAGAGATTAAATTCCACTACAAACCCAAGTATCATTAGAACCTTTTGACAAATCAAGATTTGAGTTCATAGCACCAATAAACCTATTATCTAACCACTATCTAACTAGAGGAACTACATCCTAGTATGCACTGACTACCTTAGAAAGTGGGAAGAATTAAAAGAACTTGCTGTAACCGGATGAAACAAGTGTGGCAAATTTCTTCACAGACCAGATATTCGCAAGATTTGGAGTCCCTAGAGAGTTGGTCTCTAACCAAGGAATGCCACAATTTACATCTTATTTCATTGAATATCTTCTGAGCATAAAGAAGATCAAGCACATGTAATTTTCCTCCTACCACCCACAAGCAAATGGCCAAGTAGAGGTGACAAACATAAAGCTTGAGAAACTACTCACAAAAATAGTCCAACTTCATAAAAGAGATTGGGAAGAAATATTAAATGAGGCAATATGGGCCTATAATATAACATGGAATACTACTACAGGGTTTACCCCCTATAAATTAATTTAAGGGAAAAAGGTAATCTTGCCTATTGAATTTGAAATAAAGACCCTGAGGACAACTACCCCTCTCAACTTAGGTCTATCTACAATACAACAAGAAAGGATTCAACAAATGAACACATTTTATGAACCAAGACAACAATTTCTCTCTCATACTAAAATAGTGCAACAACAAAGGAAATAATGGCATGAAAAATATATCAAGAATAAGAAGTTTAAAGAAGGATATTGGGCATTATTATAGAATTCAAGATTCAATAATTTAATAGGAAAAATGACAACAATGAAGTTGGGTCCATACAAAATTGACACATGCTACGACAATGGATTAGTAAATATAAGAACCATTGATGAATCTCATAATTCATTGTTGTTTGATGGCCACCGACTGAAATTGTACAAAGAAACGCTCTCCAAAGACCAATTCACACAATATCTACAAAAACCAACCAATGCTCGTGGAGGACATTGATGTCCTCCTAAACAATTAAAAGAAGCATTTCATGACAAAAGAAACAATCCTGTAAGTGAAAAATTATTTTGAAGCACTCATGGACGTGCTCCAGGTGAAAACTACAATGTGGAACCTTCAGTATGAAGAAAAATATAAAACTTCTAAGATTATTCTGCAAGAACTCATACCACATAGAGAACATACATCAACCTCAAACACATACTTCCTCTTACAAACACATCAATCCAGAACACCTACAACAAATGAGCATGACCACTACTAACAGAAAATTTCAATCTAGGGAATTACAACAAGCAAGCGTGCCCACTACTGCCAATAATTTCTAATCTAGACACCTACAAACATAAACCTTGAGAACTACTGAGAGGAAATATAATACAAATTTTTTCTTTATCACAAGATCTACAAAACAAGGTGACTCAACAAAATAAGGCACGAGCTCTTTGTCTTATCCAATTATATTTGTTAATTATATAAGCAACCTCTCCCATCAACCAATCAAGATAATCATTATGTTGAGGTCATCACACTACAGTTTGAAGAGGGGTGGGGGGGGGTTCATTTCATCAGAAGGCATGACATAATAGTAATGCCATGAGGTTGAGGTTTCCATAAGTAATAAGAATCACATAATTTCTTGGCCACTAGAAACCATAAGAGGGAATCTACCAAAAATCCATGTATGTCAGCTGAAAGTACGGGTTATGATCATAACAAGACCGCCACCCTACAAAAGTAATCATAAACACAAAAGTGGTGAAATTTGTAGTTAAAAGAAGGAAGGTGGTGATATTTGAATCAAAACATGTCAAAGGAAAAACAATGCTTGCAACATCTAGTAAGCAGAAACAAAGCATAAGGTAATTGGAGGTGGTTAGCAACAGAAATTTTGGGTAAGGTTTCAAACTCTTTGAAGTATATTGCATCGTTTCCAGTAAAGTTTGAAAACTCTATGTTCTTGCTATCAATTAAAGAGCTAACTTTGTAAAACCTACATTCTGTCAAATTTTGATTTTGCCATGAAATGAGAAATGACGACCGATTTCAAAAGAAGTGAGCCAATGGATACAACCGAAATTTATAAAAACCCCGAGGTACTAGAAATATTCCGAAATGCAGGGTGGATGGTTTACTTTGTGAGGTTATACAAGTATGATGTAAAATCTTCCGTAGAATTCATTAGGAATTTTAAGGAATTAAATGACAATGAATTTGTCACCCAGGTGAAAGGACTAAGGATTCCCCTCGATGAAGCTAGAATGGTAAAGTATATTAGGATTCTTGATGGATAGCCATGGAGTAAAGATGAGAAATAACCCGCCAATGTTACCAAGAAGGAGTTCTTTAAGGAAGGAGAGAAGTTTGAAGAATATCAAAATGGTGTGAAAAGGGATACTATGCCCATTCCGTGGAAAGAGGTATCAACTCAGGTTGTTATATACATTACTTGCATTGGGAATCTGAGTATTTTACTTTAGATTGCTAACCTTGTTAAGGTAGAGATCCCACTTAAAGGCATATGAAAATATCAATATTTCCTACTTCTTGAAATATTTATTGTGGGAAATGGTAGATAAGGTGAAGGAAGGAAAAATTGATGCCTTAGCTCACCATTATCTTATTAAGTTAATCATTAAATTGAGATGGAGAACTAGATTCCTCAGTTGTCATGGGAGGAATTCATTAATATTTCCATAAAATATGTTTAGTTAAAGAGAATTCTAGTGTCAACATCAGTGTCTATGCTATAAGGAAGTAATAAATCAACAATAATGTCAGTTCAAACCCCAGCCTCGATGCTACAGGGAAAACAAAAATAGATGGCCTTTGTTTCCACTATAGAAAAAAGGAAAACTAAATTAGATGAGGAATATGATGATGACAGAGTCATTATAACTTTATCCAAGATGGGAAAGTGTGGCTCTACCTCACCCAAAGCAAATAAATCATCCTCTACTAGGTGTATTAATTTATAAGGCTTCATAGAAAACTGAGAGCGTAGGCCCAAGCCTCATAAGCACAATGGAAAGAAATGGAGGAGAATGATAAGGAGGATTCTATGAACCTTGAAAATCATGGGGATTCTGACTAAATAATAGGACAAGCAACAAGTAATGTAGAGGAAATACCAACAATGGATACTCAACTATAGAACCTAATGGATACTCAACCACAGAAGGTAATGAGTGAGCTTACACAAGTAAAATGAGAGTTGGCACAACTAAAAGTTGTGACACAATCCTCATCAATTACCTTCCAAAGTGAAAAAGAAGCACCATCCACTAAATTTGTAGTATTAAGAGAGAAAATATAGATTTTGAAGTTCCAATACACAGATAGGAAAACAACTAGAACAACAAAATAAAGAGCTTCAATAGGAAGTAGTAAGCTACAAAGAAGATATTGAGAATAAGTATTAGAAAATCAAAGATTTGGAAGGCATTATGACCAAATGTACTGAGATATATGAAGAAATAATCGGCTGCATACCTCCATCCAAAGTATATGATGTTTATTTGGAAGAGAAATGGTGCAAATATCAACAATATTGACTTCCCTACAACATCACCCCTCCAAAGGATTTTGTGGAAGTATGTCATGACTGTTCTGAAGAAGAAAAGGATTTGTTAAGTGAAGTTTTTATGCATAAATTTATTCTCTCTCATGCTTATAAATGGTCCCCAAATCCCTATGTAGGGGTTTGCATTTCAGATCCCTATGTTTTTTGTTATACAATGATTGTGAAAGGGCTTAAGACATGGATTTATACATTGTGGATGAATGGAAAATTGGATTTTGGATTCGAGTTGAGATTCTTGATCTTGGACTGATCCTACAAAGCCATAAAACTATTACCATTGATCAATACTTGATTCCAGTTCCTAAATAAAAATAAAGGGAATCCATCAATCATTATAGTCAATTTTTGGAAGGAATAAAAGAGAATCTATCAATGAAAATGCAGTAAGATGTACTAGGTTCTCACAATACCAAAAAGAGAAGGATCCTCACTCCCTAATCATATTAAAATTTTCCTTGTTTAGAGCTCAGTTGTACAAAGAAACTTTGTAGAGGAAGGGGCTCAACTGGATAGGCCTCAAATTAAATCCACCTATGCTGCTTCCTCTCAGAGAAACCCAGGAAATTGATGAGGAGGAAGAAAAAGCAAAGTGGGAACAAATAAATTAGGACCTATGATATTATAAACATGGAGAAATTCCAAGGATCGTTTCTTATGATGGACGAGAGGTAGGAAATGAAAAGAAAAAGTCCACATTCCCAGAGTAGTAGATTGTACAGGGACATGCAATCCCTTCAGTCGGGGATAGTGATGATCCCAAACTTTTGATAGGTAAAATGCATATCTTAAAGCATAATAACAAAGAAAAAGGTGCATTATTTGAGGGATTGGTTACCTACTCTTGAGGTTGTTTATATATTTAATGAATAGAATGATAATGATATAATTTATTAACCTTTCTTCTGTTTGATTTACTTTATTAATCTAATGCATGGTATTAGTGTATTGCTGTCGATTGCGCAGGATTGATTTATGTTTTGAAGTCAAGTTCTAGTTCAGTCCCAATATATACTTAAACATAAGTCCAATTCTAATGAAGTAGCAATTGAAGATTACTAACAGAGGAAAACTAGTGTTCGAAGGTCAGAGATGAATGAAGGAGTATACAACTGATGAAGGTAATTATGCCAGTCCCCCATGCACTCGGAGATCTTGACTTTTTTCTAGTTACCCCTAGTATTTCAGGAACAAATACTTAGTTGTGACAAAGCCTTATACTAGAGTTATTTCCTTTATTTGCTTTAGGTCTTTTATTCTCTGTAATAAATAATCCCGCGGGTGCATAGACAAGGGGGAACCTTTGAATATTATGATAAAAATAGATACAACATATTTTTGAATCTTTTGGATTGTGAGACATTTTTGAAGATAATACAAAATGACCTAGTTTCATGACAATTGTATGTTCCTTATATATTTGAGTACTTACTTTAAATTTTCTCCTATGTTTGTTTCGGGGAAGGTTCCCCCTAAGTAAATACAAGAGCTCATGAATTATTTAATTTTAGATGTGTGTTTGTTTACATTTAAGAAATTATTGTTAGTTATAGTTCCACTCCATTCATTCGCTGTTTTAAAGTAGTGTAGAATCAATAGATTTGTAGCATGCATCCATATTTAATGTAGTTTCATGTAGGTTACTTTTCTACAAGTTAATTAAGCTTACATTATTTCGATACTTTCAACATTTAGTTTATGCAAGTTAAAAATCATTGCAATCCTCTTACATACTTTATGATTAGTTAAAATTTCACATGCTTCATTAGATTCATTTCATGATTGATGTAGATCCAATAATTAGGCTCTTTCATATTTGCAATTAAATGTTGTCTTTTCAAGTAAGTAGACATGTGGTGCATGTTATTACTAGGAATTTCCTATCGCTCTAGCAATATTTGTAGAATTTGGAATTGATTATTAGTAGATGCATAGAAGAATTACTCTTAAAGTGATTTTTCCCTAGTTATTTTAGTTTACATGATGCATGTTATAATGAGATTAGTACTCTATTTTGGTTAGGAGTTGTTCCATTTTCATTAATAGTTTAGGATCTCTTAGATGTTGCACATATAGTGCCAATACCTCTTAACTTTGCACAATAATAGGTCGACAATTAAATTAGGATCCTTGACTTGTAACCATTAAAAAGGTTAGCATATTAGAGAACCACCAAACACAACTAGGCTCTTGCAAGGAGGAGCTCACGTTGATGTGGCCTTTTTGGATGAACACTTGAATCTAATGCTTTATTTCCTCATTCCCTAGAAGAGAGATCCTAAATACTTGGATGTTAGGTAAAGGAGCACAAGGTATCAAATCAATTTAATGTTTAACCTAGCAATGTAGATTCACCCCTTTAGGCGAGACAAATATATCTCTGTATTCTTTTACAATCTTTTTCACCTGGTTATGATGTTTATAGAGACCTTGCGTTGAGAATGTGGTAGTTTCAGTCACCTTACATCCACCTTATAACCAAACCATGAAGAGGAAAAATTTCCAGGTCTGAGAGATGACCTTCCGACATTTCTTTGCAGAGATTAAGGAAATTCCAATAGTTGGGACTACGATGGGTATCATGTAGAGTATGCCTTCCAAAGTAACAATGACACTATGGGGCATGGACTCATAAAAAACATGAAGTTTCCACATATAGTGTTTTCCTAAAATAACATCACAAACTTCAAGTGGGGAAATATCACATAGTATCTCATCTTTGAAGGGACTAATGCTAGAGGATAGGCACTATTGTTGATTGATGCAAATGTGTTGTCCTTGGATCAACGAACTGATGATGTATGATTCATGGTGTAGCATTTTAAACAACTTCAATCCATTGATGACCTTGTCCAATATCAGATTCTTTTGTATACCACTGTCAACAATGAAATGTAATAGATTCCCCTTCACCCACAACTGTGAATGAAGGAGGAACCCCCTTTCCTCTGGCTCCTTCAACTCTTATGGTTGGATCTTTGCATTTGCGATGGTGGAACTAGGTTCCACGTCAATGATCCACTTTTCCTCTCTTTCTCTAAATTAGAGTTGGATCTAGAGTATGGATCTATGGATTTCAACTCAACCAAAAATGATTGTTTTGAGCTAAATTCATTAGTGTTGTGCCAATGGATTTTGTGGAATTCACACCAATTACTAGTGTCTTTCTATGATTTTCCAGTACCCTGATTTACCTGTGGCTTGGCGTAGTTGTCATGATTTTTTCATCCTAGATTTATCTTTTGTTTTGTGATTTAGGGCTACCTTTTCCAATATTATATTATAGTTGATTTGCAAACCCAAAATATCGCTTATTCTTTTGCTTAAATGTTTGCTCGACCTTGACAACATAAATTATAACTCCTAGTGAAGAGATGTCCAGGAAATTCATCTATCTAAATGTACCTGTGAAGGCTATGGCAATGCTTTAGGACGAAGTATCATGAATATTATTTGATACCCGCAATGCTTTAGGACGAAGCATCATGAATATTATTTGATACCCAACTTATGCAATGGATGGGATACATTGGTGAACTCCAAAATTTTCTAGTCTCTCATAGGGAAAAGTTGTCCATCTTTGTATTGGTCATCATAGGTTTTGACAAGGTATAATTCCTCCTTAAGAACATCAACAAAATCGTCCAAAGTGGGTTCTATATTGTATATGTCATACTCATATCCAACATGCCTCTCTGACTAACCATTCTACCAATATTTGACATGAGGGAGGGACTTAAGGAGTGCGAAGGTGATCTTTTCATTGTTAGAATTTTTTTAACATAGTACTAACCCTTTAATAAATTTAACAATTTTACCAAAGAATTTGAATATATATGGGTTCAAATAAGGGTATGTCAAAGTTAAATTGTACCTTAAATGGAGTTGTAGATTTGAAATGTTTGCTCATTGAACTTGTCTCTGCCATCACTGGTAGTCATCGAAGGATTCATAAAAAATTATCTATCATCTCATTCCTCTTTCACCCGAGGGATTCCTTGAGAAACAACTCAATAGGATATCCTAATCCATCATATCTATGTTCTTATCCCATGGTGTGATTATTCTTATTCCTAAGAGAATGTTTGTCCCCAATTTCAACTAGTTTGAGACCCAACTATCGATATCTGGATCTTGTTGGGGACATGTAAGAAACAATAAGAGTATATTCCTTTAATTCCACTAATATAGATTATTTGGAGAATGAAATGAAGGAAACAATATAAAATGGAAATACACATTCAAAAATATTTTGAAGAAATCACAATAGTATAATAAAACCCAAATTCTATTAATGAATGGAACGAAAAAACACTGTAAACTTCAAATCAATATAAAGTAGCTTAGATGGTGGTAGATTATCTTTGAGCATATATGTGTTGGCTATGCTTATTCACAAGATATGATTACCAAGAGATTGAGAAGGGACTTTTATCATAATAATAAAGAGGGGAAAACCCTAAACATTCAAAAACCTAACCCTAGGGGATGAAGCACCAAAAGGATTCGTGGGCCCCGACGTGGCTAGCTGATATGTCAAATTCCCGGTGGAACAAATTTTGCATATAATTACCATTTAGGGAACATGCTATCTTATTGGAAATAAATAAATGAGATATACAAAATTTGCCTAGGGCTAGGGCATGTAAAATATTGCCCCCCACCCCCCCCACATGGAAAAAAACAACAATTAGGTATTCAAAAGGCCCTGAATGTTTATGACCAAAAAAACCGTATAAAATTTTCAAGAAGATGGAAAACCATTGTAACTTAGTGGAACATGTGGATGGAAACTAGTATCCACTTGGATTACACCTTCCCCCTTAGGGAGAATTTGTCCCCATCACGTCAAGTTTCTCCATCATATGAAGAAACTTTTATTGAATTTGACTCTTGGTGAACCACTTTCCCTCATGAAGAAGTTGCTTGGTTTTGACAAACTGATATAATCAAATGTTATACTAGTGACTGCATTTATTATTAGTGTAAATCATACGATGAATTATAAAGGTTTGTAAGTGCTCAACTACCTCTGAGGTGTCCAAGAGAGGTGGAAAATATGGTCGAAGTAGCTCCACATTAAATACACAGTACAATATGAGGAAAGGTGGAATACCTAACTCAAAATCATTCTCAACCATAGCCTTAGTGATGGTGTAAGGCCCATATTGAAGTGGGTAGATGTTCCAATGGGTCCCTATGAGACACTTTTTTTGTAAATTTAACCATAGCTTATCACCAACCTAAAGCTTATGTGAAACAAAATGTTGGTCATGTTTTTGCTTATACTTGGAATTGGATTTATGCAAGATATCATGAATTTGGTGTTGGATTTGTTGGATCCATTATAGAAATATGGATACTCGATCAAAATCAGTTTGAACATGGGAGGACCCTTCATGCATATATGCAATGGGAAATTCTACATGAATTAGGGATAATGGTTGGAACCCCAAACATACCTAAATATGGTTTTTGGCTAATAGAGATGTGAAGGGATCTATCATAGCTATGTTGAATATAAGGAAGGATCTCACCCAAAGTGCAGGGATGTTTGGAGTTGTACACTCTTGGGATATGCACAATCATCCTATTGACCACCTCTATTTTCCCATTGATTTTGGGGTGGAAGACAATCGATTTGGTCAGCTTGGTGTAAATCATCGGCCATGGGATGGACCGGAAAGTACTTAGGAACCTTCTATATTGAACTGGAATAATGGTCCATGAGAGGCCAAGATGAACCCAAATATACTCAATAAAAATTAATAGTGACTTGTGTTGTGATGCTCTTCTTACAGGGAGTTAAAATTTCCATCTTAGAGAATCGATCAAAAGCACAATTCCGCAGTCATTTTCATGATTGGTTGAAGGAAATCCAAACATGTAGTCCATGGACTCCCAAGGCTTGTATGGGGTGTACAATCCTTGATTCTTGATGGTAGGTTAGGAAATGGCACATGCAATGCGTGGTTGGATGTACCTATCAATACCTTGTCAAATATTTGTCTAGAAGAAGTACTTTTACAACTCTACAATTGTATTCTCTACATCAAAGTGCCTTTCCACTTAAATGTAACATGCCTCTCGAATTATCTTCTTATGCTTTCTTGAAGAAACACATAGGTGGATGAGATGGCATACAAGTTAATCTGGGAGATGAAAATTTGAAACTAATCTTCCTGCTTGTAATCTCTGATATGTAATAGAAAATTCATGGTCACTATCTACAAATTGGGCCACCCAAATGTCTCATTCCCACAACAGTTGAGCATGGTAGTTAGTGGAACAGCTGGAGGTTAGTTGAGGAAGTTTGCAACGTGATTGGTTCTGTCATTCTTATACTTGATGTTCAGGTGGAACTTTTGCAAGTATGCGGAACACTTTTGATGGGAATTATTTTCTAACTTTCCCTTCTTCTACAGGAACTATAGTGGACTGTGATCAGTGTAGATGATGCTCTCATTCCATGGGATGTAATGTTTCCATTGATAACATTCTTGCATAATGGAGTGCATCTCCTTGTCATAGGTAGGATACCTATGAACATAATTGGAGATTGTCTCATTGTGACAATACATTGGATGTCCATGTTAAGTGATGAGGAGCGCACATATAACATAGTCAAAGAATTCTGCCTCAATCTCAAAGGTTGTTGCAAGTCTCATAGAGTCAGGACTAATCTCGAATAAAGGCATCATTTGATTTACTTAAAGGCTTTATGTTGTCATACTCCTCAAGAAAACTTTTCTTTGGCTTCACCCTTGCTCTCTTGGATTAAGGGCCAAGCAATATGAGATAACCCCAACACAAACATGTGGTAAAAGTTGGAAAGGAACAAGAAGTTGCAGAGCTCTGTTGGAGTTGTCAAGGTTGGCCAATCACAAATGACTTGGATATTGGTTGGGTCCACATGCACCCCATGTTCATCTACGATGTATACTAGGTATTGAGTTATCTCCCTGATGAATGATAAATTATCCAAATTGGTGTATAACTTGTGTTGGAACAAGGTACTGAGGATCTGTTAAATGTGTCGTAAGTTTCCTACCAAGTTCTTTTGAATATAAGGATGTTTTCCAAATATATGATGACAAAAGAGCTTGTGAATGGGTGCAAAATATTATCCATCATCCTCATAAACGTTGTTGGGGAATTATCCAAGACGAAAGGCATTACCAACCACTCAAAAAGGCCTTCTTTAGACTTGATGGTTGTCTTCTATACATTTGCCCTCTCATTTGGAACCTAGTGGTAACTTGAATTCATATCAATCTTACCAAAGAAGTTAGAACCCTAGAGCTAATGAAGAAGATCAACAATTTGGAAGATTGGGTGTTGATTCTTAACAATGATTTTTTCAGGGCTTTGTAATCAATACAATCACCATTTCCCATCCTTATTCTATACCAACACAATTGGGCTCCCATAAGGTGAGGAGTTTGTTGAATGTGGCTTGTTTGGATGATCTCTAGAATATGATGATTTACTTACACATTTTCCAAACGAGATAATATATACATTGGGACATTAGGTAAAGGAGAAATAGGTAAAGGATAAATTTCCTAGTATTAGAAGTGAATTTTTGACATTTCTTTGTGGAATTTGTAATGTCCATTTTTGGAGTTTTGGATAAAACTACAATTTGGGCCTTTTCAAGCTTAACTAGTCACGACTCTATAGGGTTCCAAATTTCACCAAATGGTACCGAATTTGAAAGGAAATGGTATGGTGAGTATTAAAACATACCAAGGTGGTTTATGGACACTTTGTATCTACATTGATACTTCTTCAACCTTTTTTGGGGTTAAGGAGAAATAATGCAAACTTACTAGGAAAATGAGGTCAAATTCCCCCCAAGGGTGAAGGCCAAATTAACTTCCCAACTCAAGTTAGAACCTACAAAATTTGTAAGAATAGTATGGGGACTGATATAAGACCTCATGGAATGTAATTACACATGGTTATTAGTTATGCAAACTGGTTATATATTTCCACATTCGTTTTATAACTTTAAGTGAAATTGCATAACTAGCTCGATTTTGACATATGAAAGGTAGAGTTAAAGGATTAGATAATAATGTGACATGTAGATACCATATAAATAACAAAAATTGCTTCCCAAATAGTATTAAACACCATTAAAAATACACTAATACAATTATTGTATACATCTCATTCAGTATGGGAGTCAAATACATGAAAACTAGTGAATTAGTAGCATGGAATTGGAAGAGTTTCACATATAGATTTCTTGGATTTCAACATTCGACACATAGAGAATAGGGACATGAAATTACAGAGTACCACATAATATATGGCTTCCAAAAAATCATAAAACTCAGAGAACATCCCTCATACAAATTTGATACAATACTCCTTCAAGATTGAAGCCAAAGTCATGGAAACTAGTGACTCAATGTCATGGGAATGCAAGCTTTTCACATAGGAGTTTATTGGATTTCAAGCAATAGAGAATAATGAAATGAAATTACAGAGTAATACATCATATATTTATGTCCCAACATAATCCAACTCATAGAATATCATTCATACAAATCTGGTATAAAACTACTTCAAGTTTGAAGCCAAAATCTATGGAAACTAGTGATATAATGGAATGAGAACGCAAGATTTTCACACATGAGTTTCTTGGATTTAGAACTGAATAGAAAATGGGAATGAAATTAAAGAGTCTTACATATTATATGGCTTCCCCAAAATCATCAGACTCAGAGAAAATTCCTCATAGATATATGATATAAAACTACTTCAAGATTGAAGCCAAATCCATGAAAACTAGTTATTCAAGAGCATGGGAATGCAAGCCTTTCATACATATATTTCTGATATTTCGAATTATACAGAATATGGAAATGAGTTTACAGAGCCATAAATCATATATCAAATCTTTTGCATCAAATATACTCAGCAAAGCTCAAGCACCACTCCAACAAGTGTGCCCTCAACATGAGAATGTGGGGGAATGGAGAAGAAGAAATGAGATAATATGGAGATAGATGAGAATTCGATTGTGTGGAAATTCAAAAAAAAGCTAAAAATCATTCATTAATCTCCAATTATGGGTATGAATGTACTCTCCATCAAACAACTTGGAAAGGAATCCAACTCCCTCGAAAATGGTTCACAAGCAGGGAGAGTGAAAGGACAAGCAAAAGCTCTCCAAAATGCCAAAGGACAATTAAAAAAGTATCAAAAGATATTATACTTCCTCATGAAATACTTTTATTAATTTCATGATGCCTCTTAACGTCTAATTTCCCTCCATGGGATTCCTTCAACTCATCTTAGTGGTTTAGTAACTCTGATGACACTTGTCTTCCTCTTCACGCTCCAGTTCTTTCCCCAATTCGAAGGGTTGCCTATAGATCCAAAATTCAACCTCATGGTGGATATTTTTAGCCATGTAATGTCATATTTGTCATATGTTAGCAATAATTTCTGAATTTGTCATACTTGTCATAGAATATTTCATCATTTGTTTTCATATAGTGCATATAATCTCTTTCGAAGTGGCACACCTTGTCTTCTAGTCTCTTCCTCTTCCATGGGATTTAACCTGCTTTAACAATTTGAATTCCTTGGTTCATTGTATGATATTTGACACCATATCACAATACAATAATGTTACATTACCCATGTGTTCGAGTTTGGATGAATATCATGCCAAGTGTGCGGGGAATCTAGTCACCCAAAGGCTCCACAAGCTTCCAAGTGTCTTCATGAACCCATGCCACCTTAGTTTCTTAGAATTTATAATTTATGTGACCTATTTAAATGTTAATATGGTAAAATAAAGTAATTTTGGGTCCCATATCCCCTTGTTACAAAATTTATGTCTCCATCTCAACCTAGGGAACTAGTAGGTTGGTGAAACATTATTTGCAAATAGTCTTATTCGAAAATTATTTAATTGGGGACATGACAATCCTCCCTACTCAATATTGCTTGTCCTGAAGCAATGCCGAGTTTTTATGTTGCAATTTTTTTTCATATTCTCAAGTGGCATCCTCAATTGGTACTCCTTCCTTTGCACCAAGTTCTTTCTTATGGTTCCGCTCATTAATTTTCTTTAGCTGCAATTTGAGTAGTGGCACTCATGTACTGCAATTTTGTGTTCCTCAAGTAAAGAGTTGTGGATTGTGCATATTGATATATCCTGTAACATCACCACTAATACCAAAAGGATTAATCAAATACATAAAAACAAAATTTGCACAAATAATCTTTACCTACATATTTTGGAAACCTTTTCTGAACTTTCACCCCTTTTTGCTTCTGTATAATTCTTGGAAGTTGGTATTGAGTTACCAAACTAGTATGTTTCTTAAGATTCCAAGAAAATTTCAGAGAGGAACCACCATGCTTGTTTCTGCACTAATCTGATTACAATAATCTTCTCATGTGGTGACTAAATCTCCAATGCTGCTTGCTGCCCCTAAAATTGAAACCAATGAGACCAAAAATGATCCCAGGGTCCCATATGATCCTGATACATGCATGGTGTGAAATGCATATGATGAAATGCCATGAACACCAAGCATGTGAAAATTGAATCTATCTCTCAAAAGGTATCCCACATAGGAAACATGAACACTGCTCTGCAAAGATGAACTCAAACAATTGAATGTTGGTTTGCTTTCTCAAACCAACAATCGAACTGCTACTCCAAGTGAGATGAAACCAAGAAATTCCAGGATCCCATTGCTTGTATTGCACCCTTATAAACATCATGAGTACAAAATATAGATCATGAAAGTACATAACAACATCAAACAAATGTACATCAAGAAGGTACATCATCAAAGAATCATGAAAGTGCTTGTACATCTAAGTATCCCACATGAAACACCAAGCCTGTGAAAATTGAATCCATCTCTCAAAAGGTATCCCACATAGGAAACATGAACACTGCTCTGCAAATATGAACTCAAACAACTGAATGTTGGTTTGCTTTCTCAAACCAACAATTGAACTGCTACTCCAAGTGAGATGAAACCAAGCACTGCTCCCATTGCTTGTATTGCACCCTTCTAAACACCATGAGTACAAAATATAGATCATGAAAGTACATAACAACATCATACAAATGTACATAAAGAAGGTACCTCATCAAAGAATCATGAAAGTGCTTGTACATCTAAGTAAGTAGATCATTATGTGGCCCATACGCACAAGCATCAAGTATTATATCAAATCTGCTCCAATGGCAAAGGTGAGGATCCCATGTCCTACAATTCTTCTCCAAAAGAATGTAAGATGCATCAAAATAATAATCAATCGCATGTTCTTTCATCCAAGAAGTGAATGGAGAACCTCCACCAAAATTTGAATCAAATAAGGAGCAAAGAAAACATGAAGACTTAAAGTGGCTCAAAGAAGTCTCATCAATACACCCATGAATATGTATATCATCATAATGTAGCAAAGGACGTTGCTGCAAATGTAAAGAATATGGCACTCTAGTCATGTCATCATCAAAAGCAGAGATAGGAATTCCATACTCTTCATGTGGCACCATCAAAAAGAAACCTTTCACCCATACTTCATTAGGATGAATGCTGCAAAATACAGAAGTGTAGGATGTAGGAGAAATAACCAACTCACCCAAATGATCAGTAAGTGTAAAAATTTCATAGTGTGAAGGATCCACAGGGGTAGGAGTATGCACCCCCCTCAAAAATGCAAAATTTTTCTCATAGGTTGGTTCCAAGGTAGTGGAATCATGCACTTCTTCAAAAAGCGTGTAACCATTTTCATGAGGCAACTCAAGTTCCTCTTCCACCAAAACAAGTGATTGGCTCTCATCAATATCATCTTCAAACACATGAAAATACTCATGTCATGAAAATCCTCCAAGCAATCTATCATATGACAATCTGAAACATAGAAGGAAGAACAAGTATCTTGCAACATCTCAAGAAGTTGCTCATTTTGAACTTTGAGCTTATGAATATCCTCTTTATATTCAAGTATGATTCATGTAACCGTTTGTTATCACCAACCTTGTACTTTCTTATGTATGATGGATCTAGGATGGATGGTAGAGGGGCAAGCAACTAAGGAGGTGGAACCAAGACTTCCTAGACTCCCAAATGGATGGTTGTCACGCCAATCAAGGTAGTCTTTGCTTTATGTTACCTAAGTCCGAGATAGCAAAAGGGGAGACCCAGATCTACTCCCGGCAGGAGAGATCAAATCAAGTAGGCTTGAGGTACGTAAGGTGTAAGGTAATTGAAGACCTTAGATCTACGGGAGATAATACTAAGTGGACCGGGGCTTTGGATGAGGGCTTCAATCGTATGAGGGTTGATCCAAAGTGAAATACAAGTGACCTATAGGGGTAATACTAGATATAGGGTTGAGGTACTGGCAACTGATGAAGATAACTGTTGCCTTGGGAAACGTAACCGAGACAGGGTGAGTAAGGACAAAGTTGAGACTATCTAGTACCAAAGGGATAGACTTAGTGAGAGATATGACAATGTCATATTACCTAAGTCGCCAAGGAGAAGTCAACTTTTAGGGGAAAGAGGCAAAGAGTGGGATAGTGCTAGGCTTGGAGATTAGTGCTTGTTGGGCCTTGGGCAATGGAGTCAGTATTTGCACAGCGTTGGAGTGGACCCACTTGGGATATGCCTTGATCTATGGACCCAGGAAAGTGTTTGGCCTAGAAAATTCAGTTTGCAGGGGAAAACAACAGAAGGAGGGCTAGCGCTAGGGTTTGGAGAGGCAGGTCTGCATATCTAAGACAACTAGGAGACTATTATCTCAGCATTGGAGGAGAGATGAGATCAGAATGCCCTGATCTACAAACCCAAGTCAAAAAAGTTTAGAAAAAAAATCAAATCTTGAAAAGTCAAAATCTGATGAGGGAAGCTAGGATGTTGAAAGTCAGTTTTTCAGATCTAGGGCTACCTCGCAGGAACTAGCTTAGTGTTGAAGATTATTTGGTGAGAGGGATTCCCAATCTACAAAATCCAACAGTGGTTTGTTCAAAGATTCTGCGATTCCCTGACTAAGTATTTTTTTGGATTTTTAATATTTAGGAGTTTTTTTTTCAGAAAATTTGAAGAAAAGTAGGTACAATGGATTGAGATTTGAAAGAGAAGAGACTGAGTTGTAGATCTTACCTGGAAATGCTTATAGATTCCTTAATTATGATGATCCCCACCATCTCGATCAATTCTGGAAAATATGAGTGAGTTCTAGGACCAACGTTATGCTCCAAGTGACCAATGCACCCCCCTATACCGCACAAGCAAACGTCAACAATATCATATTTGTTGTATCATGAAAGAAAATCTAGATCTACAAAAAAGTAACAAGATGTAATCATAGATCACAATGAAGCCAATGAAAACCTCTTGATACAAGACAAAGACAATCCGAGCGAGTTGATGTCCCCCTGTAAAAAAGCCCTCCTATAGACAAGAGAATGATCCCAAAAAAAGATATAGATCTCACAAAATATTCCAAATGCTAGGAAGAAAGAGACTTTCCAATCACCACCAAAGAAAATATCCACACAAAAGAATCTTTCTATTATTCAAATTCAAGAGCCAAAGACCCCTTACAAATGAGAAGCTCTCTCCTTTAAATAGGAACGAGAGAACCAAAATCCTAACCACTTTCAAAACAAGTGGCTAAAATTAAAAGATAAAATGTTCTAATCAATGGTTGAGATGAGCTCAACATACAATACATGAATCAATATAACCATAAAGTACCAAAATGGACTAAATCACCCATAAGGAGGGTACCCCACTCAACAAGAAATAAATGAAGCACATGGTGGCTCCATGGAGTGTTAACTAACTCCCTCTGGGTGCCCCATGGCACAATAAGATAATATAATATTTTAATTTTTTGACTTTGTGCCTCCTTGAGGAAATCGTGAGCCTTCCAAAAGCTCCAGAAAATAATATAAAAATGCCCAAAAAATAGGTTTGGGCCCAATCAGGTGTGTAGGACATCACACTCATAATCATGACTCATCCCATGTCATTTACTTGCATAAGTATCCCAAATCGATTTCTTCAATAGCCATTTAATCATTTTTTAATCTGCCTCGGGAAATGTGAACCTGCCAAAACAACCTCCTAGGGTGCCTGCGTTGTCAAAATAATCCCACCATGCTCTCTAGGATGGGGGTACTATGGTACAATCAAGTGTATGCAGCCATTATGCCCCATACAACACCCTAAGAGATCCCAATAAATGATCTCCCTGCTGAGACACATCATCGTGTGAAGAAAAACTGCATCAAAAAGGTAAAATGAGTCTAATCATCTCTGTAAGTGCCCAAAATTGAAAAGGAGCTATCTCACTAGACTCAAAGAGTCCAAATCCATTTAGGGTGAATACTCATACCCTACCAGGTCTCTGCCTGAACATCAACAATATCCAATATACAATATAATCATTTGTAAATGACCGGATGCCAATAATATAACTCAGGCTACCAGCCATCTGCTGCAAGTGTTACAAGGCTAAGACATGCTCTACAAATAATTTAATTTTTTTATAACAAGTAGCAGTCACTTCACTGGAGGTACATCAACCAAATACATATATATGATTTTATTTATTATTACTCAGACTAGACTTTCAGGACTATACTTACTTCATAGTTGTAGTCAATTTGCTAGTGAAGGGTGAAGGATGAATTTGACAAGGCTAAGGTAAAGGATGACTTACCAACTTAACATCATGACACTTTGGATATTGGAAGGGAATACTCACTATAACCACATGCTGGAAAAACAACAACACATGGAATGGCAGTGCCTCACAAATGGTTGAGTTGTTCAGAGAGTGCTTATTCAACTTAGGCATCATGTCTACATTAAGTTTGATCCAGGTTCATTAAGATCATCAATTTTATTTCAATGGCCTTTTTGGCCTATATGACCTTTTGGGGACTTCACCAGTGCTTAAAAGCACAACTAACTGCAGCTTTCATTTAGGACATATTCAAATTTATAAGGTCAACAATATTTGGATATAACATATATTTAACCATTGCTCTTGGGACATTTTCTTATACCCTTCATGGAGTATTTTAGCATTTCATTGCTCTTGCCCTTTGCTTTTATATGTTAAGAGACACATTTTAGATTTTACATTTTCCATGGGCACATATATAAACATTTCCAATATAAGTAGTACATGAGCTTTCGGTTTTTTCCAACAACACCTCAAGTGACTAGGGGGGTTTTGCACAGTGCCAAACATCGGGACAGCCGACTAGAATGATTTAGGCATACAATCCAACTCACCAAAGGAAAGTTTTGTCTCCAACTCAGAGCCAAGACACACTAGAAACAGGGAGATTTGTCCAACAAAGGTTCTAGCGGGGAAAAGGTCCTCCATGCCATAAGTCAAGTAGTAAGTTGGGTTAAAAACAAAACTGGAAGGTAATGGAAGGGTTGCGATAGTGAAAGATGAATCCGACACTATCAAGCCAAAGAATGGTGGGAATGACTACCTCTATTCTCCTTAGGGAGGGTAAAACCAATGAGTATAGATCAGGAACTTCCAAGTCTAATTAGGGACACCAATACATAATACAAATACATCCAAGTCCATATATTTATTACCACCAAATCATGACACTAAATGCTAATATAAGTCACAAAGATGAGTATAAAAGCAATGATAACCATAACATAATAAAATAAATGTTGAGTCATAATCATGCAAATAATCCATCTGAACCATGATCTATCCAATGAGAAAGCATTGATATAAATATGGGCATCAATAACTACTCTGTAAATGACTAAATGGCTACATCATTCCTCAAATCTGAGTGTCCTGAGACTCAGTCCTAACATGGGAGAGTACAATAGTCCACGAATAAAATAATGATCCGTCAAAACTACTCATCTCAGCATCTCATATGTAAGAGATCTGTCTGAAAAATGTACTGTATTTGAAAATAGAATATGGTAGCCTGACTACTATATATCTGGCTCCAGCTGGGATAGGTGCTCTGCTGAAAAGAGTGCTTGAGAACCTCAAAATATTTGGTCCTCATACTCTGCTTCTCGTATCCTCGACCAATCCATCCAGCTCTGCAATCGCTATCAAAAATGTCATTGACTACCTGCAGCATGTCCAGAGCTATACCAAACTCACAAACCAGTTGTCAGAATGATATGTGGATAATATATAAAATAGTGAAAATAAAGATGCATGATTTAGGCATACAATCCAACTCACCAAAGGCAAGTTCTGTCACCAACTCAGAGCCAAGAAACACTAGAAACATGGAGGTTTGTCCAACAAAGGTTCTAGCATGGAAAAGGTCCTCCATGCCATAATTCAAATAGTAAGTCGGGTTAAAAACAAAACTGGAAGGTAATGGATGGGTGGAGATAGTGAAAGATGAAGCCAACACTATCAAGCCAAAGAATGGTGGGAATGACTACCTCTATTCTCCCTATGGAGGGTAAAACCAATGAGTATAGATCAGGAACTTCCAAGTCTAATTAGGGACACCAATACATAATACAAATACATCCAAGTCCATATATTTATGACCACCATATCATGACACTAAATGCTAGTATATGTCACAAAGATGAGTATAAGAGCAATGATAACCATAACATAATAAAATAAATGTTGAGTCATAATCATGCAAATAATCCATTTGAACCATCATCTATCCAATGAGAAAGCATTGATATAAATATGGGCATCAATAACTACTCTGTAAAGGACTAAATGGCTACACCATTCCTCAAATTTGAGTGTCCTGAGACTTAGTCCTGACATGGGAGAGTAAAATAGTCCACGAATAAAATAATGATCCATTAAAACTGCTCATGTCAGCATCTCATATGTAAGAGATCTAGCTGAAAAATGTATTGTATTTGAAAAATAGAATATGGTAGCCCGACTACTATATATGTGATAACATCTAGCTCCAGCTGGGACAATTGCTCTGCTAAAAAGAGTGCTTGAGAACCTCAGAATATTTGGTCCTCATACTCTGCTTCTCGTATCCTTGACCAATCCATCCAGCTCTGCAATCGCTTCAAAAAATGTCACTAACTACCTACAGCATGTCCAGAGCTATACCAAACTCACAAATCGGTCATCATAATGATATGTGGATAATATATAAAATAATGAAAATAAAGATGCATGATTTAGGCATACAATCCAACTCACCAAAGGCAAGTTCTGTCACCAACTCAGAGCCAAGAAACACTAGAAACATGGAGGTTTGTCCAACAAAGGCTCTAGCGTGGAAAAGGTCCTCCATGCCATAAGTGAAGTAGTAAGTCAGGTTAAAAACAAAATTGGAAGGTAATGGATGGGTGGAGATAGTCAAAAGATGAAGCCAACACTATCAAGCCAAAGAATGGTGGGAATGACTACCTCTATTCTCCCTAGGGAGGGCAAAACCAATGAGTATAGATCAGGAACTTCCAAGTCTAATTAGGGACACCAATACATAATACAAATACATCCAAGTCCATATATTTATGACCACCAGATCATGACACTAAATGCTAGTATATGTCACAAAGACGAGTATAAGAGAAATGATAACCATAACACAATAAAATAAATGCTGAGTCATAATCATGCAAATAATCCATTTGAACCATCTTCTATCCAATGAGAAAGCACTGATATAAATCTGGGCATCAATAATTGCTCTGTAAATGACTAAATGGCTACATCATTCCTTAAATATGACTGTCCTCAGACTCAGTCCCGACATGGGAGAGTACAATAGTTCACGAATAAAATAATGATCCGTCAAAACTACTCATCTCAGCATCTCATATGTAAGAGATCTAGCTGAAAAATGTACTGTATCTAAAAAATAGAATATGGTAGCCCAACTACTATATATGTGATAACATCTGGCTCCAGCTGGGACAAGTGCTTTGCTAAAAAGAGCGCTTGAGAACCTCAGAATCTCTGGTCCAGCTTGTACTCTGCTTCTCACATCTTTGATCAATCCATCCAGCTCTGCAACCGCTACCAAAAATGTCACTGACTACCTGCAACATGTCCAAAGCTATACCAAACTCACATACCGGTCGTCAGAACAATATGTGGATAATATATAAAATACTAAAAATAAAGATGCATGAAACTGAAAAGTAGAAAATAAATCTAATCTATAACCATAACTTTCCATAAAAATTTGATTTTTTATTTTGCAGGATAACAAAAATCAAAACTATACTAAGAGCTTCAAAGGTGAGCTTCAAACAAAGGTGCAAGGTTCTAGACTATTGCCAGGAAAGGCTTATTCAGGTTCTATCTACTCTACTCTATTAGGCAAGGAGGAATTCAAGGCTAAGTGAGGTCGGGAATGTATCCCCTCAAATCCCTCTAGTTGATAGGAAGTAAAATCTATCGTCGAATACTAGTAACAAGAAAACATATGTCACCTATGCAACGTTCAACGGAAAAGGGTACAACCCAAATGTCATTAGTTTGCCCTGATAGGAAATGCAGTAAGTGATTCTGAATAAGGACTTGACTTCCGATGGGAAATCTATTCCTATTCATCTACTTAGGGATGGCTTCAATGTTTCGTATAGGCATGGGATGGACATCAACGAGGTTTTGTGGTTGCGGGTTAACAATCCTTGAGCTCCTCCTGGAAGGAACTGCATCAAATATGGGTGGACCACCCTCAATGGGAATGGCTATACTACTAACTAGGATCCCTATAATCTCTCTTCTTATCCCCTAGGTACTTGTACTAGGCCTATCATCATGAGGATATATTACATGTTTGACAGTTTCTCCCTTAGTCTAGAAGTCTGTATCTCCCTCCAAAGAACGAGGCATATGGGATATAACAGTATTATGGTTGGGTCCTTCTCCTGTGGGAACATGAAGATGCATACCTTCTAGCTCGGTAGGTCCTACTCTAGACTGTGATGCATAAGAACTAGGAATGCGAGACTCATCATGATTGTGAATACTGGATGATTCAGGTGGCAGGAGAAAATTAGGGATGAGAGGATAGGCTGATAAGGCATTTTTTGGTGTGGCTGAAGGAGTCTGAAATATAGCAATATTGTTGAGATTAAAATATCCTTCAGGAGCATCATTTATTAAAGCATCCTCCTACCAACTCAGTGAGTTATCATGGAATTGAATGAGGTCACCATCTTCCAAAGATAAATGAGATAACAAGGTAGAAACACGGGTGCTACTGACTTCATCATCAACATCTACTACACTAGCTAACTCAAGATGGTTTGCCCATGGGTAAATAGGTTCAATTCCTTGGATTTCTCTTTCTCTATTACGATCAATTAAAGCAAACCATTCATTTACTCCGCGAGGGATTCTTCCAATATGCCTAGCATTATCAATTTCATCACACCCAGTTGTAGGATTCTGATCTTGACTTTGAGGTTGATTCTCACTTCTTCTTAATTCTTCTAACTCTTCTAAGCAGTCGCCTCTAAGTATTTCCAAGTTAATCATCTTGGAAAGCTTAGCTGTTGGATTTTCTTCAAAAGATGAGTCAGATTCTTCCATTGCCATAAACATGTTTTAAAGATGCCTATATTCCCATACTTCATTCTCATCTTCCAGAATATTAGCCTTAGAATTATTCAACAATTCTTCCCCATATGTGTTTTTAATCCCTTCTTCAAAAGTATCCAAATGTTTCTCATAGCAGGGTTCCCTATTGATCTTAGTCAGAGCATCATCAGAGTTTGGGACACAAAGGTATGATAAATCCATCATGAGGTATCCACCTAAACTAGCTGCCCACTTTCTAGATAAAAGCATTCCATATGCTGGGGGCAAGTCAATAACAGCTACATCCATCATAGTGGAGATGTATGAGCATGCAAACAGATCAGCTCTAAGATTTTTTATCAATCCATGGGATGCCACTCGCCTCGAGTCTATGCCACAAACATTTCCATAAGGCCTAGTCACTTCCAATCCCGTTTCCTTCATGACATGCAAAGGAATTACATTCATAGCTGCTTCAGAATCCAACATGCAATTATGCAGGAGCATATTTTGAATGTGTAAGGTTAGGTAAAAGGGAGGGTGAACACCGTTCTTTCTCTCATAGATAGTAGATTGTATGTTAACATGTGTATCCTTTTCATCTTTGCTAAGTTGTATCCCACTAGGGCTCTGTATGTGACTAGATTCTAAGGCAATCCCAGGGGGCTTTTCTTGGTCAATGCCATCAAAGAACTCCTCTACTTGGCTTCTTACAGAGGGCACATTCATCAGTTCAATGATATCGATGTTACACATTATCTTGCTTAGCTCTTTCTCTATGTCAATTTTCAAATTCAAATCTCCTAAGGCAAGATCTTCTTCTTCCTTCTTATCTTCATTAATTGATTTGCGTTTGTCAAAGAAAGAGGGTTGGGGATCCACTCTTCGTTTATAGATTCTAACCTATGGTTGATATTTTGTTTCAGGGATGTTTATTGCACAACATGAAGGATCAAGCTCATCAACAAAATCCTCTTCCTGCTCCCAAAGTTATTCTTCTTACCCTTATGGCTCTTCCTCTAGGAGAATTCTTCCAAACCCATCATCAAAAGATAAATCATTCATGCAATTTATGTTGCTTGGTTGGTCATCAGGGTGGCTGGTCTTTGTTGGCTCTTTATCATTATCATCAAACCATTTAACATTCCTCTTATCAGGATTCTCTGGATACTCTGGCCATCTTCTATTAGGATCTCTCTCAAGACCTCTATTGTTGTTCTAGTAGGGTTTAGGGCCATAAGGATTTCTATGTCTCTCCGCATCGTGAAAAATAGCGACACTCTTGGTCAGGACAGTCAGTTGCTTCATCATCTCCTGCATGGTCTCTAACGTGTCCTTTGATTCTTTTGGTTCACTAAAAGGTTCCTTAGGATTTTGGAGCTTAGGGTTAGATCTAGAAGTGGATGGGGCATAATGATCAAATAATTTTTGTTTGCCCATAGATTCTGCATGCTGCTCAACCATCATTGCATTGAATTGGGCTGTCTTTAAGTCATTTGGATTCTTATCCTTCAAGTTGAAACCCAACCAACCGTCAAAAGAATTCAGATAATGAATAACAATCGCTTGGTCCTTAGGTCTAATTTCATCTGGGATATTTCCTACAGTCTTGTCAAATCTCATGTTAAACTCATGGACTGTTTCATTCTCCCTTTTCTTTATGTCAAACAGTTGATGTAAGAGGAATTTCCCATCCAACTTGTGAGACCAATCACCATTGAGCTTAGTGACGAAGTTGTCATATCCATTGATGGATGAAGCAGGTAATCTATAAAACCACTTCGCACATCTCCTTCCAAAGAATGCAGAAGGCCTCTCATGAATACATCTTCATCAATAACTCCATATGATTCCATATGATCCCAGACTTTGTCAATGTGGTCTTCGATGGAGGTAGCTGACACTCCATCAAACTTAGGAACCTTTTCAAAATATTTATCAGGCATGTCATGTGGGATCCCTTGGATTAGGGAGAAATATAAAGGATATGCCTTGGCCTTCCTTCAAAAAATCCTAGCGTTTTGTGGAGGAGCAGCATTCTGATTTCCACTAGTGTTTGTTCCGACCATTGGGATATATGAGGTTGAAGGGGTTCGCAAAGGATGACTTGAGAAAACAATGGGGCCTGATACTTGTTTGTTTTTCCTTACGTAAGTTATAGGGATTCCTTCCATGTTTATAGGATGTTCTAGGAACTTAAGATTAATACATTGGGTACGGTCCTAAGTGGAGTCACAGGGTGGAGTCACCAAGTGAATCACACAGGTAACTCACCAAAAGAGATATGTCGTTAGGGAAAGTTGAGGTATGTTGAACAAAGGTAGGCCTCTACCTCCCCGGTAATGACGCCAAAATGTTATCACCAACCTTGTACTTGCATATGTATGATGGATCCAGGGTGGATGGTAGAGGGGCAAGCAACTAAGGAGGTGGAACCAAGATTGTTTAGACTCCCAAATGGATAGTTGTCATGCCAATCAAGGCAGTCTTCAATTTATGTTATCTAAGTCCAAGACAACAAAGGGGGAGACCCAGATTTACTCTCAACATGAGAGATCAGACCTAGACACCATATCAGATCAAGTAGGCTTAAGGTACGAAAGGTGTAAGGTAATTGAAGACCCTAGATCTATAGAAAACAATACTAAGTGGACTAGGGCTTTGGATGAGGGATTTAGTCGTATGAGGGTTGATCCAAAGTTAAATATAAGTGAACTATAGGGGTAATACTAGATCTACGGTTGAGGTACTAGCAACTGATGAAGATAACCACTGCCTTGGGAAACGTAACCGAGACAGGGAGAGTAAGGATAGAGTTGGGACTGTCTAGTACCAAAGGGATAGACTCAGTGAGAGATATGACAATGGCATATTTCTTGAGTCACCAAGGAGCAATCGAATTTCAAGGGAAAGAGGTCAAGAGTGGGCTAGTGCTAGGCTTGGAGATTAGTGCTTGTTGGGCCTTGGGTAATGGAGTTAGTATTTGCATAGCGTTAGAGTGGACCCACTTGGGATATGCCTTGATCTATGGACCCAAGAAAGTGTTCGGCCTAGAAAATTCAGTTTGCAGGGGAAACCAATAGAAGGAGGGCTCACAGTAGGGTTTGGATAGGCAGATCTATAGATCTAGAATAGCCAAGAGACTATCAGCTCAACATTGGAGGAGAGATGAGATCAGAATGGCTTGATCTACAAACCCAAGTCAAAAAATTTCAGAAAAAACCAGATCTGGAAAGGTCAAAATCTGATGAGGGAAGCTAGGATGCTGAAAGTCAGTTTTTTAGATCTAGGGGTATCTGGTAGGAACTAGCTCAATGTTGAAGAGAATTTGGTGAGAGGGATTCCCGATCTACGAAACCCAGTAGTGGTTTGTTGAAAGATCAAGCTGTTCTTTGATTAAGTATTTTTGTATTTTTATTATTTAGGAGTTTTTTCAAAAAAATTGAAGAAAAGCAGGTACAATGGATTGAGATATGAAAGAGAAGAGACTGACTTGTAGATCTTACCTGGAAATTCTTATAGATTCCTTGATGATGATGATCCCCACTATCCTAATCAATTTTGGAAAATCTGAGTGAGTTCTAGGACCAACGTTATGCTCCAAGTGACCAATGCGCCCCCTATCCTGCACAAGCAAACATCAATAATATCAGATTTGTTGTATCACGAAAGAAAATCTAAATCTACAGAAAAGTAACAAGATGTAATCATAGATCACAATGAAGCTAATGAAAACCCCCTGACACAAGACAAAGACAATCTGAGCGAGTTGAGGTCCCGCTGCAAAAACGCTCCTACTGAAAACGCCCTCCGGTAGACAAGACAATGATCCTGAAAAAAGATATAGATCTCACACACTATTCGGAATGCTAGGAAGCAAGAGACTTTCTAATCACCACCGAAGAAGATCAGATGCAAAGCAGATCCAGAAATTATCCAGAAAAAAATGTTTCTATTATTCATATTCAGGAGCCAAAGACCCCTTACAAATGAGAATCTCTCTCCTTTAAATAGGAACGAGAGAACCAAAATCATAACCACTTTCAAAACGAGTGGATAATATTAAAAGATAAAATTTTATAATCAATGGTTGATATGAGCTCAACATACAATACATTGATCAATATAACCATAAAGTACCAAAGTGGGCTAAATCACCCAAAAGGTGGGTACCCCACTCAACAAGAAATAAATGAAGCACATGGTGGGTACATGGAGTGTTAACTAAATCCCTCTGGGTTCCCTATGGCACAATAACATAATATAATATTTTAATTTTGTGACTTTGTGCCTCCTTGAGGAAATCACGAGCCTCCCAAAAGCTCCTAAAAATAATATAAAAATGCCCAAAAAATAGGTGTGGGCCCAATTAGGTGCTGCAACTACTGGAGAAGGTGTGGAGGACATCACACTCATCATCATGACTCATATCATGTCATTTCTTTGGCTTAGTAGCCCAAATCAATTTCTTCAATAACCATTTAATCATTTTTTAATCTGCCTCGGGAAATATGAACCTGCCAAAACAGCCTCCTAGGGTGCCCACGTTGTCAAACTGGCCACCTGGTTCTCTGGGATGGGGGTACTATGGTAAAATCAAGTGTTTGCACTCGTTATTCCCCATACAATGCCCTACGAGATCCCAATAAACGATCTCCCTACTCAGACACATCATCCTGTGAAGAAAAACTGCATCAAGAAGGTAAAATGAACCTAATCATCTATGCAAGTGCCCAAAACTAAAAATGAGCTATCTCACTAGACTCAGAGAGTCCAAATCCATCTAGGGTGCATACTCATACCCTACCAGGTCTCTTCCTGAACATCAACAATATCCAATAGACAATATAATCATTTGTAAATGACCAGATGCCAATAATATAACTTAGGCTACCAGCCATCTGCTGCAAGTGTTACAAGGCAAAGACATGCTCTGCAAATCATTTAAAAAACATTTATAACAAGTAGCATTCACCTTGCTGGTGGTACATCAACCAAATAAATATATAGGGTTTTATTTATTATTACTCAGACCAGACTTTCAGGACTATACTTACTTCATAGTTGTAGTCACTTTGCTAGTGAAGGGTGAAGGCTGAATTTGACAAGGCTAAGGTAAAGGATGACTTACCAACTTAACATCATGACACTTTGGATATGGGAAGGTAATACTCACTATAACCACATGCTGGACAAACAACAACACATGGAATGGCAGTGCCTCACAAATGGTTGAGTTGTTCAGAGAGTGCTTATTCAACTTAGGCATCATGTCTACATCACGTTTGATCCAGGTTCATTAGGATCATCAATTTTATTTCCATGGCCTTTTTGGCCTATATGACCTTTTGGGGACTTCACCAGTGCTTAAAAGCACAACTAACTGCAACTTTCATCCAAGACATATTCAAATTTATAAGGTCAGCAATATTTGGATAGAGCATATATTTAACCATTGCTCTTGGGACATTTTCTTATACCCTTCATGGAGTATTTTAGCATTTCATTGCTCTTTCCCTTTGCTTGTATATGTTAAGAAACACATTTTAGATTTTATATTTTCCATGGGCGCATATATAAACATTTTCAATATAAGTAGTATATGAGATTTCAGTTTTATCCAACAACATGTCAAGTGACTCGGTGGAGTTCTACACAGTGCCAAACATCGGGAGAACCGACCAGAATGATTTAGGCATACAATACAACTCACCAAAGGCAAGTTCTATCACTAACTCAGAGCCAAGAAACACTAGAATTATGGAGATTTGTCCAAGAAAGGTTCTAGCAGGGAAAAGGTCCTCCATGCCATAAGTCAAGTAGTAAGTCGGGTTAAAAACAAAACTGGAAGGTAATAGACAGGTGGAGATAGTGAAAGATGAAGCCAACACTAGCAAGCCAAAGAATGGTGGGAATGACTACCTCTATCCTCTGTAGGGAGGGTAAAACCAATGAGTATATATCAGAAACTTCCAAGTCTAAGTAAGGACACCAATACATAATACAAATACATCCAAGTCCATATATTTATGACCGCCAGATCATGACACTAAATGCTAGTATATGTCACAAAGATAAGTATAAGAGCAATGATAACCATAACACAATAAAATAAATGCAGAGTCATAATCATGCAAATATAACCATCATCTATCTAATGAGAAAGCACTGATATAAATCTGAGCATCAATAACTGCTATGTAAATAACTAAATGGCTACATCAGTCCTAAAAAATGAGTGTTCTTAGACTCAGTCCTAACATGGGAGTGTACAATAGTCCATGAATAAAATAATGATCCGTCAAAACTGCTCATCTCAGCATCTCATATGTAAGAGATCTGGCTGAAAAATGTACTGTATTTGAAAAATAGAATATGGTAGCCCGGCTACTATATATGTGATAACACCATTCATTAAGCTCAACCAAATTGTTTTTATAAAAAACAAAGACATGCAATTACCTTTAGTGTTGCACATTGCTCTTTGAATATTCTCCATGTCTTCAAGGAAGGATGGCAACTCCAATGAAGAAAATTTCCAACAAGAATTTTACACCAATGATTTAGTGTATTTGAGTATGCTAAGGGCCTCATGGGTATTCTCTTCACTCTTCTTCAAATACCCTTCAATGAATGTATTACCCCATTTTTTACCCCATGGTATTAAAATTGTACATGATGTGTATATTGTATTAAATCATGTCAAGGAGCTCAAGGCCAAGGCCCTGCCATTGATTTGGTTTTTTGTACATCGGTGATCAAGGTTGATCCGATGGGAATAGTGCTAAGTCAGGCACACTACATTTTGAAGTTATCATGTAAATATACCATTAATAAAACACCACAACTAGCTATGTGCCACAATGTAAGAGATGGGGGGCATGATTTCACAAGGAATAGGGAGGGGAGTTAGTTAAACTCCTAAGCCAATAGGGCGAGACCAGATGTTAATGGGGGAACCCATAAACCCTTAGATACCATTTTTATCCTCTTCCCTCAATCATTCAATTCTTCCAGAAGAATGGTTGAGGAAGTTAATTCCTTGGGCAGAGCAAGACATGGCAGTCAGATTTCATGTCTGAGTAAGCCTGCATTCTGGGGAAGCCACATTCTTTCTTCTACAGCAAGTAAGCACGTGAATGTGTTCCTAGTCCATCATTCCCTTGGTCATGAGAAGGTTTTGTGGTTGTTCTTCATGGAGGTGGGATTCATTTTATCAGGTATTAAGTGTTGTTCACTCTCCTGAGTCGCAGAGCTGTTTGTTCTACAGTGTTTCTCCTGTGTACAAGTGAAACCATGTGTCTCATGTGTTACAAATTGGTATGCAAACCTTGTTTTCTGTGTTACAGAGTGGAGCCCTGTGTTGTCGTGTCTCCTTGTGGTTTGTTGTGATGTGTTCCCTGGTTTGGGTCTGAACTAGATGCAAGACTTAGGAGTGGAAGAGACGACGAATGGGGTGTATAAACCTATTGCAGAGAGGAAGCTCACAGAAATATAAGAGTGGTTGGTGAATATTCTATGCACACCCTAAATAGCACTGGAGGGGAAGGAATAGCTCGAGGGACTGTGTATCAGAGAAGGGGATGCTTCCTTGTGTTGTGTGTGTAGGTATTTTGGATGCTAGGCTAGATATATATTGTGGAGATGTCCCTGGCTCTTGAATGAGCCACAAGCTTAGCCATTCTTTCTTTCCAATGCCTTAGCATCCTGATAAACCCAAAGGTAGATTGGATTGGCTGTTAGTCTAATAAACCCAATTGGATATTGGATTAGCTAGGAAACTTGATAAACCCAGCTGTATATTAGTTTGGCTGAGCATCCCTATAAACCCAACTGTGTGTTGGCTTGGTTGTGTCTTGATGTGCATTTGTCCAGATGTGATCCTTGGATGGACACCCTGATAAACCAACTATTAGCTGGATTGCCTGAGAAGCCTGATAAACCTAGCAGTAAGATGGCTTGGCTAGGAGGCCCAATAAACCCATTTGTTAGTTGGCTTAGCTGGTTCGTAATGTGAATGTTGGATTGATTGTGTGTAGTCTGTTAAACCCAACTATTGTTGGCTTGGCTATGTAGCCTAATAAACCCAGCAGTGTATTGTCTTTTTTTTTTGCAGCCCGATAAACCCAATTGTGTATTGGCTTGGCTGGATAGTCTGATAAACCCAACTATAGGTTGGATTGACTGTGTTTGATATGGTCTGGCTATGTGTGAGCCTGTTTTCCCTAGTTCGTTATGGAAATCACGCCCACCTTGGGGGTGGAATTTGTGTTGAGAGAATGATGAACACAACTGGCCTATGGTTAGGTGGACTGCTGCAAAAACATATCTAGTTGAAGGACAACTTCATCTTCAAGATGAGTATTCTCTGTTGTGTTATTTCTACAATGTATTTTCTTATGAATGTGTTGATTATGTTGAATGCTTATTGAAGATTTAAGTAGAGTTTACTGTTGATTAAATTGCCCTGCATTTTGCGTCTGTTTGTGCCTTGTATTTCCACTGCATTTTGGTTAAGTTCATGGAGGGTAAAATCCTAGTTACAGGGTCGAAAATGTAGCTATCCTAATGCAAAATATTGTTTTTTCGCACCTCAGAATCCTCCTACGGAAGGCGGACGGAGGGAGGTAGAAAAGAGCCTAATTTCTAAGGTAAAGTGTAGATTTCTGCACCCTGGATTCTGCCTGCAGAAGGCAGGAGGTGGAAATAGGGAAACAAAAAGAGAAATGAAGCAAAGTGTTGGATTTCTGATTCTTGAAGTCTGCAGTGGAAGGCAGAAGGCGGGATGCAAAAAACGAAAAAGTGCACAAGTCAAGGTATCGATTTGTTGGTTTTACGATTCTTGAGTTTCATAGCAGAAGGCAGAAATATGGAATGCGGAAGGAAAAATGTGGCTGAATCATTTCAACAAATGCTGGGTTTCTGATTCCCCAGTTCAGAAACAAAAGACGGAAAGGCGCAACGCGAAAGGAGGAAAGTGGTTAAATAATTCCGTCGAATGTTGAGTTTTGGATTCCCGAGTTCCATAGCGGAAATCAGAAGGCAGAAAGTGGTTGAATGACTCCATCACACATTATGTTTCTGGTTCTCAGATTCCACATCAGAAGGAGGAAAGGGGAATGTAGAAGGAAGAGTGGAGAAAGGTCGGGTTCAGTGTAGAAATGACCTTTCCGGTTACAGAGTGGATGTGTTGATGGAAAAATGACTATTGCAGTGGTTCTTCAGCCCAAGTATGAATGTTAAAGGATGATTCATGACCCATGACTGTGTTAAAGGGAAGGAAATAATAAGTTTTAAATTATTCCGCATATCAATCATTTTTATGGGCACCACGTTCATGTACATCGTGGTATATTTGAGCATTGTGGACGCTATAGTGTGGTATCATAGCGGCATCAGTGGTCACGTTTCTCCTCTAAGGTGGGAGGGGACATGACAATGAAGGATGGTTCATGGGAGCGAACCTCCTCTTCTTCTTTCTTCTTGATTTGATCAACTTCTTGAAGCTAAAGTGGTGACGGGGAAGTTGATCTTGGTTCTTCATTATTTGTCACAAGGTATTGATCTTCATGCTTATGAGAACTTTGTATTGCAGCAACATTTTCAAATCTGATCTTTATGTCACCAACATAGAGTTGTGAGAACCCATTAGTAGGTACTCCTTCACAGTTTAAACATCCATCAGTAGATTCCCTTTGGTCCATGTCCACATTAGAATGTGTCTCAGAATGATATTCCATAGTTTCATGTTACTCTTATTCATTCTCATGTGATGTTTCCTGATCTATTTCAAACTCACTTGGGTGTTACTTTCCATCCTCTTGATGGAATACTTTTTCTACTTCACTACCCACAGAACTTGGTGGCTCCTTGGTCTCCTCCATACGTGTGGATAGCTGATTTTTGCTTAATGAGTTAAAATATTACTTATTGTGCCTAAATACATACAAACAATCATCAAAGTCTTAAAAAATAATGGTCTTATGTGTCTCTCCATGATGGGAACTAATACTACCCCATGCTTCCAGCTTACCCCTAAGTTGGCTAGCCACAAATTTGAACCCTTGCTTAACCTACTTGGTCATATAACCAAAATATGAATTCATTAGTTTCTTAAATTCATACCTATCATACATAACTTCAATAGGTTCCAATACCATGCTATGATACCATTGTAATGTCCATTTTTGGAGTTTTGGAGAAAATTACAATTTGGGCATTTTCAAGCTTAACTAGTCATGACTCTATAGGGTTCCAACTTTCACCAAATGGTACCAAATTTGAAAGGAAATTGTATGGTGAGTATTAAAAAATACCAATTTGGTTTATGGACACTATTTATCTTAATTTATACCTCTTCAACCTTGTTTGGGTTAAGGAGAAACAAATGCAGATTTACTAGGAAAATGAGGTCAAATCCCCCCCCCCAAGGGTGAAGGCCAATTTAACTTCCCAACTCAAGTACGAACCTAAAAGGTTTATAAGAATAGTATGGGGAATTATATAATACATCATGGAATACCATTACACATGGTTATTAGTTCTTCAAACTGGTTATAGAGTTCCACATTCGTTTGATAACTTTCAGTGGAATCGCTTATGGGGAAATTGCATAACTAGCTCAATTTTGAAATATGAAAGATAGAGTTAAAGGATCATATCAATATGTGACATATAGAATGAAATTTATTCCCCAAAATTATTAAACACCATAAAAATCCCCTAATAAGAGTATTGTATACAACTCATTCAGTATGGGAGGCAAAGACATGAAAACTAGTGAATTAGTAGCATGGAATTGCAAGAGTTTCACATATGGATTTCTTGGATTTCGACACATAGAGAATAGGGACACAAAATTATGGAGTAACACATCATATATGGCTTCCAAAACATCATAAAACTCAGAGAACATCCCTCATACAAATATGATACAATACTCCTTCAAGATTGAAGCCAAAGTCATGGATACTAGTGACTCAATGGCATGGGAATGCAAGCTTTTCACACATGATTTTATTGGATTTCGAGCCATAGAGAATAAGGAAATGAAATTACAGAGTAATACATCATATATTTCTGTCCCAACATAATCCAACTCATAGAATATCATTCATACAAATCTGGTATAAAACTACTTCAAGTTTGAAGCCAAAATCCATGAAAACTAGTGATATAATGGCATGAGAATGCAAGATTTTCACACATGAGTTTCTTGGATTTTGAGATGAATATAATATGGGCATGAAATTACAGATTCTGATATAATACATGAAAACTAGTGAATTAGTAGCATGGAATTGCAAGAGTTTCACATATGGATTTCTTGGATTTTGACCCACAGAGAATAGGGACATGAAATTATAGAGTAACACATAATATATGGCTGTTACAACATCTTAAAACTCAGATATATTCCCGCATGCAAATATTATACAAGTCACTGTCAAGATTGAATCCAAAGTCACGGAAACTTGTGACTCAATGGCATGGCAATCCAAGCTTTTCACACATGAGTTTATTGGATTTCGAGCCACATAGCATACAAACATGAACTTAAAGAGTAATGCATAGTATATTTATTTCCCAACATCATCCAACTCATAGAAGAGCCCTCATACAAATATGGTATAAAACTACTTCAAGATTGAAGCTAAAATCCATGAAAACTAGTGATACAATGTCATGAGAATGCAAGCTTTTCACACATGAGTTTCTTGGATTTTGAGCTGAATAGAATATGGGAATGAAAGTACAGAGTATTACACAATATATGGCTTCCCAAACATCATCAAACTCAGATAAAATTCCTCATACAAATATGATATAAAACTACTTCAAGATTGAAGCCAAATCCATGAAAACTAGTTATTCAAGAGCATGGGAATGCAAGCCTTTCATACCTATATTTCTGATATTTCGACTTACAGAGCATATGTAAATGAGATTAAAGAACCATACATCATATATAAAATCTTTGGCATCAACTATACTCATCAAAGCGCAAGCACCACTCCAACAAGTGCGCCCTCAACATGAGAGTGTGGGGGATTGGAGAAGAAGGAATGAGAGAATAGGGAGATAGATGAGAATTCGACTGTATGGACCTTCAACCTGCAACTAAAAATCCTTAATTAATATCCAATGAGAGGTATTAATGTAATCTCCATCAACCAACAGGGAAAGGAATCCAACACCCTCAAAATTGGTTCACAAGCAGGGAGAGTGAACACTCATCGTGCAATGGACAAGCTAAAGCTCTCCAAAATCCCAAAGGCCAATTAAAAAATGATCAGAATCTATTATCCTTACCCATGTCATCATTTTATTAACTTCATGAGGCCTCCTAAGGTCTAATTTCCCTCCACGGTATTCCTCCAACTCTTCTTAGTGGTTTAGTAACTCTCATGACACTTGTCTTTCTCTTCATGCTCCAATTCTTTCCCCAATTCGAAGGGTTTCCTATAGCTCCAAGATTCAACTTCTTGGTGGATATTTTTAGCCCCATAATTTAATATTTGTTATATGTCAACAATCAGTTCTGAATTTGTCATACTTGTCATAGAATCTTTCATCATTTGTTGTCATAGAGTGCATATAATCTCCTTCCAAGTAGGCACACCTTGTGTTCTACTCCCTTCCTCTTATATGGGAATTACACTCTTTAACAATTCGAATTCCTTGGGTCATTATATGATATTTGATACCAAATTACAATCCAATAATGTTACATTACCCATGTGTTTGATTTTGGATGAATATCATGCGAAGTGTGCGGGGAATCTAGTCACCCAAAGGCTCCATAAGCTTCCAAGTGTCTTCATGAGCCCATGCCACCTTTTTTTTAAAGAATTTATCATTTATGTGAATCATTTAAATGTGAATATGGTAAAATAAAGTCCNAAATTTATGTCTCCATCTCAACCTAGGGAACTAGTAGGTTGGTGAAACATTATTTGCAAATAGTCTTATTTGGAAATTATTTAATTGGGGACATGACAAAGTGCAAGGAAAATACAGTAGTTGGGACTACCTCGGGTATCTTGTGGAGTTGAAATTCCAAAGTAACAATGAAGTTATGGGTCCTAGACTCATAACAAACATGATGTTTCCACATATAGGGCCATTGTTGGGATTATTATTAATCCTCCCTTTGACCACATAGTCTAATTATCTATTTTCCTAGCTTACGAGGTCTTCATCACTCCAATAGTGCATGGGGGACACACCTAGGGGACATCTGCCACTTACTGCACCTAATTGCACGAGTTTAGGAGACCCATGGACCAATCCCTATAATTTAGGAACCCACTCTAAGTGCCATCAGTAGTCTCCTTCAGTTGAACTTGGTAGGTAATAAGTCATGTTTTTTTATGCTCCAATTACTATCAGTTAGATCACAATCATTTAGCCTAGCATTAGTTGGCATGATTGAAGGGAATGTGGGCGCCTTTTCTCACCTACCCTCATCAGTTATCTGATTGTAGACTAATTTAGTTATCCGAAGTTGCATTAGTGAGCTCCAGTGGTGATTTTCCCACATTGAGTTATCTTTAGAGTTAGTCTGAGTTGGTAGATTCAAATCCTCTCTTAGGCATTCAAATTATCCTATATGTACAACCATATTATTTACTGATTCATGAATATAATCATATTATTCCAATTTTGTCTCCATTTGTGTGCAATTTTGTCATGATTAATTGAATAGTCTATGCTAAATTCCTCCTATGTAGCCTTCTCTTCTCCTTTGAATTCATGTAGGATGATGATCCTATGCTTCATAGAATTTAACAGTTATCCTAAAATAACATCATAAACTTCAATTAGGGAAACATTATATAATACCTCATCTTTGAAGGGATTGATGTTGTAGGTCAGGCATCCTTGTTGATTGATCATGCGGATGTCTCGTCCCTTCCTCAACCAACTCATGGTGTATGATTGCGGATGTGGAATCATCAACAAATTCAATATATTTATGACCTTGTCTGAGATTAGGTTATTATAATGACCACTATCAACAAGGAAATGTACCATATTCCCACCCAAACTTGTGAATGGAAGAGGTGCCTCCCTTTGTATGGCTCCTATGACTCTTCTAGTTGGATATTTGTGCTGTCAATGGTGGCACTAAGTTCCATGCCAATGATCTGATTTTCATTCTCTTGCTCTATATCACAGTCTAATATAAATTTTATCTATGGGGATTTCTTCTTAGTCAACAATGATTATTTTTAGTGACATTCATTAGTGTTTTCCCAATGTACGTACTGGAACTCACACCACTTTCTCGTGTCCTTCTTCGATTTTTTGTTATTGTTATTTACCTACGGATTAGAATATTTGTCATGATTTTATCCATCCTTGATTTGTCCTTTGTTCTATGAGTTAGGGTCTCCTTTACTAGGAAACTGTTGTAGTCGATTTGCAAACCCAAACTCTCACTTATTCTTTTTCTTAAAGTTTTGCTTTATCTTGATAGCATAAAGATAATTAAATCCTAGTGAGAATATGTCCAAGAAATCCATTCTTGTCTAGATGTACATGTGCATGACATTGCAGTATTTTAGGAACATGTTTCATTCTAATTCTATGATACCCAACTTTGAGCACAAGGTATGGAATGCAAGTTGGTGAACTTTGACACTATTTAGTCTCTTTCCTCACACAAAGTTGTACATCTCATGCACTAGTCATCATAGTTTTCAACAAGGTATAATTCCTCCTTGATGACGTCAACACAAGTTTCCTAAGTGGATTTTGTCCTGTATATTTTAGACTTATCTCTGACATGCCTCTCGTAGTAACCATGACACCAATATTTTGCATGGGGGAGGGACTTAAGGAGTGCAAACATCTTTCCACTGTCAGATTTTTTTTTAATAGAGTAGTAACCCTCTAATATATTTAACCATTTTGTTGGAATATATTAAACCCACTCACAACTTAGGATAAAATAATTAATCATTATTTGATTAATTATTCACCGACTGGCTTAATTAGTTGGCATCCACTTGTACCTTAAAGTCAATACATGCCATCTATATCCTAGGAATGATTTATTTCCAATTATGGGTTGATATTAACCACCTTTTGACCATCTAGAATTAGTATATAGGACTTTACAACAGATTCTGCTTTATTCTGCTTTTTCTGCTTTTCCTGCTTTTCCATGGATAAGATAAAAGCTAGTCAACTAGGAAACTGGGAGCTTTTGTTTCCAACCCATCCTCCATTAGTTTTTCTCCTTTTCTAGGATTAGCATGTTTTTTCCATCTCCTTGACAAATCACTCATGCTTTTTCCAACTCACCGGTTCCTTGCTAGATTTGGGAAGTGCTTTAGCCACCTATGGGGGTTTGCTATATTTTGGTAAGTCATCCTTTTTGAGCTTTATGAGTTGTTTCCATACAATTTGATTTTCCTATGAGGGATGTACTATTTATGTACACTATTATTCATCATTATTGAATGGAAGGATACACACCAATATTCATCTCTTCATTCATGTGATTCAGTCTCTTTTCTCTCTCTATTTTTCCGGTGTATGCTTGTGAGAATTCTTAATAGCAAGATCTATTTCTTGTGCTTCTTCTTAGCATCATTGATCATAGCATTGATCTATTATTTCTACACATTTATCCTAAGCATATTCATATATATGTCCTTCAATAAGGGAATATCAAAGTTATCTTGTACCAGGAAGGGATTCAAACCTCCAAAATGGTTTCTCATTGAAGATGTCTCTACTACCATCGATAGTCATCTAAAGAGTTGGTTGAAATTATCAATCATCTCATTCCTTTGTCGCACAAGGGATTCCTTGATCAATGACATAATAGGATATAATTTTCCATCTCTCTCTTTTCTTCTTCCTCAATGCGAGGCTTCTTAGGATTACGAGAGTGTTTGTCCCCAAGATCAAGTAGTTCGAGACCCAATTCTCGATATCCAAATCTCGTTGGGGACATGCACTAAGAAAAAACAAGAGAAAAATTATCTGATACCATTAATCTGGATTATTTGGAGAATGAAATGAAGGAAACACTATAAAATGGAAACACACACATGAATATTTTTCAAAAAGAATATTAGTACAATAAAACTCAAATTCTATTAATAAATGGAATGGAAAAACAATGTAAATTGAAAAGCAATAAAAACTAGCTCATATGGCAGTAGCTTATCTATGAAAAGTGATGTGTTGATTATGCTCATTCGTAAGATATGATTACCAAGATACCAACAAGGGTCTTTATCAAAGAGGTGAAAACCCTAACACTAGGAGATGAAGTGACAAAAAGATCTATGGGACCCGAAGTGGCTAGTTGATATGTCAACTTTAATGGGTTGCAACTTTTGCATATGATCTCCTTGTAGGGTCCATGATAATTTTTTGGAAAGAACTAATTGAGAATTAAAACATTTGATTGGGTCCATTACATCTTGTGGCAATCCATGACCCTTGCTTGGCCAAAAAACATCATTTAGGGCCATTTTTTAAGACACAAAAAACTGTTGAAAATTTCCAAGAAGATGGATAACCTTTGTAAATAAGTGGAATTGGTGGGTGGCCATCAATATCCACCTTGATCATATATTTATAATTATTATGGATAATATGGTACCTAATCCATTCTAGAAACTCAAAATAAATGTGTTGGTGTTGAACACTTGTAGATTCAATTGACCAAGGGTCATCAATGAATACCCATTATTGAGTAAAAGGGAGCCTACCACTAATGACTACAAGCCACAAGGTATTGTAAGGGTCTCCAAATCATGTTCCTAGAAAAAATGAGTTGGAGTTTATAGGAAGACACCCATGAAAAGGAAGAAATTAATGTGTACCACATCCACTAAGATGAGATAGGAATATGAACTTGCCATTGATTTCATTTATTAGAAAATAATTTATTGAAAGGAAAAACTACCAAAGTATGAATTTTGAATACACCAAATGGAAATAATGTTGACACAAGACATTGTCCCTCACCAATGTCATAGGCTCACCCAATGGAAGTTCCAAATTTGACCTTTCTCCATTTGGTATGGAAAACCCTCCAATTTATGACATGGATTACATTATTGGTTTATCGTTTTTTATTTAAAAATGTAAAATGCGGGATGCTAAATGTTGGTGTATTTCCTATCCTAACATGAAGCTAATAGCCATGAACCTAATATAAATGAAATTAACCAAATTAGAGTTTCATAAATTTCCAAATCATTTATAGCCAATTGAGGTGGACCTGTAACTCATATTGATAGCTACAACTCCATATCCATCCATTAGAAAAATAAAATATTATGGAGAATACAAACATTAGATACATGGGAGAAATATACAACAAACAAATATATGTTCTTACAGATTTCTAGACTGCTATGAACAATAAGAACAATCAACACTATTCTCATAGTAACACTATAAATCTCCAACAGAAGTTTGTCATCTAGTGACTTCCCCATTAATAGGAAAAGTAGTTTATAGTGTCAAACAAAATCCTTTTCTAGGAAAAGAAAGATCCCTTTATGAGATATATTTGTGATTCTTGTCATTCCAACTCTCTTTAACTTTTGGATGCCCCTCCTAAACCTTTCAAGTTCTTCTACAAGTTTATCCCTTTTCTTGATAAGGATTTTATTTGAATTAAATATTGCATAACCTTTGGTTTCACATGAGGTTTTTCTCTCTAGAATTTGACTTTTCCACATTTGACTATTCAAAACCAATTTGGAGGTAGCTTTCATGATTTTAAATTTTTTTACTCCCAAGGTGAGATTGATAAAAAGAATATAAGTTGTGCTTTTCTTATGAAAATGTGGGCACATATTTTTTGAATTTTTCTTATACGCTATACGCTTGTAGGTTTTCTTTCTATGATTTCCAAAATATGAAATCGTTGCTCTTCATTGTTTCAAAATTGATGCCTTCAAACCATTTTGTAGTAAGAATTTTGGTGCATGGGATGAGAGGATCATCCAAACTTATGCTTCTTGTTCTTCAATGTTTCCTTTAATACATCCATCAATATTTCATCCTCTAGAATATACACATACAAATAAGATAAATATCTCATTAATTCCACCTAATTTTTTTGACATTATATTAATACTTCAAAAGGGAAACCAAAACGTAAATACAAGTTTGTTCATCTCTTGATGGAGTCACTATAGTGAAGGCAATGAAACGCCTCCCATTGTAATATCACTACAACAA